>OY829913.1:264370524-264829770 GCA_963691935.1 Nephrotoma guestfalica
GCGTTGGAAAGAATTTTTGTCAGATATATTAGAGACCGTCATTTATCTATCCTCCTAGTCAGCAGTACTCAACATGCGCACAGAGTTGGACAATTGTGTGAAACTGCTCGGCATGAACTTGTCACAAGAATTTAAGGATTGCTTAGCATTGGTGGCTTTGGTGCTCAAAGCTATGCTGATGACTTAGTCAATTTTGTTTGCGAATAAACACCTTAATGTACTTACTATATGGCATAATGCAATCCGCTCTTCAAGTTATAGAAATGTGGTCCGTTGAGAAGGGCTTCTAGGTTAATGCATCTAAAACTAATCTGATATTCATTACTAGACGTAGTAATATTGGTGAATTGTTTGCTCCTTCTCTTTTTATAGAGACGATCGCCACATTTTAAACAGTAAAATATATTGGTGTAATTTTAGACAGTTAGCTCTCTGAGAAAGTTCATATTGAAAACAAACTTCAAAAAGCGACTGCCATTTTTGCAATCTTAGGCTTAAATTGTATGGCAAAATGGTCCTTCAAAACTTCAATGGCTGATTGTCTGAGTGGTTAGTGGTTTTCGCCGACGGCTCTCACTCTGACGTTGGGGCGAGTTTTGGAACCTATTGTCCTTCATATGATATACGACCTCATGGGAGTCTAGGCTTAAACTGTACGATATTTCAAGCCGAGCTAATTGCATTCAAACGTTGTGCGAAATTCTTTACGGAATATCCTTTGACAACTTCCAAACTGGTCTGGGACTCTAAACATTTTATTAGTCTTCCTTGATCTAGCAATAGTGTTAGAGTTATTTGGTTTCCGGCTTTTATTCTGGAATTCATTGAATCTGAACCGGCGGCACTATCAATATATTTAGTACATTGTTAGACGGTGGTGGTCACAACATGTTACAACGACACTACTAAATATCTACTGATCGTTATCTTGCCTGATAATTGCGAGGAAACAAACACAAGTGAGCAAGCTATATGCCGTGCTCAACGCTACATATCACCAAATAGGTAAAGCGCAATGCCTAGACAACATCGAGGTCGAAGTATACATCTTGGCTCATAATTGGATAAAGTAATACTGGAAAAACGGAAAAGTAGTAATCTTCAAAATGGGCTGTGATAGAAACCACACCAATTCCAAAGCAAACAAGCCCACCAATCACGCTACTGTTGCTTTTATGTAAATTATTTGAGAAATTGATTGCCGGTAGATTTAAATGCCGGAAAATATAGAGAAAACATTGTAAAGGAGTCAGAGCAAAAGTATGTCTTTGGAGTATACCTGGATGTATCTGGAGCTTTTGATCATCTGCGGTGGCCTACTATAATGAAAGAGTTTAAAAAATGGACTGTTTCTTTAAGATCATTAATAGCTACTTCTCTGACAGATCCACTCCCGTTTTGTCAAACCATGTCACTCTTTCCAAAACCTCAAATAAAGGTGTTCCAAATGGCTCAATCTTAGGCCAGCGCCTCTAGAATATAATTTTCAACAGTAGTATGCAGAATGATGTCCAAGAAGTCGCATTCGCAGACGACAAGGTCAGATTCTTTGCTGGCAATCCAAGACTAAGCATTCCGGAGCAGAGGAAGAATGACATAGACTGAATGGTTAATTGGCCTTGTCATTAAGCGACCACCTTTAGTAACTGTTTGTAATGGAATAATGATGGTGTCTTCAGTAAAATGACTAAGAGTTTATTTTGATGAAAGGTGGGGTAACCTCGCACATCAGAACCGCTGCAGAAAGTAGTAAAAACATTTCTTTGTGTTAAAATGATTAGATAAATAAAGGTTGGATTTGAATCAAAATGTCTTGGCCAAGATATACGATGGTTTAGTTGTTGCATGCATGCCTTATGGCTGCGCTGGATGGGCAGATAGAATAAACTGCAACCATCGGATAACACTAACTATCAGTGCATATAGAGTGCCTCCTTGGCACCACAACTTTATCGTATAGGACAGTCTCAATAAAAGCGGTTGCTGTCTTAGCTGGAGCCATTCCAATCGATATGAACGTCTGGCTAGGTATAGAAAATAAGGAAATGACAATGTGTTAGTTACGGAAATGTTCAAATTATAGACAATTAAATAAGGCCGAATATTCAGTGTAAGCTCAAAAGGGATATTCGAATAGATGGAGCCAATCGAGTGACGGCAGAATTACTTATAGTAGATACCTAATATAGCAGAAATAGTTGCGAATAAAGTTTGTTTAAGTACCCCAATTTAGGCAAATGCTATCTCAGGTTACGAAAAATTCGCAGTCTAGATGCATAGATTTGGTCTATCGGATGCAAGTAATTGCGAATGTGATCTCGTCGACAGTGCTAGAGGTCATTTATGTAAATAAACAAATTTAGTCTTACCAGATAGCAAGCTAGTACTTATGTTGTTAATTCATCTCAGTGCCCTTATAATCTCGGTAATTTAAAAAAAAATACTTTATAACGCCAGGTCTATCACCAACAGAAGTTTCAATTCATTTTATGTGTTTTAACATTTTAAAAATATTATTTTTATGACGCTTGGTGTGTGTATATATGAATATATATTTGTTAAATTAAACATAGAACGATTTCGAAGGCAGTAATCCAAGCGACAGAAACGCAGGTTAATCTGGCCATGCATACCGAACTCCGAACAATTATACAGAATATGAGAGATGTAGTAGGATACGGATATGGGTTCAGCATGCGTTCCATTCTCACAAATAAATACGTCCACAACCACAATGACAATGATCTGCCGAATGACAAAGTACTGCATTTGCAAAACTAATTGGTTTTCGAAATACGCTTTGGTTGCTTTTTTGAGCGGTCACGGCCGTTTAAAACTGCATTTACAATTAAATTAATAGGGCTTTTTCACGATCCCTTGTTTGGCCACTGTCTTGAAGAGGTTGATGACAGATATAAATTCTGAATGTAGGTCAGCTGGATTCCCTGCTCTCTACCCAGTGTCGCATTGAGTGCAGTAACTAAATAAATTATTAAATTTTAAGCACCACGATGGCATTCCCACTTTGAACTATAATCTTTAATTTCTACACTCACCAGGAAATTATTTAGACAAAATCTAATATCTAGACAATGAAAATATTGGTGTCAGAAAATCATTTTATGATGCCAAAGATTTCTTGCCCCACAAGTTATTTTTAATTAAAAAAAATTCTTCATGTTCTCTGAGTTCATCACGTTTAAAAGGTTGGTACTAGAAAGTTATGTGGCTTATTGTATAAATGTTAATCATACAACCATAAAAGTTTGGATTTTTTTGTTTCACAAAATCAGTAATAATTTTAAAATAGACTATTGTCTGTCGCCTGCATATACTTTATTACCAAAAAAAAAACGTCTTAGCCAGTAAAGTTGTGATGCCAAAAAATCTAATCCCGTTCTAAACCAAAATAAAAATAATTCGATATCTTAAAATAAAATCTAAATCACTTGTCGAGGATCTATCGAATTGGATTTTGTGTACAAAAAGGATATTTAAAATTATATTGATTTTATTTTTATGCTATCAGGATAAATAATTTTGTCTTATAATATAAAAAAATAAAACTACTTTATCCAAAAAAAAAAACGATTTTATAATACACAACACATAAGCGTTTTGTTGTTGGTGGTATTATTGTTATTTCTACTATATATGCTATATATGTTAAACTCTTAAAACCGCAATTCATCAATGTCGAAACTAAACAATGAAAAGATTTCAAATCGATTGCATTGCACTATATATGATTATAGAGACGATGTATATATGTATATAACCGTATTATAGCATATAGAAAATAAGAATTTTCCAAACTATATACAGCTATATAGATCTAGATAGGTTTGGAGGTGGATATAATATAGATTTTCTTCTTTCCATATCTCGTATTATAAATTTTCTATTCTTCATCCATGTCGGCGAATTTGCAGATAAACGAATTTCTAAACCCAAAACCACATACACTACACATCTAGTGTAGCGTACACTGTACACATAGAGCACAGAGACTCAAAAAAAAAATTTTTTTTTTGTTGCTCGGTACAAAGAAAAAGTACATAGACAACAACATGTAGCATACCATTGAATGGGAAATTTTTGCTATTAGTGTTGTTGTATTTTTCATGTTAAGTATTTTTTTGTCTATACGGATGGTATATATGTATATAAAATATAACTTCGACTTTAAATTGGAGTTGAGGTTAAAAGGTTATTTCTAAAGATTATATATAGTTTTTCGTTGTACAATTTTTGTTTTTAATCTTTCTTCATAATAATAATAATTGCACGGAATGATTGAAGTATAAAAAGAAAAATGCATTGTTAAGTAAAATAATTGCTCGTTCAATTTATTTATGGAAAGGAAGAAAATAAATAATATTATATAAACCGTCGATGATGATGGTGATGATGATGATGACGATGGTGAAAATATTTCGGCGCGCGGTTCAATATAAAAAAATATTTATTCATAATATACAGTTCAAATGTTAAATTTAATTTTATTTGAGTCATGATTTTTTATTTTATTGATTGACAGTTTTAGATTGATTTTAAGTGGTGACTGCTTTTTAGAAATTTATATTGTTTTTGATGTTATAAAAAAAAATCAATCAAATAGCACTGATGAAAGGTGTAATACATACAAAATAAATTTATATTCTATTATTAATTGATTCTAATTGCATTTAATATCATGGTTAACCCAGAAGACCATAACATTGTTACCCCACTAAATATTTTGTTTCTCGGTTTTCATTCACAGCTTGAATTTTTAATAATAATAATTTTATCTTAATCAATCTTACAACATATTATATATAAAGAAAGCACTGTATATGTAAAATTGATATTCACCTTTATCAACAAAAAAAATGTATCATTAACACGCGAAAAAATTGATTCATTTTAATTTTATTTTTGACTTAAATTGAATAAAAAAATATAAAACTTTAAAGGAAATCCACCCTGCTGGGGCGTACATATTTAAAACGCATCCATCTGTCTCGTTTGACACGAAATTCCGATTACACAAAACCAAATAAACTTTTTTTTTGTAATGATAAAAAAATATATTGTATATATGGATATAAAAAATCGTGTACAAATTTAATTTTATATTTTTGCCTTTCGGTAAATAAAAAAAAAAATCTGAAAGTTATTTTATATCAGACAGGCGGACATTTAAACGTGATGTAAATTGTGTGTTTTTCCTAGCAGGAGGTCATACTTTTGCTTCAATTTTTTTTCATATGTTATATATTTTCTTTTTGTAGCGCGAGGTATGCTCTCTATATATACACATACGTATGTATATTGCATGTACGTATAGTATTTTTTTTTATTGTATTGTTATATAGCAGCGAACTATAAAACTATTCGCGATTTGACATCTCCATCGATCAATCTTTTGAATCTTTCTTGTTTTTTTTTGTGTATATATGGTGTCTGTAATATAAATGCGGCAAACAAAAAAAATCATATAATCCTTTTATTTTTATTAACACACAAAAAGACGAGATATACCCATTTACTATAGCACCCTATTTTGGGAACTTTTTTTTTCTCGTATTGTTGTTGTGCCAAATCAATTGAAAAGCATAAGAAAAACATTTACATACATAAAACTTAATTTTATGTTTTAAGATAAGTGATTTAGATAGATTTAACTATGCTATATACCCACACGCCATTTAGGCGAAGGGTATGAAAAGGACTAATTTTTTGTGTGTGGTGTTTGTTATCAGTCACAATCTCTGTACATATCTACTGGATGGTAAAATTCCATTGTATCCATTACAGGGTAATTTTAGGTATTTTAAGGTTTTATTTTTATTGCGTTTAAAGAAAGTTTTATAGTTTTGTAATTTCTTTATATATCTTTTATTGTTATTATTATTTTTATTATTATTTCGTTTGTCTTCACTGTGTGAAAAAATATATACAAAAATTGAGATGATAATCATTCAACATTGTACAAGTGTTTACGGAATAAATATTTTGGGTATAATTGATTCTTAGCGTAATGTGTCTTACTTTTGAAAGGGATTAGATTTTATTTTGTAGTAGTGGTAAAGACATGTAGCCCTTTCAGAGGAGAGCCTAGTTTCAGGATGATTTTTAAAATATATTTTTAATTACAAACACACAACCTCCGCCTCCTACTTTTATACCACTTTTTGTGTGTCATATTTTAAAAAAAATTACTTTTAAAATATGTACGATTATTTTTATAGTGATAGTGATAAAGAAATGTCCCCTCAGTAGTATCAAGTTTCAGGAATATTTAAAAGGTATTTTTGTAATTGCTGATGACTCGGGTAATCATAATGTAGGTTTCATTATCGTTTCTAAAGCAGTTTTCCATAGTTAGAGGCTATTCTTCGCAAAAATAAAATAAACAGTTTTTTTTTAAATTATTTGTATGTTGCCCATTGAAGCAAGTAACATTGTTTAACCCATTCTACCACTAATAATATGACATAATTTGTTAATTAAAAACACTATTTAATTATTACAACTTTTATTTCAAAGAAACCTTAACACTAAACTTCACATAAAATTAAAACGGTACAATGGATATTTGTATAATCTTCATCTGGAGAGCCGCCAAGCATCTCTCACATTCCCATCGTGATTCACTTTTCTTTTTTAGTAACGAACACATTTTACAAAGCCTGTACGGGTTTTGTTTGACAGGATTTGGAGGAATTTGTCTAGGGAAATGTGCCCATTATACAGCCTGTAATCGTAAAGGGCATGCTTCTCCAGATGCCCTTCCTCGCCTCTTGTTTTGTGGTAGCGTAATATTCTCTAATATGCTTTCCGCAATAATGCATAGGTATTATATGAGGCCATGCCGGCCAAATAAAAAAATATTTTTTTATATCCCTTGGAATACCTCCGCATTAGTGGATAGGAAGCCAAGCACTGGCCATTTCTGTCGACTCCACTCATCCCACGATTATAATCGATGACTGGCTTGGGTTTTAGAATAGGATTTCGAGTTTTGTAGTATTTTTTAACCGTATTCGTCATAGAAATAGTTGAATGCATGGTTGACAGCATATGAATAGGTTTTTTGTCAATCCATCTTATTGCAGCTATGTCATGGCTAAACAAAATTTGGGCATCACCTCGTTTCAATTCCTTTAGTTTTTTGCGTTTATCCTGTACGTTGGTGGAATATTTTTCCTCGTGCAACGAACTGTTCCTACTGCATTTACTTTCTTATTTTTCAAGTAATGTCTAGGAACACGGAGTATCCATATGAAGTATATTGGTCCATTAGCTTATACACGATTCCTTCACTAGCTGGTAAAGATGTTTCTGTTTTTTTGCCTGTATATATTTCAAAATCTAGGCAATATCCCGAACTAAATTCGAAGATTTTATAAATTTTATATGCCGAATCTTGCCCTTTTTGATTTGTTGAATTGGACATAACTGTGGCGTCTACGAAACTTCATCAATGATTCGTCGATAGACAACTCCTCATTGGGTCTATATGTTGTGAATTTATTTTTCAAATAATTTATTATTGGACGAATTTTAAATAATTTATCACTTTTATCTAACAGAACATTGTCTGCAAAATGCAATACAATTTGAATGACCTCAATGTATTCTTCTTCACCTAACTTTGGAGTATACAGATAGCAAAAAATGCTTTTATTTCATTTGCAAATACATCAAACCACTTGTTATCAGGTTTTGTTACGTGCTTTTGCTTTGCAAATCTGTTAGTTTCATCTGCAATCATTTGGAAAAAATCGTCGCCAAAAATTATTTTATAGATGTCGTACGGCTTAGGACTTCGTCCTAAATTTAGTTCTGCCAAGCGACATAACCCTGGTACTCCAGTGAAAGGAATTTTGGATATCTGAAATGAGATCCATTCCTCATTTTTGCTTTTTGCTAGGTAACTCGCGATCTACGTGTTGTTCTATTCAACATGACAATTGTCACTTGACACTTCAGAATCACTATTTGAACACTCCAAATCGTTTTTCGAAAACGTATAATCACTTGAATCACTAGCACATTCTTCAATTTCACTTTCGCTACAACTTTCCAGAAACAATTGTTCCATTTCAACTTCATTTGATAAAATATTACGAGCGCGACGAGATCGTGCTGGCGGCCATTTTGGAAACTTTGTTGGTTGGCAGACTAGCGTTGCGCCGGCTTAATGCTTTAATAACATAATATAGTTGACCGGCGATTCGCCGGCTTCGTGTGTCAATGGGTTAAAAACATATTCGTATATTGACTACTAAACACAATTGCCAAATTTTATCCAAATCGGATAGGATTCGTTCAGAAATAATAAATGTTCCAAAAATTCAGCTTATTGTGTTTGCCTTGAAAGTGAGTCACTTCCTAATTCCTAAATTGTAAGTTAAGCAATAGTCATCATTATTCAAACTAACTTCTATATCGAAATATAGAAGTTGGTCCTCCAGTGGTAACCAAATATAATGAGTTTCGAACGAATAACCATAATGTCATTAACGCTTTCAGACTACCTTCAATACTTTCAATTAACAATTTTTCAACCAGGAATTTTTTAAGTTTTCTTTATTCTGAAATAATTTTTTTTTTGATATTCGTTTTTTCTTATTGAGACAAACTCAAATTTTCTAGTTTACATATTCTACAAAATCTTCTTTCCTCAAAAGAGGTAACAAGCGGTAAAATAGTAACAATTTACCAACTCATAATTTATAGAGGTTTTGAATTTTGTCCTTAATCATACGGAATTTCATGTTAACGGTAGGTGTTTGAAATTATTGTTTTAATCTCCAAATGATTCACCAGGTTGTCTTACTTTAACTAGCTTAGTAATGGATATCGAATCTGAAATATTGAAAGCATCTTCGTCTCTTCTTTTAGAGATACATGGACAATATTATTTTGGCAACTCAAAATCTAGTTAAATTATGATTCATGGCCACATTCATTAGTTGTATATTGTCACCGTGAAATTGTTTCGAAATTTTCAAAAATATTTTTATTAAAATTTTTAAAAATCCATTCAGAGAACTCTCGAGATAAATAAAATGTATCTGTTAAAAATAGACAGACGACAAAGTGCTATGTGTTTACGGTGCAAATTTGCAAATCAAATTGGCGATAATTTCAGTAGTTATGATGCCAACAGTTGGCGGACCTGAAGGAATCCAATGCTATTCTCTCTCGAATAACAAACATTTCAGAGTTTTCCGAGCAAATGGCTAAGAGTGAATGGATTCTCATATCAAATACTAATTCATAACCATCTCGATCACCTCTGTGCGATCCGAGTTGAAACCGATGATTGAATAATTTCAAATGTTTAAGAATTTTCGTATTTCACTCAATGCTATTTTCTCTCGAATAACAAAAATTCAGAGATTTTTCAGCATGTGGTAGAGTAACATTGGTTTTTTACATCAAATACTAATTCATAACCTCCACTATCACCTCTATGCGATCCGTATGGATCGAGTAAATTAATTTCAAGTATTTAATGGTTTTTGTATTACACTCAATGAGATTTCCTCTCGAATAACAAAAATATTAGAGATTTCGGAGCAGACGGTTAAGTAGGTTTGGTTTCTTACAATCAAATACTGATTCAGAACTCTTTTCGATCGGTAGGTGCCTATACACTGCATTACACTCAATCATATTTTCTCTAGAATAACAAAAATTCAGCAGAGATTCAGCATGTGACTAAGTATGATTGATTTCTTACATCAAGTACTAATTCAAGCCCACTTTGATCACTTACGTGCGATTCGTAGTTTGTGTTCTTTTAAAGACTTTCACTCAAAAATTTTCCCAAAACTTATTTTTTTCTATTTAATATTGTTGAAATATTTGTATTTATTAATTTTTTTTAAATATTATTATGGGAGTTCAATTTTTGAGTATTTTTCTATTTTTTGACTCCTGACTTCAATTCTTTTATATGCTTTTTGACTCCTTCAAAACTTCACTCCGATAACTAAGAGTCAAACAAATTTAACTTTAAAATTTTGAAAAACTATGTTAGCTTTTAAATATCTCTTGAGCAAAATAGTTGAGACATGATGCAAGTCTCAAGCAAAAATATACATTTTTGATCCAATGTGGCCGACATGAAGGCCAATTGATACCATTTTTGCATTATGATATCACAATACGTAAAATATGCGAAGTTAATCTTATTGCATTGCATTTGGAGTATAAATGCTTATTCAATTTGCATTAACAAACGTTTATAACTTTTCAACGTCAAATTGGGACTAATCAATTCAATTCAGAACCTCAAAGACGGTTTAAAGAAAACGCTACTTACCCCAACCGAGTTAAACAAGAGCAAGCTGCATACACTGCGGTTCAGTCATTTATATTTTTATTTTAATATTTTTTTTGTTAAAACTACTTCAAAGATCTTGTCCTTGAGAGAATCATATAATGATTTTAAATATTCCAACGAAATCTCTGCCCAGGTAGCTTCAATTTCTGCAGTCAGCTCTTTCTTTGATTCGGATTATTTTCCCACTTCATAAACTTCGCGAATGAGCCAGCCCCAAACGTTTTCGATGGTATTTAAATCAGGGGAATAAGGTGGCTATGGTATTAACAACGTTTTGACTCGTAATCCATGACTTTAGAGCATGGACATTATCTGCGGGCGCATCCTTATTTGAATTTTCAGTCATTTTATTGGAATCAGATTTCAATTTAATAACGCCCTAATATAAAATTCCACCCCATACCACTACTCCACTTCCTTTTCTGGCATAATGGCGAGTCAAAAATAGTTCTTCTTTGCGAATGTCATAAAAATAATAATTATAGCCATCCGATCCGGGTTTAGCGGTGTTTTTTTTAATTTTAAAAATGAAGCACTTAAAATTGCTCTACAAACTGTTGATTTGCTGGCATTAAGCCCAGCTGCCGTTCTGATTATGTTGGTGGAAAGGGCTGACTTTCCTTGGTAATGCACTGTCTTTTAAATAATTTCCCACAGCATGCTCACTTCGCTCGATTGTACGAGCTATAGCGCTGTTGGAAAATTCCTTCAAGTGGTAAGCATCGATTTTTGCTCTTTCTGCCGTATTTAAAATATGTTTTCTACCTATTTTAATTCTGGATCTGCTACTAAATACCTCTTTTGAAAACCATTTTAGCAATTTACACCAAAATTTACTCACAACTATTTAAATGTTACAATGCGTCTATTCAAGTGAACCGATAAAATGAGTTTAATATAAACTATATTCCAAAAAACAAAAAAAGTTCAGTTAGATTGGTATGTTAAAATTTTTACTGAGTACTAATTTCTCTCTCTTCTCAATAAAAATATATTCTTGGTTCCGCGAGAAATTACAGTAAAATTTACATTTAAATGTAAAATTACAAGTGCGTCTAACCCTTTTTGGACCTGATACGATGTAAATCATTTATTTTTATTTTTTTTCTATTCTGGTCCTATGAACAAAATTTATCGGAAATACGACTAATAACAACATTATTACCGACCGTGCAAAGCTCGCATTAAGTGAGTCCACATTTACAAAAATTTGTGCCGAACGCATTCGGAAAAAATGTTTTCGTCGCAAATGTTTAAACCGACAAGTGCTGGATCGTGTGTGTTGAATGTGGTATCCATTTTTGCGTCGTTTTCGTGCGACGCATATGTCCGCACCTCCTAATTTGCGGTGAAAATGTTTTCACCGAACGCGTTCGACACAAATTTTTGTAAATGTGGACCCACCTGTAGAAGTGCATTTAATCAAGCACATTGCCTCAAGAAGTTCCTAGTTTGTTGGAATTTTTTTTAAACATTAATGAAATTAGTAAAGCCTAAGTGATCAGAGTTCAAGAATATTAATCATAGTTTTAAACTGTTCTAATTCGAACAGCGAACGAACGGTAAATGTAAAAATTTATAATATTTTTCAGCACGTAAAGTGACAGTAGCCAGTTACTGGTAAACACATACGAGTTAATACTGATCCAAAAAACCATAACGGAAATTTTGTTCTCGTTTCTCGAAAATTTCACCAACATGTCTATAGCCGATCTGAAGCCATTTAGTTATCTAATATACATAATAAAATAAAACAATTGCACATTTTATATAAAACTGTCATGTTTCGAGGAAAAACAAAAATTCCTATTTTTTAAAACGTAGATAAATGACATAAAATTTCAAAACATCGTCAATTTTTTTTTTTATAAATAAATACAAGATTTTTCTAATTTTTCATCAAATCGTATATAATATTGTATGTCTATGTCTATATATCTGGTGTCGGAAATTAATCAGACATAAATATTTACATGATATTTTTTTGTTGTTGTGTATATTATTTATGTTATCCTATATATTCTATTATGAAAAAATATTTTGTTCTGCATAACTTAGAAGCGCATATTTTGTGTTGTTTAGTGTACTCAACGGGTGGTGTGGTTATGTCGATACGAATTCGTATATATGGAAGCGATGATGAGAAAGATATCATTTTGTGTGTGTGTGTGTAAATGTTTTTTTTGGACATGGGATTTTCTACGATTTGTTTTGAGAAAATGGGAAAATACTTTTTTTGGGGATAAAAATATGAATATAATACGGTACATATATACGGAGATAGAAGCTTTAGAGTTAACATTTTTATCCTCTTCATCCGCATCCGTACACCTCCCTATATTTTATATACGTATGATTTCAACATCATACATTATATAGAACATAAATGGTAAAAGCTTACATAATCTCGAATAAAGTAAAATTATCCTTCATTTCCTTTTTATAAATATATATATTTATACGTATTACTTAGCTCCTGACTCTCACTCTCGTCTCTGGTTTAATCCTGAAGCGAACTTTTTATTTTTTTGTTAAATTCTATCTTTTCTCTAATTTCAATTTTTACCTTTATTATTATTAAAAATAATGTAAAAGACATTATCTTTGAAGACTATATACAAGAAGAGTAGATGTAAAGGTACTAGTCTTACGTTTTAAAAACAAATACAAAAAAATGTAAATTAACTCTTTTTTCTTAATTCGCCGCGTCTTAAAACAAAAGAAAAATGTATATATTTTTATTTATGCCTAAAAATAAAAATAAAAAAGGATTTTGTTAAATATTAATTAAAAAATGTTTAAAAGATTATGTCTTTTAAATATTTACACTTTATTTACGTCTGTCAATTTCGATTTCGTTTAGTATAACTTCCATTACATTATTGTTTTTATTTTTTGGGAACCAATTACCATCCCGGAATGTGCTTAATACACCCCAACGACGTACCTACATACATACATAGATACATATGGAATTTTTGGAAAACATTTCAAATTATATTTTCATTTTAATCTAACAACTTTTTTTTCCTACTTTCCTGGCATCGAATGTCACTTATCTCTAATAAATATAACAACAAAATTGTATACACATATAATATTCCCAATACACCAAAGCGTTAATATTTAATAAGGACAGAATAAAAATGTTAAGAAAATTTTTGTGTTATATAAATAAATTTCATCCTTGTTTCCTTCTACTTAGTGGTGCTTCTGCTGTTGCTGCCACTGCTGCTTGTTCAATTTTGAAAATTATTTTATTATTAATGCTGTTTTTGTGTATCTTTGGAATTGTATATACGAGTATAAAGAAGGAGTGTAGAAAATTTTCTTGTTTGTTACTATTATTTATTAAATTAAATTGGAAATTAATTAAATTGATATATTCTATCTGCTATATAAAGAGAATAAAGTTTGAGATGTGACAATAATTTGTATCGGAATGTTTATTATAAATTAACGTAATACAATTTTATCGATTCATGTCTATGAATTAGTTTATTTAGATTTTGAGCCAAAACTTAAATTTTCAATATTAAATAGAGCTTTGATTTGGTTTATTCTAAGCGAATTCTGCAAGCAAATTCTCAAAATATTTCACAATATTTTAAAGCGTTTTCAGTGGTATGCAAATTAATATTAAAATGTTGTTTAAATGTCTGACTTAATTAATGGTATAATACTGTAAAAAAATTAAATAACGTATAAAGTACGCAATCGTAAACGACACTATCTTGATGTGTCATCATTAGTATAGAGTTCAATAAAAGCGACAAATATTTGAAGTAGTTTCTGTTTCAACTAAAAATGACTAAGGTTAATTCTCATATTTTTATAGTTTTATATGCCGCCACATTTCGAAATTTTAATAAAAAAATTAATTTTTAGATGCAAATGAAGAATATTAATAAAAAAATTCTAAATTAATTGCTTACATTTATTACATATAATAATGGTAAATTACTGTAAACAATTGTAAATAATGTAATACTGATTAGTAAATCTAATTTACATGCACAACACTGCTTGTTATGTATAGGCCAGTATTATGCCGCATTGTTTACATCACGTAGGTAATTTAAATTCTATATAGGTAAATAATGTATATAAACTAATAAAAAATGGCGTCAACTAGAGAATTTAGATAATGTCGAAAATTATTGTTTTTGTAAACAAAAATTCAAAATTTTATTTGTTATATGAAACCTGATGAAGAATTTCATTGTTGCTGCAAATTCAAAAATTAGAAACAAAGGTCTACAAGGAATCTGGCGTATATGTATTATGTATTATTATGCGGGAAATGTTGATTGGAAAAAATGAATATTTTACTGTATTCGTTTAGAAGATGTACGTGATAGACTATATCTACAATTTACCTGTATTACCTGTGGACTAAGATTAAAAGTATTGATTGTAAAGGGTGATCCAATAAGAGCTTCCGGAAGATTTTTTTTTAAATAAAACGCATTAAAACCAATTTAATAATCAAAAATTGTATTTGTGACGTAAGTTCGGTTTATGACATTTAATGTTTGAAAATAATTTCTTTTAAATGTTGTCCGCGACTAACTCTTAGATGATCCATTCTATGGGTCCAATTTTCGAGCACTCTTTCGAGTATTTCGGCTGATATTTCGTTAATTACGCGTGTTATGTTATGCAGGAATCGATTGCGGTTTATCGATATAAATAAGTGATTTCAGATACCCCCATAAAAAGTAATCTAACAGCGTTAGATCACAATCTTGAAGGCCGATTCACGGGTCCATTTCTTGATAGGATGTTTTCATTCAAATTTTCTTTCAATAAATCGATGATTTGGCCTGCTGGAAGGTCAACCGGCTTCAATTCTTGAACAAGCTGTATTTTGTATGCCTTCAAACCAAGATTTCTCTTCAAAATACGCCATAATGTGACATACGAGAGACCCAGAGCTTGGAAACGGCGACGAATTGATTTATTACAGTCTTCACGTACACTTTCAGCTGCAGCAGCAATATTCACAAAATATCAGCTTGTACGCACTCTAGTCGATGGACGAATATCCAATAATGAAATAGTGGTTCGAAATTTATTGATTGTTTCTCGAAAAGTACGTTCGGACGTACTTTTCGGATGATTGGACGATTATGAACATCATAAAATGGTCGAAGAGCACGAAAACAATTTTTCATTGAACACTGATTTTTGAGATAAATTTCCACAATTTGTAAACGTTGTTCTCGCGTAAGTATTCATGGTGAAATGTTAATGAATACTGAACACAAATGTCATTTGAACATGGCAGTTGTGACGCATGAATCCCAATGAGTATCCCAATTGAAAAACTACCTGCTATTGGATCACTCTTACAAAGGAGCTGCCGCTGTGGTCTAATTTACGGAATAATCGGCGAGACATAAGTTTTAAACCTATAGGCCCTAACAAAGAAAACAGTTATTTTAGGATCAATCAACATAATTTTCTTCTAGAGCGATACAATCAGTACAACGCCTCTCCAACATTTCGATGCCTTTTTTGTAGAACGATTCATCTTTGTCCTCAAAATAAGCTTCAGTTCCGGCAATCACTTCTCCATTGGAGCCAAATATCTTTCCCTGGAGTGTTTTTGAGGTCAAGTCTGCCGAATACGGTGGACGCGGAAGCAATCCAATGTGCAGTTCGTGCAATTTTGCCACCGTTGTGATCGACTTTTGACAGGATGCACTGTCTTGGTGAAGGAAAATTTTTCTTATTCATTTGATGTCGTTTTTGGCAATTTCTTCCCTCAAACGCACGAATAACTCGATATAATATTCGCTATTGGCTCAAGGTAGGCATCCGAAAACATAGACGCCATAACCCTTCCAGCCAACTGTTGTGCTTTTAGTGGTCGCTTCGGACGAGGTTCATTGGCCTCTCGATTCAGCTGATTGCCGATCTGGTGTACAGTGGTTCCATGTTTCATCCATTGTCACATACCGCATAAAAAATCCTTTTTATTGCACTTAAACAGCTCAAAACAACACATGGAATCATTGATACGTTGTCGTTTTTAAAGCGAATTTAAAAATCGTATGGGTTTTTAATTTGTGGGACCATCTATATGTCAGACCGGGAACTTTTCAGGTGATGTAATATACTGCTGTAATCATTATTTGATCCTGGCTATTTCTTTTCTCAGCGCTTTCTACATGGGACAAACCATGTGAAAATGAGTAGTTATAACACGATTTTATGAATTAATTTTTTTAAATTTATGTTTTAGATAATGTGCGTGAAATACAGCGGCTTTAGTTTAAGTCGTTGATTATGTTCCACTAGCATCACTTGGAAAAATGGAACCATGTTAATAAAAATTTTGGATGCTAAGTTGAAATTGGAAAAGTCTCCATTATTCAATTACATTAGTCGTGACGTAAATTTCTCGTAATTAAGATTTTTTAATTGTTTCAATAGTGAAATCGGGCTGTAAATATCGATTCCACGTAAATGTCGCTCGATAGAACTATGTACCGAATTAACTTTCTGCAGTTGTCAGTGCTCTGGTTTGGAATACATATTTATGTCTTGTAAAATTTTAATCATAGTTGTATTCGCGCCATTTTGCACAATACAACTATCGAACCACAAAACAATTTTGTTCACGTTAGGGCAATCTAGCGTAACAGCCTTTAAAATTCGAACCCACTTTAGGCATCGGTTCATAGTTTTACAAAATGTGACTTTTTATAAATTACAATGCCCAGTCAAATTATACACAGCAAATTTTTGGTCATAATAAAAATTTCATATCTCAGAAGCAACAAGCCGCATAAGACAACATTTAAACGAACTGGAAAAAACATTTTCGTAACATTTTTTTTCAAAATTATATTTTTGTGGGCTATTGATGGAATAAGTTTGAAGTAAATATTTTCAAAATAAAATTAAGTTTTAAAAGTTCGTCCCTTAGAATATTTATAGGGAAACAAAATTCGCAATTTAGCTTGGTTTCAAAAATATTTACACCGATTTTGAAGTAGTTTTATTCCCCTTTCCCAAAGTGCGTTCTAACTTTTAGGAAACAAAATATCCAAGAAATTTTGACGTTTGTTATTCCAAACCTAATATATGAAAAGATTAACTGGGAATAGTAATTATTGAAAGTATATTTTTAACTACGAGGGCAAGTCAGTGACTTTTTGAATAAAAGGTAATTTTTCTGCAGAAATGCGTTTTATTTTTCAACATAGTCTCTAAGCTCCATACATTTAGTCCAGCGTTTTTCCAATTTGTTTTGTTCCTTCCAAATAATAGGTTTTCTCAAGGCCCTCAGAATGGGCGTTTGTTTCAGTGATGACCTCTTCATCAGACCTAAATCTCTTACCGCCCACCCGTATCTTCAGAATTGGGAACAGGAAATAGTCGCAGGAGCCAAATATGGAGAATATGCTGGATGGGGTAGCAGTTCGTAGCCCAATTTATAGATTTTTGCCATGGTAACTACACATATGTGCACACCCGTGCAATAACTTGATGGAACAGCACTTTTTTCTTCGCCAAATGCGGTGCCAAATATCCATGTAAAATGGGATGTACCCGATCGTCCAATGGATTTTTTCGACTTTCTGGCGTGATGGCCTCTTTTGGGCGACACTTGTCACTTGTGGTGGACCACAAACAGAACTCAGTAAACCACTTCTTTACCATTGAAATTGATGGTACAGGGTCCCCATAGTAATTATCAAACCTTTCCTTGGTTTCGGTTATAGTTTTTTACGCAAAAAATAATGCTTAATCAGCACTCGAAATTCATTTTTTTCCATTTTCGTTCAAATTCACGAGGTTTTCTGTTTTAATGGCTGTCAACACAAACTAAATGAAGCAATTTGCTCAAAATTTGACAGTAGTCTATTAATAGATGGCAGTTCACGGGAGCAGTATTGCATTTAAAGTTATTGCGCGGGAAATTCAAAAAGTCACTTACTTATCAAACTGCCCTCGTACTATGAATAGTAACTATAAGTCCCAGTCATATTTGAATTTAATCTGAACATTTGAAAAACCAATGATCAATTTTTCGTTTTCATAATTACTAAAAAAAATTAATATTTAGATGAAGTTTGATTAAATATCAAAATATTTTGTTTTATAAAACTTAAAGTTGAAAATAGTAAATATTACAAAAAAATACCAACTTCCTTTCGTGGCTTTCCTCGTATGCGTTCCTCCATCTGTATTCCGTAAAAAATTGTCTTCCGATCCATCCATCGCATTCGAGATAATTTTTTAAATGTTTTACCACGATCCCGAATTTCACTTTGTCTCATCATAAAATCGAATAGTGAATCGAGTGGATTTTGAGCAAATCCACTGTATATGTTTTTTCATCGGCTAACATCCAATTATTCGTATTTTTGCATATATGATCTAACTGGCTTTTCAAGTAGACGCCCAGTGTTGCTTGCAAATATGCAGATCGTCTAATATGAGCGGTATATGCTAAATTCATAACAGTAATGGTCCTCGTCTTATACGTTGGTCGACCTTTAATATTGATTTACGAGAAAAATGTTATGAGCGTTTTTTCATTTTCTGCCTGCAAATGTTAGCACATACGTTTTCTACAAGGAGTGTATTTCAATCATTTCGCCAAGAGAAACTGATTCATTAGTATTTATTTGTAAATCACTAAAATCCTTATTTTTAAATATTTATTTTTATATTAAAACGTACTTTCGTTCACAAATAGTAATTAGGATCGGTTAGACGAATTTTTTCCATGTTGTTAAGCTAAATCTGGTCAGTTGATCGGCCGGTTTCCTATTTTAACCGGCAACTGGCCAACATTATTAAAAAAAATAATTTCACGCCAATTTGCATAATTCTAAGAAATTATTGAGTTATCGAACTAAGAACCTTGTTTCTATTGGAAAATTGGTCTAAGCGATGAGACATTTAAGTAATGCGTGTAGGGAGTGGGTTATGCAAATGGAAACATAAAATAACTGTTTGATTTCTACTGAAACGAAAGTGATCCTTGAACTTTTTGGTTCTAATTTATGCACTACCTGTGTGTCAGAAAAGGAATATCATTAAAAAAAAAATACACGAAACGGAAATCTTCAAAATGGGATAGAAGTGGCTAAAAATTTATCCAAAAACTTATTTCTAGTTGGAATATTAGATCCAACATTTATTTTTAAAATATTTCAGAGGTCTGGTACAGGTCCTTCTTTTCAGGAAAATTTTCATACATTTAAATTTTTCCTGGATATTATTTTTCGAGATCGGGATTCGGAATATAGCTAATTATAAAAAGAATAATTTCTAAAATCAGAAATAATTGTATACATACCAGCAGCAGTTTTCTCGTAAACATCAACCCATTAAAATGGGTAGAAGTTCAGTTTTAAAACGAGACTTGAAATTGGTTATTTTTTGAAATTTATTGTGAGGATACAAACGATACGACATCAAGTATAAGCATGTGATTAAAGTATTTGTGACTGCTCTAGTGATACCTTGCGATTTTTAAACAGTTTATTTAATTAAAGTTCAAGCAGTTTATTTATATTAAAATATTTACCTAATGTCTTACTGGAAATTAACATTCAAGCGACCTAGAAGACATAGTTTATGTTGTAATAATTATAATGTTAGACTTAAAATTTAATCAGAATAAAAGTTTGCAATTATTATAAGTATTTAACTCGGGATGTAAAATTCGTAAATTTTAAAATATTTAAACACTGAACTAAGCTTTAAAGCCTCAGCTCCTATTAAACCAAAAAAACAACGATAAAAATCAGAACCCTCTTAAATTTATAAATTTCATGTATTATGATATATTGCAGACAAAATACCTTGTCTAATTACTGCCATTTTATTTTAAACACACACATTTTTTACAACGATGTCACACACAAAAAAACACTGATTTAAATTTTTAAAACCATATAAATGTATGAAGCACATGAGACCTAATTTTTTTTTTAATTTAAAATAAAAACAGTCATATCCACCCGAAATACATATAATACAAACATACACATCCCTCACACCATGCTTATGCATACACGAAAAAAAAATATTTATAATTTTCTATTTCAATTGTCTACCTACACCCTATACCATCATTCATGGAATTATCTTAAGCTTTGCAATGAGTAGACACCTGTGGTAAAAAAAAATACGCGACCCCGGTATCTATGTATTCCAACATAAACCAACCGCACTAATTTTCAACCCCGTGTCGTATACTCTTCTATACATATAGGCTTGGATATAACATCAAAATTAAACTGTGTGAATAACTCTTCCAAAAAACTACTGTGCGGTGGAATTTTTTTTTGTATGTTGTTGTGTAACCCGAAGTAAAATTTATGACTTTACCGACAACTTTGGACAAGTGAAAATGCCAACATAGAATAAAATGGAAAAGATTTTTAACCGTATTGGTTGGTATACGTTTGCAATTTTTTTTTATTAATTGTGGTTTAAACAATGTTTTTATTCAATAAAGGTGATTTCTGTGTTTTTCTAATATCTATTTTATAATATTCAGCGGGTGGTTGCATGCAGGATTATTCTTTATATACACGATAAGAATACTACTTCGTCATGGGTGACGTTATCTCACAGCTTGAATATTAACATTTTATTTTTAAAGTTGGTTTGTTTTATATATAAAAAAAATAATATTAATAATAAATACGACCACCACCTAAACCGACCCGCGCCCCCGCTTTTTTTTGATTGCAAAACGAAATTTTATTATTCATTTAACGCTATTATATAGATTAAAATTTATGTGGTAAGTTCACGTCATTCATTGTTGTCTCATCGGTTTTACAAGAAATCAATCTGAGCTGTATAATATACTAAAATAGTAGATATGTGCTTTTAGTGTTATACACTATATTATAGAGTATGAGCTTTTGTGTTTTTATTTTTCGGGTGAACACAGAACATAAAATATAAAATAAAGCAATATGCGGAATAATGAAGACGAGAGAAACCCATAAAAGTAATAATAAATTTGTCGGATGGTATGAGGAATGAGATGTAAGCAGGTGCGGTATATTGGATTGGCGGAAAATTTTTATTTTTGTACTGTGTATGTTTTGTGTATAAATGAAAAACGCGAAGCTTTTTATTTTTTTATTTTTTCAACAAAATTTTTCTTGTTATTATTTAAAAAAAATATATAACAAATATTAAAATATTCCACCCTTTATACCCTATATGAGCGTACATATGTAAAATAAATATATAAATCCCTTTATATACAATACAACATACGTTGTTAAACAAAATGGAAAACGTTTTATTAAAAACAAAAACATATATATATATATATATATATATATATATATATATATATATATATATATATATATATATATATATATATATATATATATATATATATATATATATATATAAAATAGTTACATACTCTGCTATACACGTAAACATAAATGATGAGCATGTAAATTTCAACAGATGGTTTCTCATTATACGCGCCTTAGGTCAAAAAATTCCATTCGTACCAAACGTACGATATAAACGAGTACGTATCCAACTCCAATATTCCAATGTGACGATAAATTGTATTTTTTGTTATAAAGGACATATTCAAAATTATCACCTAACCACAAATAATAATAAAATTAAATTTATTATTTAATATAATATTGAAAATCAATTTTGTGCTATTGTGTGTATGCGCGCGTAATCTCAAATGTCACAATTTCATTTTACTTAGATTTGTGTTTTTTTTTTGTATTGAAAGTTTATGGTAGGTCTCGTTATAAATTATACAAAATAAGAAGAAAATGTTGTTTAATTTTTTTTTTTAATTTTCTTTAAGTTGAATATCTTGTTGTCATCTTGTATAAAAATATATTTATTTTATATAAATTTTCTATTTCAAGTCGTTTTCAATTACAAATTATACGCATGATTCAATTCTATTTATAGGTTTGGTTTATTATTATATTGTAAATATAAAAAATAAAATAAATATAATGCATAATCAAGTTTCTCTGCCATCACTATAATATGTAATATATGCATGTACATAATGTATAAATGTGTAATCATGTAATGGCAGAAAGGATTTTGTTAAATGTTATAAGAGCGCACATAAAAATTATAAATTTATTAGTGATGAGATTATTCTTATTTAAAATAAAACCACTTTGCTTTATAAAGCTACAATATTATTAACTATAATTAACTATCACGAAACATTCAACCTAGTTTAACGTAAGTCCAAAAATTGGAAATCAATTTTTGCAATTTTGCTACACACGAAGATCCACCTACAAAGTGAGGAAAATAATTTTTACAACATTTGTTTTGCTTATGAGCGCGTTGCTAGTGATAAAACCTTGTGAGCTCATTCAAATTTGTAACAATATTTTTTTTCTATCTATTTTTTTTATTTTTCTGCAAAAAATAAATTATTTAATATTTTAAAGCTACATGCGTTCCGAACCAGCTCCGAACAAGATAGATACCACGGAACAAATATTTTTTAATTGAATTTTTGAAACAATTTTTGTTTGATGCTATTGTTATTGTCAGGAATGACGCAAATTATTTCATATTTTTATGTTACAGTTTATTCGTTTATATTTAAAATATTATTAATTGTTCAGCTAAATTAGTACAAGTAATGAAATATTTGTGCTAAAACAATGAAATATTTGAGCTAAAACTGGTTGTCTAAGTTCTAAGTTAACTCTTAGAAATCGAGAAACCGAATTTTAAATTCAGCTCAACAACAACTTTTGACAGTAATTAAAGAACATATAATCATTTACAAGCAGATAGTATTTACTTTACAATTAAGAATTAGGTTTAACCGTAGAAGAATCTAAATGTTTAGGTGATTAGTTTTCTTCAGCTTGAATAGACTGACTTAATCTTCCTTTTCCAGTAGTGCCTAAAGTTTGGATTGTATGACGACGGTTTAGATTTTTTGTTTTCCTTGTTAAAAGATAATTTTGCTGATCCCTTGGCATAACGCTTTGATTAAAAGAGAGTGGGAGCTTTGAGCTCTTAGAGTTTAAATCTGTTTTCCAGTTTAATAAACTAACTATTTGTCACGTTGTTTTTTAAGGATAAATTCCTAATTTATCCAGTTAAATTTAAAATCCTCAATTCACATTCGAGTTTATGTCAAGCATCAAATCAATTTTCAAATCCACATTGTACTTATGGTTTATATCTAAAATGATGTTCTTTTTCAATGTGTATTTTTTGAGGCTTTTGTACACAAAGGCGCAAAGAAAGAGAGAAAATTAGACAAAAATATCAAACCTTGATTAATTAATTACATATTATCTCTAATAGAATGTACATTCTTCCCTCAAATAATATAAGTGACAGTCTCATGTAGTGGAGTTAATTTATGAGAATTCTTATATTTCAGTATTAAAACAGCGGAGTACCCCTGTTTAAATCGTTTCTAAGCTTTAAATTCATAGTTTTGCCTATTACAGGTTCAAATCTTAATCGTAAAAGGATATTCTCTAAAATAAGCTTGGAATGCAATTTCGATTGCTTTTGGAAAGCTATGAATCTTTGTTCGGTAATTACTAAACAAAACATCCAGAACATACAATTATGTCGTTTATGCGCTTAGAAATTTCAGGGAAGCTATTACGAAACAAAACTAGGAAAACCAATTTTTAAATAATCTTTCCGTATTTGTAGTAAAATGATAGTTCACTTACTTAAGTCCTTCGTTTGCCTAACAGCAAGTTAATTTATTCGAAAATGGGGATTAGTGAACTTCTTCCCAGGTTTAATTTTTGCGATTAAAATAACGTTAGTTTTAATTCTGTATCTTCCGAACAATCTAATACTTTTGCTACTACAATTGATTGTGTATTTTGCCGCAAACGTCAGTTAGCCTTTGGTCAGTTATGACGTTCAAGATGGTCTTATTATTCCTACTTAGTTTAGAGCTTCATCAATAAATAAGATTACGTTAATCTTTTAGGTGTATATTATGATGCCTTATTTACCCTAGCATACTTATGTTTGATATAAATATCAAAAAGTAACTGTTTAATATTGACAGTATTGCCTTTGGATTCTCTATTTGATACTGAAGGACTCTTCTTGCAATTCTGACTGGATGTGGTCTTAAAACCATTTCAGTTGCATGCGGCTTGCTCTAAAAGCTCTCTAATATTAACATGAACTTGCCAACATATAAACTAACCAAAGAAAGTTGCAAATAGGAAGAGTCGTCTATATAAAATTAAAATGTAAATATTAAAATATAATTTTAAATCATCGCTCATCAAAAATAGTAGTAGTCCCTTCATACTAAACTGTGTTTCTGAGTACAAGCAACTAAGCGAAGCGCATATCTAAAGTTTGTTACATCACTTCCAAATATTATAAAGTTTCATCAGAGAAACAACAACCAATTCATTTAAAAAATAAAATAAATCATGTTAAAACTACTAACTACTACATAATTAGTTACCGGAGAAGTGGTGCAGTGGCCTTAAAATCGGCACTTGGATCGCCAGGTACTGGGTTCAAATTCCACCAGAGGAAGGATGTTAAAATGAAGTTTGCTCAGGTCTTACTTTTGTAATTTGCGCCAAAATAATAATTTTGTTTATATCCCAAAATTAAATTTTTAAAATTTTATATTTTCCAACTGATCCCTGTTAGTAAAATATCGAAATTTATTATTTACTCATAATAGTCCTCGCTTTGAATTACCTTAAAACTAAAATTTCGAAATTAAATATTTTTTGAGAGCTTCCTCGTAATCTTCACTACCAATTTTATTTTATTTTATATTTTCCCTATGGTCTCTCTCTCTACTCTATTCTCTAAAACATTTATTTTAGAATTTAATATTATCCTAATATTTCGAAATTTTATATTTTCCCGATTTTTAATGAGATGTTTTGATAATTGCATTATACCCCAAAACTAAAAACTGAGTTTTTCTCAATAATCATCTCTATGTGGTTTACTTTAAAACAAAAATTTCGATATTTAATATTTTTTAAACAAAAAAATAGCAAAATTTGTTATTTTCTCAATAGTACCTACTCGTTTTACATTATATTCCTTATAGAGTATACCCTATTATATGATTATGAAATTTGTATTTTTCCACATGGTCCTTCCATTGTACTATACTCGTACTCCAAATCGACATTTGATGTTTTCCCAATGGCGGTTCCCCAATGGAATTATACTCTAAATGTAAAACTTCGAAGTTTGCTCTGAACCATGCATGATACCTCAAAACAAATATTTCGAGATTTTATATTTTCGTAATGCCCCTTGCACCCCTAAAATAAAATATCCATCTTTCGTAACTCTACAATGATCTCACCTATCAATTACAACGAAAAATAAATTTCGAAATTCAAATATTTACCTTGAAGCTAAAATTTTGAAATTTTATAATATTCCAATGTCTCTCTTTTATATACGTATTACTAAAACTTACTACTAAAACTACAATTTCATAATTTCTTATTTTCCTAATAGTCTGTCTTTTGCATTATACCATAAAATAAAATTTCAAATTTTAATATTCCTCCAATGGTCCTTTGCTTGCTCTGTATCTCAAAACTGAAACTTTCAAATTGTATATTTTGATTTCTTTTTATTTAAATTATTTTTATTCCAATCCAATTTGTTCCCCTTGTATTGTATATTATACCTCAAAACTAATATTTCGAGATTGAATCTCCTAATGCCCTTGTATTATATCCCTAAAATACAATTTTCAAGTTTGGTATCTTTCCAATGATCCCACCCCACCTATGAATTATAACTCAAAACTAAAATTTCATATATTGCCCCAATATTCTCTCTAAGATATACAAATAAATGAATGTTCGAAATTTAATATTTTTCCAAACCAAAAATTTAACGGCTAAATAAAATCGAAATTTATTTTTTTTTTCAATGTCCCCCCTTTGCCATTACACAAAAAAAATCGTAAATTGATATTTTCGTATAGGTTTCTTTGCCTTATACCTCCGGAAATTAAAATTTCGATATTTTCTAATTTTCTAATAGAGATCGAATCATCTTTATATTAATTACACCCTAAAACAAAAATTTCTTAATTTTATATTTTTCTACTTTTCTATATTTTGCATTATAAAATGAATCGAATTTGAATAATTTTGAAATAGGTTTGTATTTTTCTGAGGTCTTCCCTTTGTATTTTGCAATTTGATAAAATTTGATATTTTCGCATTGGAATCTTAGCTTTATACCCAAAAACTAATTTTTTTTAGTAATTTTAGTTTTTCCAATAGTACTTCCATTGCATTAGACCTCTTAACTAATTGAAATTTGGTATTTTTCTAAGTCTCCTCTTTTCATTATACTCCAAATCATATTTGAAATTTCAGATTTTCCCAAAGGTTTCCTTACATCCTGTTTCTGGCGATTATCGGATTAATATTTTCCTAATAGTCGTCTCTCTTTTGCATTCATATCATAAAATAAAATTTAGATTTTCGATATTTTTTCAATGGCCCTCCTCCCTTTGCATTGTGCCTGAATACTGAAACTGGCAAATTATATATTTTCAAATTTTTTTGTATTATATCTCAAAACTAATATTTCGAGGTTTGATATTTTCTTGATTTCTTTTCTTTGTATTATAGCCCTAAAATAACTTTTGATCTATAACCCAAAACTAAATTTTCCAAATTTCATATGTTGTCCAAATAGTCTCTAAGCTATCAAAATGAATGTTCGAAATTTAATATTTTTCAAAACTAAAATTTATTGTCCAAAAAAATAGAAATTTGTTCTTTTCCCATAATCGTCCCTCCCTTTGCATTACATCCAAAAAAAAAATATTTTGAAAATTGATATTTCTGCAAATGTTTCTTTGCACTATCCCCCCCGAAACTGAAATTTTTTAATTTTCTAATATGGGCCATTATCACCTTCATATTACACCCTAAAACTAAAATTACGAAGTTTCATATATTGGTTGAATTGTAATATAAAATAAAATTTCGAATTTTAATTATTTTTCAATGGGCTCCTCCTTGACATTATACCTCAAAACTGAGACTTCTTTTTTTTTTAAATTATTTATAATTTTAACTGTGCGTACATGACATCGGAAATAAAAAGCATCACACTCGCTCCCGCACTCAAAACCAACCAAATTTCGTGAAATTATTTTTGCTTCGCCTACTAGTTCCGCACTTGGGTCGAAATATTTTTAACTTTGTTATTGTTTTAATACATTCTGTGCGACACCATGGTATTTTTTCCTAACTAAGTCTCGATGTCATGTACGCAGTCTAAATACCCCCTTTTGGGAGCTCTAAAACTAAATACCTAAAACTAATATTTCGAGGTTTGGTATTTTCTTATTAACCTTATGCATTTTATCCCTGAAATTCGAAAATTGTTTTTTCTCAATGTCTCCCTTAGCATTATGCAAAAATTTCGTTAATTGTTATTTTCGCAAAGATTTCCCTGCATTATACCCCGAAACTAAAATTGCAAAATGAAGGTATCAAAAACGAATGTTCGAAATTTAATAGTTTTCAAAATTAAAATTTATTGTCCAAAAAAATCGAAATTTGTTTTGTTTTGTTTTTCCCAATAGTCGTCCCTCTTTTGTATTATACCCAAAAAAATAAGATTTCGAAAATTTATATTTCCGCAAATTTTTCTTTGCATTATACCCTGAAACTAAATTTTTTTAATTTTCTAATATGAACCATTATCACCTTCATATTACACCCTAAAACTAAACTTACGTAGTTACATATATAGGTTGAATTGTAATATAAAATAAAATTTCAAATTCAATAATTTTCCAATGGATGCATTTTATCCCTGAAATTCGAAAATTGTTTTTTCTCAATGTCTTCCTTAGCATTATGCAAAAATTTCGTTAATTGTTATTTTCGCAAAGGTTTCTCTGCATTATACCCTGAAACTAAAATTTCGAAATTTAATAATTATCTAAATGAGACCATCATCACCTTCATTACAAAATAAAATTTAAATTGTTTAATATTTTTGCAATAGGTCCCTTCTCACCTTTGCATTTTGGTACAATGGCATTTAAGACACAAACCAACATTTCCAAATTAAATATTTTTCCAATGGTTTGCCTGATACTCTAAATCGAGATTTGATAATATTTAATGATTTTCCATTAGTTTTTCATTTGCATTCTACCCTGAACAAATTGAAATTTAGTATTTCGGGTTCCGTCTTTTCATTATATTCCGTTAATTTTGAAATTTGATATTTTCTGCAGATTGCACGAAGTTAGAAGTATCCTGCAATATTTTACGAACTAGCTTTCTACTGTGTTATGAGTTTCATCAACTCTACTCCTTGTACCAAACTGATTTTTGATCATGGTCTTTTCACGTACTTCGTGCTTAGTTGATTTTATAAGCGGTATTTTTGATTTCACCACGAATAGTGTAATTATTTTGTTCTTACGCGTATCTCTGAGTGACATTCCTCTGTTAACGATTAGATGTGTGAGTATTGTACTAAAAAATTTCTAAGATGTATTATACTAAATTCCTATTGCCTCCTGCCTAAACTCCTATTGCACAAAATCCGGTCAATATTAAAGTGTTCCAATCTAAATCCGATAAAATAAACTTCAAACAATTTTTAATAAACAAAAAAATTAAATTAAATTAACCATAAAAATTCATCAAAAATTAATATTTAAGGCGCCCACAAACTTGTGATTGTCTTTCGTTATTTTATTATAAAGAAGCTAACTACTACTACATCCCTTCTTATATATAAAAACACATCTCTAAATATAATTGAACCAATTAAATTTCCATAAATTAAAAAAGCAATCTTGTTTTTCGGAAAAAATACTAAAGCATAGAAAGCACAAAATATCAACAACAACAAAATAAGCTTTTATACATAGAAAGCAAAAAAATTTATGCTGATTTTTCACAATAAAATTTATTCAAATTCAATTTTATTTTTGGTTGTTAGCAATTTAAAAATCACCCTTTAATTTCTCCTCATCCCCCTTCTCTCTTTATATTTGTATATACAAATAGAGGGCATACGTAGATGGTTTTGTGCGACTTACACAAAAATATTATATTTATATAATTTATATTAACTCTGAGATTTTTTGACAATGATAATGAAAACCGAACCAAAAAAATTATTATTATTTTTTATTTATTTATTCAAAACAACATACACAATTTTCCGAATTTTCCATGGAGACACACGAGGAAAGAGCATTAAAATTAAAAGCAAAGCAAAAAATACTGTGTACTCTATACTAAAGCGACACACACAAAGGATTTTATGGAGCGTTTAATTAAAGATTTCCTGATTTAGATAACAACAAAACAAAAAATACTCAGTTTTCCTTTTTTTTTTATTTTATTTTATTTTTAAATAAATATTTTTCACAATTGAAAAATAATTAAAACTGGAAAGTGTGTTTAAATATAAATATTATAGCAAAAAAAAATATATTTAACAGATAAGATAATTGTTACTATTGGTTGTTATACAATAAAAATATTTTTTTTTTTATTTTTTACAAAACATTAATCTGGGTATGAAAAATTTTCCAAATTTTCCCTTACAAATAAAGCATGTACAAACAAAACTGTTTGGTATAAATATAATGTAACCAAAATATAAAAAAGTCGCTATCACCTAATATCTATGCGTTCGCACGACATCGAGGGTTTACAATTCGTCTGTTTTACGGCTGATAACAAATTTGAAATATTAACATATATTTGTGATATATGGCTTTACATTTATAATTTTTATTATTATTTTTTTTATGTATGTGTATACGTATGTGGGGTAATTTTATGGTTTAAACACTGTACCCAGTAAGTATTTAAGAAGAACACTGTTCTCGATTATATATATATATGTGTACATACACGATCAATCTTCATTTAAAAAAATTTATAATAATTATCAAATAATATTCAAATTCCATAATAATCTCTAATTTTTTTTTTTGTTAACTATAGTCGATAACAAATAAATCCCCTTCGTAATGTTTGCGCGCGAGCTTATCATCGTCTTCAAATTTGTCACAATTAAACTGTCGAAAACCAATTTTTTTGTTGTTACTGTTTTTAATAAAACCAAAATCCTTTAATGGATTACGTGGTTATGAATGACACCAAAAAAAAAAAAAATTCGGAATGAAAAATACTATGTATGATTGCAACAGACTAACTGGCTACATTTGAATTTGGTGGAATTTGTATATTGGTGGTTATTTAAAATTATCAGTAGATTTGGTTGTGTGTTATCATCATCATATACCCCAAAACAAAAAAAAAATGTTATCGCACATAAATTAAACACAGTGGCAATTTCTGTTTTATTACACACAAAACAAGATTTGTGCGCGGATAAGATGGTTATTGGTATGTGCGGTATAATGTATATAATGACGGAACTATATCCAAATTGGAAAATAATATATTTATTTTATATTTCCTTTTTTTATTTGGATTATACCAAACCACAAAAATAATATTTGATTTGGATATGCGAACCAAAAAAAGAATTTAATTCTACCTTTGGGGGCAGTTTAAAACACAACAAGGATATATACTCTCCTATATCAAAATATAATACCCCGTTTGCTTTATTTTTTATTTTTTGTGCCGAATAAGGGATTTTCCTTTTTATTTCAAAACCAAAAAAAAAAGATTGAATTTTCAATTACAGTGTATGTATATATATTGTCATGAGGGCCTTTTACATAACATTCCAATTTTTGGTGCTATTTGATTTCAACGAAAATATTTTTCCGTCTATATACTTTACAGTGTTGGTATGAAAATATTCAAATTGATGTCTTATGTACGTATACAACAGCATAGCGAACATAAAATATAATGTGTCACAGAAAATTGAAATTTTTTTCGATCAAACAAAACAAAAAAATTTTACCATAATAGAATAACGAGAATAAAACAAAAAACTATCGCGGAAAATATATGTATAACTAAAACTTTTTCATTTTCAATTTATATTATATATCTTATTTATTTGTTGTTGTTGTTGTTGTTGTTCTTATTATTGTTATTTAGAATGACAAAGTAAAATGAACAAAAATAAGATATATAATCCAATTTTCAATAAATTTTCCTGTTTTTCTCGAGCACACTATAAAAACACCGTCACAGTACCAAAAAAAAAGAAACTAAAACTTTTGTTTAACAAACAAACAAACAAAAAAGGAAGTTTTAAAATAAAATATTGTAAATTGTCCGTTGGGGTCGCATGTACCTGTCGTACAATGTTAAATTATAGCCCATAAGTCGATTTGCAGGTCGTTAATTTTTGCAGTCGCTAATGTTAAATATTTTTCTGGGTTTAGTTCAAATTATTTCGATTTCAAGCTAACACACGGGTGATTAATTCTGATTATAAATTACTTCCTATTGATTTTTTACTAAAACATTCGAAATCTCAACATTTCGGCTTATGATACAAAAATGTCTGTGAATTAAGTTGAAGCCAATATTTGTAAAACTTAGACCTAAGTCAGCCAATTTCCAGTGAACATGAAATATGAGGGGTGTTCAATAAGTTCGGTAATTTTATATGAAATAACGGTAATACAAATTTTTAACATTTTTGATTGGCATCAAAAAAATTTGATGCCAATCAATTGTTGCATTCCGTTTCTGTAATTGATTTAATGAACATGTACTCGTATCACCTGACAGTAATTTCGAGCACGATGTACAATATTCTTCACTTTAAATTTTTTTTAAATTCATGTTCATTAAAACATTCACAGAAATTAAATGAAACAATTGATTTACATAAATTATTTTTTGGCGGTAGGCTAAATAAAGGAATAAAAGAAATATCAATGGCGGCTGGAGGTTGTTTTTTACATTTTCAGTTATACATAATGTTTAACCTGTTGCTTGATCGAAATACTCCGATTAATTGATACTCAATTCAACATAGAAAATTAGGACGGCTAGGTATTATTTCTAGATTTTATTATTTTTATTTTAGGCTGTTCCCTTTGAAAAATCTTTGTTAAAATGTCACACCCTCGTTCCATTTCAACAGAAAAGTTTAATTTCTGCACTAAACACAAAACTACAAAATACGTTCATTTTATGGCTAAAATCGATATTAGTTACGCTTTCCTCGTGCCATAAGAAGTACTAATCTGACATTGAAGAATGGAATTTTCATTCTAAATCCTTAGATTTGCATTTTTTTCTTTGTTATTGTTCAAACGAATTTTAAAAATCGGAATCAATTTTTTTGCGAAGGAATTTTTATTTTAAATTAAAGATCACAGATGGTAAAGTATAATGATGAAATCTTAATTAAAATTGAGCTTTTATGCCCAGATTATAAAATAAATTAATTTATTGTATATTCAAAGGTTTATGTAATGCAGTCACTCACGAATTTTAAACTTATTTTATTTAGGGTTAGCTTTTACTGAAACCGCTACTTTGAACAGGATCCGATAATCTCCAAATGTGACTCACTTCTAAAATACCATATTGCTAGTTAGCTCATTTACTAAATTTTTAATAGTTAAGCGTAGAAAGGCAAGGACATTCCAATATCGAGATTTTTAAATTTGATGTAACACATAATACGGCAGGTCATTGATTAATGTCTAAATCCATACCACCCTATTTTGGTACTATGCTATTCACACTTCCACATGGACGACATTGTATCGATGCAAAAATTTAATTGCGATATTTGGAAAATTTGGATCTAGACCTAGACCTTTTCCATTATACGTGACACGACAAAATTCTGTAATAATTGAAAATTTACTAACAGCGCCAGATCGGCTGATTTATAAACTAACGATGGATTCCAAAAAAATGTTTCATCAAATACGTTTCAAACGAACTCGAATTTTTTGGGAATAGAAAATTTGCAGTCAAGCCGTATTGTGGTGTTGGGTGAGTTTTTGGACCATTTTATATGGCAAGTAAACTACTACTGTCCTAATAGCTTTTTAATTCTCGAAACACTTCACTGAAGTCGATCAAATTTTAAATAAACAGTAACATTATTATGAGCTAAAACCGTCCAAAAACCTTCAGGTTAACTAAGGTGCTCCGAAATATTTGTTCTCAGCCTAAACCAATAATAAGGAGTACGATTGGTTTTCGTAGCTTAGAGAAGCAGAATTGAATTAAGTCATAGCATCTATTAAAAATTCAAAATACTAAGCTTATTTTTAAGAAGTATGTTGTTTTTCCTTTGAGTATTTTTCCGTGACATTGCCAAGCCATGTTTCTATGCGAAGATAAAGGTTTCAAAACAATTTTGGGAGTTGGCCGTATGTCGGAAAATTTAAATGGGGCACCCCATAAAACATATTTATATAGATCTTTTCTTAGAAAATTTTAAAAACTTACGGTTTGCAGCCTTGCATTCAACTCAGAAGGCCGGCCTCTATATGGTATCCAAAATTCCATGCTAGCTAAAATAGATCTCTGCTAGAATTTGGATGGCTGATTGGTTTATTGGGATTGGCAGCTTCATTACTACTTTTCCAGAAATCTTGGAAATTATTCTACAAAGTTAAGATATTTTTTAACGTGAAATTTGGTTGAATGCTGCATTAAACGTTTTGTTTCCAGATAATAGACGTTTCCGCACAAGCGAACGAACTGTTACTGATATATTTAATATCAAAATACTTAATACTTTTAATTATTATAATTATGTAATCTAACCGAGGACAAATTTTCAATTTAGAGATTTTTGGTTTCAGTTTAATTTGTTTTTGATATTTTGCAAAAAAAAGAATACTATGAGGAAAATATTTGAATTTTCTGTCCCAAAATGTTTCCCAATCAAGTAAAAGGTTAAATATCGCTTTTTATCTGGATCAAAAGCTATCTTATGAGGAATCTACAATATATTAACTGAATTTTGTTAATTAAGTAAATAAATTAATAGTTCGTTATTTATTCGTTACGGAAGTAGGTACGCGCCAAACGTTTAAATTTACATTTAGTAAAAGAAATAAAATGATTTTTATCCGTATTGTGTTAATGGATCAACGAAGAAGGTTATTTTTAATTTAACGAATTCGCCAAAGAAATGAGGTAAACTGAGTAACTCAGGTACATGAACAGCAGAACGAAGACCGTTACTTAATGGTCATGTGCATATCATGCCTCTGGTTGGAGTCGAATCCCATACATCTCGCTGCAAGTACGTAAGCTTCAACCCGCGAATTGGGTTCAGGTTTCGTTAGAATTTTATGGTATCACAGAGTAGAATTTATTTGGAAATTTTGTATTGTATACATTTTTTTTTTTTCCCTGATTTGTTCTGGGGCCGAAGCTCTCCCTACTCTTTCGCGGTTCGCTTATTTACGTCCTAACCTTTACGCCTGTATTGGCCAATTCGAGGACGTACGAATATAGGTCCGATTTTATTACCATCTGCACATTGCATAGCTCCATGCCAGCCTATACTGGCATGGAAGATGGGTCGGCCCGTGAGCACCGCACTCCGAACTTTCTCATCCCAAATCGTAATTTGTTGATGAAAATTCCCTTTGCATCCTGCCCCTATCGGGATTCGAACCCGGTACTTCCCGATCCAAACGCCAAAGCTTTAACCACTATGCCATTTGGTCGGTTGTATTGTATAAATTGAAATAATATATTTCTTAAAGCTTTCATCAAATACGTATATTAGATGGAGCGCTGTAAATGAATTCATGCTACATGTTCCACAATAAGAATTCGTTTCTAAGAATTTCACAAATGTTATCAAATGTGGCAAAATTGAGCAGTTGATAACTTTTTACTAAACCAAATTAAATACACTTGAACATGAACATATTTGGATATAGATGATGACTATAATTTTGTAGTCAGGTTTTGTGGTCGCAAAATTAAAAATTTTAACGAAAAATATAAACACACAAATTAGTGTAGGTGTTAAAAAAAGTGTAGCACCAACAAAAAAGTGAATAAAAATACTCAGAAATGTTAAAAAGTGTGGGCACATGCCGTCTACTTTAGAACGAGTTAAGCTTTTTATGGTATGGTTGCTTAACATTAATTTTTAATAGTAAACTACAACATTCATAACTGCTTGCAATACTACTTTCATTTCATGAATCTCACAAACATTAAAATGTTGTTGTTTATACGCCTTCCAATACAAGAAGAATAAAGGAGTTTATAACTGCTTCCTTGTTAGGATGGCAATAAGTGCCAACCAAATTTCATAAATTATTAGATATTTGTAAACCGTACCATTAAATTAAGTCAGAGTTTGTGATTAACAAAACCACAGTGAACTTTTTAACAAAAAGTGTAGCTACACAAATTAAGTGTGAGTGTTGAAAAAAGTGTGTTAAATATTACTAAACCTTTCTTTTCATGCGATTTTGAAGTTCCACAAACGGAAACTCCTATATTATAATTTTAATTTTTATTTAATGAACTTCGAAAATGGGAAAATACACCAATAAAATGATTTATTTTGCACTTATGTAACATCTCGTTAAGGGTTTTGGCCGCCTCATAAGAGGTTTAAATAGTCGTTTTTGTAAAAATGGAGAAATATATAACTATACATAAAATTAGAATCATAAATTTGCCATCCCAAAGTTTTTTATAGTGAATCCCTGAACTGAACCTCTGAATTTTTCGCTTTTTAATAAATTTGTAGTCTATTTTCGCATTTTGAGTATTCTTTTTGGAGGCGATATGTCTTTACACGTTTAATTTGGTTTTATTACAAATTTTAAGCTTGTTGTTCTCGTTTGCAATTGTATATTTGATCAAGAGGCATTTTTACCAATACATTGATAATAAATATAAAGCTGGCTTCATTAGGCAAACGAAATTTGTACGAAAATTGTTCTGAGTACTACACTGCCATCATCTAAGTCAAAGTTAAAACCTACTCCATTCGCATTCTACCCAAGTAGTGATTTTTGGATTCAAATACGTTTTAAAACCGATATGAAGCCTTGGTTTTAAAACCAAACATTTATTAAATCGTTTACGCTACAAAACCGTAGCAGATACTGTTTTTGGCCGTGTTATTTGTTACCATCTCGTTTTATTTTTACTAATAAGAAACCAATTTTAGTTAGTCTAAAAATTCCAGATTTTTGAAACGGTATTGAAACTACTTACAAGTTTTTTTTTGAAGCGGTTTCAAAACTTCTTTAACAAAAAACCGAAAATATCTGTTTTAACACGACTTGTAAAAAACACAAAAAATTAGATTAGTTTCAGTATTAATAACAAACTATCTAGTCAAAATCGGTTAATTACTGATTTTATAAAAACTTATAAATCATCTATAGTTAAGAAAAAAATTGTTTGCAAACTCTAAAAATTTAGCTAATTTTTTTGTGCCTATAAACATAATAAATTCGTATTGAATTAGCGAATTATTTTATAAGTAGTTAAAGCTTAAAAATTCCTGTAGTAAAAATACCTAAATAGAAGAAAATTGTAAGAAACGATAAAACGGGATTATAAATAATAATAAATGTTACCAAAAAGGTTTTGCAATTGTTCAAATATAAAACCGTTTACGAACGGATTCAAAATAACCAGTCAATTTTTGGGTATGTGTGAACGATTAGCGTCAAAAGAGTTCATAAAATTCGTTCAGAGAAGTTTAAGTTATTCGAAATTGAACACATGATTTAACCACGTTAAAAACACTAGTTGAATAGACTCTTAAATTAGTTTTTCTGAAACTTTGGTTTCGGAAATTTGCTACTATTCATCAATAAATCAAGACTTTGTTCAAAATAAATTTAATCATTCAACGTTATATCATACTTCAAATTATCAGAAATTTTACCAGTGTGGACGCTAATCACGTAATAAAGGATGCAATTTGACGTAAAATACAAAAATTAGTAATACGACCAAAAACAACACGTTCATTTTATAAGATCTCTCACATAACAAACAGTACTAAGCTGTTGTTTACACTAACGTAAACTTTCGTTCGTAACGAAAATGATCATACACACTGATTTTTTAAAAAAAATTACAAAATATAAGGATTATTTTGCAGTTTTTATTAGATTAAATTATCTGACAAATTAACAAATCCGAAAATACAAAATAGAAATTCATTTACGTTTATAATAAAAAATTTGATTATACAATCATGATCCTTGATTTTTTTATAATCATTTACAAAAATTATGTTTCATAATTATTTTAGCATCGAGTTGGTCCTTTTTTATTTTTTATAACCTCTTTCTGTCTTCTAGGCATTGATTCTACTTATTGTGTGGGTTCAGGTCAGGCGATTGGAGTGGCGAATGTAACTGGTTTGAGACGTTATACAGGATCCATTATTTCACAACGTGTGCCGTGCGCTTAGACTCGTTGTATTGTTGGGAGATCCATGATGGCCGAGCCCCAACTGTTGGAACGAATCTAGGAATTTTCAGCGATCCATATTTCCATTTATAGAAACACGTTTACCTACCCCATTCGCCGATATTAAACTCTATACTAAAACTGAAGCACCACCATGTTGCATATTTGGGCCGATGTGTTTTGGTTCCAGCGCTATAGCAGGTTTTCTCCAAATTCTTCAAAACTTTCATCCGTAAAAAACCAGTCTTCCAGAAGTTGAAGTCTTTTGTTTTTAATGTTTCTACAAATTCAATTCTTTTTTTGGAATTGACACCGAAAATAATGGCTTCTTGCGTGGCACACGGCCATGATATCCATGTTTCCACAAAGCCCTTCTAATATTTTGGGGGTGGATAGCTTTATTAAGTATCTTCTTCATTTCTGAAGCTTGTTTTTGGATTTTCTCTCACCAAATCCAACATTTTTCGCTCGTCCCGATTGGAAAATGTTGAAACTTTCGCCACCTAATTGTCCAATTTCGCGCACAGATTTTCCAGTACGTCTTATTAATTATTCGTTGGCGTTCTTCTTTGGTAGTTTCCTTTCTACCACCGGGCATTTGTAAATAAAATTAATTTTTGTAATGTAAAACCACCGAACTACGAATGTGTAATCGAGACACTTCTCTTTATAATGAACAATGGAAAAACTTTTAATTTTGTTGTGTTTTGTTTTAGTGTATGACATTTTCGTTACATATAGTGTATGTGGAGGATAACATTAAGTTCAAGTTACGAAAACCATGTCTGCAAAGTGCAGTATAGGATTAAACCGGGTTTCGAAAATATTGAACTTTTTGAGTGAAAGTGTAGCTACACAAATTAAGGAAATGTAGCTACTTAAATTAAGTGTAAGTGTTCAAAAAATGTAGCATCCAAAAATCTCCCTCCACATTAATTATTAAGTAGTAAATGATTGGTCCATTGAATCGAGCGGATATCCGCTGCTTTAGAATAAATCATATCGTGTCCACACTTGGTAACAGCACTGTGGTATTTGAATGGATACGTGATAATAGTGTAGCATAACTTATTTGAGGAATCATTATTTAATTTTTTTTCGGGCAGATTCATACGAAATGTATGTTAAAATCAAGATATATTTTATCAATTACATGGTAAAATATTTGATAATAAATATAAGGCCTAGTACAGAAATTGTTCTAAATGCAATAAAATTAAAACATACTCCACTGGCATTCTATTCATCAATAAACCAAGGCGTATGATCAAAAGTCATACTTCAAATACTCAGAAATCTTACCAAGTATGAACAAATATCATCTAATAGAGGACGAAATGGCAAGTAGATGTTGTGGTTGCTCCAACATCTCTAAGGTGTTGTTGAGGTGGAGAATAACAATTTGTTGAATTTACGAAAACCAATTTTAACATTTTCTCACATATCTGGGGGTTGATTACGCTTAAGCATTACGGATTATGGCTTATAGAAAAAAAATTTGAAGTAGTTTCGACTGAATTGTTGTTGTTTTAGTCGAACACCTATTTGAGTTTGACTAGGAAATAAATGTAATTAAAATGATTATTTTGGTATGGGGCCAAAAACATTTCGGCGATTTTTTTGTAAAACTACATAATATTAGTAAAAAAAAGTGTAAACAAGTATAAACAACAACAAAATAGAAAGACGAGACACGTAAGCTACAGTACAGAATTAAACCAGTTTTCAAAAATAATGAAAAAATGAACTTTTTAACATAAAAGTGTAGCTACACAAATTAAGGAAGTGTAGCTACACAAATTAAGTGTATGGTTAAAAAAATCGAAAAAATGTAACTCCACATTAATTATTAAGTAATGATTGATTGGTCCATTGAATTATACACATCGAGTATTTTGATGGGTAAATGACAATAGTGTAGCATTAATTATTTCAAGAATGTAATTATTAAATTTCTTGTGTAGCAACAATTTTCATTAATACGTTGATTTCAGTAAAAATGAACGAGCTTCAATTAACATGCTACATATTTTAGGAAAGTGTCGAACTCTGACGTCACCACAGTGTTGGTGTGGTAAGATTAAGATTAATCTAATTACAATATTTGTTTTAAAGTTAAAGGAACCCGTCACAATAATCCACCAGATAAATATTTCTCACTTAACACATTCAAAATAATTAATTGGTATTAGATCAAATGTACAAATTAATTTCTTATAATATAATTTTCTATATAATCACCGCACAATAAAATCTGCAAACAGTATAACATTGATGATTGGCCATAAAAAATCCCGAGCAATAATATTATGTAGTAATATCTTTCGCGCTCATCTGATTAACTGGCATATTCGATATTTTTATGTACTATCCAGAATAAAATATGTCCAAATGCACACTAAATAAAGAAATAAAATATAATCAACTATAATAAATCTATAATTCTACACTAAAATTAAATAAGATGTCGACCCATCGTGTATAACACAGTGTATTGTTATGTGTAACCGCCAAACCCAATTGAACATTATATCCTCCTAGACGTATTATCCAATTTTATTATCCAAAATTTTATTGTTGAATTGTTGCGGTTTTCGATTTTTAGAATTTTTTTTTTATTTTTTATTGTAGACAATTTAGATTTTTAGATTACATAATTTTTATGTTTATGTATGTAAGCGCATGAAGAAATATGCCTGGTATTTTATGTATATTTGCAACGGATGGATATGAACTGTGTATACGAATATATAACTTGTCCGGACCCGCATACAATGGAATATATATATTTTTTGGGAATATGTCAAAAAATATTTAGATGTTATACTTTTGTCGAGAGATGCTATGCAGAGGAAGTTATACTTGTTCAGTAGTTTTTCCCGACGATGATGGCACAATACGCGAAAAATTATTACTACTATTGTTGTTGTTATTATTATTTTACGAGCATTATTATAGTCATTCATGTGAGGAAAAGTTTTTGGACATGTTTGTCTAAAATGAATCTTTTTTTTTTATTATTTTTTGAATTCATTTTGAAATGTGTCATTTTATATATCGTTTTGTTAGGAAATTTTGTGCTGAATACGAATTTTTTGTTTCTAATTGGATGAAGAGAAAATTTATGTCACTTAAAATCAGGAAAAACAAGTTATGATGGAATAGTTAGTTAAATTATTTATAAAAATGAATTAAAATTGTTGTTATACAATAAAAATTTATCTAATTTATTTATTATTCGTTTACTCGGATAAAATACATACAAGTTTTTCAAAAAAAAAAAAAAAAATTAAAATACTTTTAAATTTTAAAACCACATTTTAATTAAATTAAAAATTGTAATAATTATTATTATTATAATAATGGTTTGAAATAAAATATTTTGTTTGTGGTTTATCCAACAAAAAATTATATTTAAATTAAATTAGAATTAGATTTATTAGAACATCTGGTAATATACTGTACATATAAGATTTAGTGATGTTGATGAGTATTTTGCATAAATTATGCTTTCAAGCACCCTACATAACAACAAATAATTTACATGCAATACCAAAAAAATTGCTAAATTATGTTTTGGTCAAGTTTGGTTTTGTATGTAGTCATGATTGGTCTGGTTGGTTTGTGCGTGTAATAATATGTACATTTATTGTTTTAAATATATGTACATAAGTCAGCCATTATTATTATTATTTAATGCTATAAAAAATCTACTTTACTCAGTAATTATATATGTTTGTACATTACAAACTTGTATTTTAAAATTTGTATGTGTATACATACCAAAATCCACACCTCACTGCTTCCATACTCATACGTATGTACCGTGCACGTATGAATATATCGTACCGAGTGTATATTTAGCTTAAACAAAAAAAATAATTGTATATTTATGTTTTATTTGAAATTAAATATACTTCGTATATACACACAGTATACACATATGAGTAAAACAAAAAAAAAATGGTTTTGTGATAAGACAGAAATAAGGCGTGACATTAATTATAAAGAAAATGAAAACATAACAATAAAAAATTTAAAAAAAAAATTAAATGGGCAAATAAGAATCGAGGAATTATATATTAGATTTGTGTATATGCTTCAAAATAATCTCGCACTCGAAAAATATACAAGAACACAGTATAATGAATGTGCTATAATTATAATTTTAATAATAGTTCAGCACCAAAAAAAAAAATTAATTAATAATCTTATCAATAAAAATTGTATTCTTGTTTATCATATTAATTTAAATCTAAAAAAAATATAAATAAATAAAAAAAATTACATGGTATTTTGATGTATGTTATCGCGCGAGCACATACACCACCAGTATATCTCGTATATATGCCTAGTTATCGATCAACATTTTTGTTGATTTGAAAATTTTCAAATTAATTATTAATTTTTATATGTCGGATTTTATCTGCATTTTTAAAGAGTTATTTGATTAAAAAATTTGTTTTATACAAAAAAAAAATATAAGGTAATTAATGTTTTTAAAGAATTATAATATTTTAAAGTTAACAACGATTTTATTGTAAATACATGCGGAAATTATTATCGCGAATTTATACTCGTAATGATATGAGTCGCATGTTAAATATGTTTACAGTGATATATTGATAGATAATAGTGCACAAAGTTTACACTTTTGTGTTATTCTGAATGTTTATAAATTTGGAACGTGACCTCTATATGTATATAGTCCATTTACGAGAAAAAATTATCTTAACAGTGTTGTGGGTCTTTGGGATCTAAATGTCGAGAATTTGTAGAGTATGGAGATAATTCATAAACAATGTAGAGTATTGCGTTTTTGCAATCTTACAGTTTTTCAGGTTAAATTGGAGCGTTCCTATATTTTGGAAATAAAATTCAATTTATACACAACAAGTAGGTTAAATTAGCCTAAAGTGAAGTATCCGAGAAACTAAAAATGCCAACAAATTATGCAATAGCAGAGAGAGTGTAAACCAACACTTTCAAAAACATTATTTTTTATTAAACAAAACGAAAACAAAATTATTAAAAAAAAATTACAAGTTCATAATATAGCAAAGCTAATTAAGCTCGAAAGTGAATTTTCCCATAAAAAAATTGTTATAGGAAGGTTGGCAGTGGATGTATTTGTTTATTCTCTATCCGGAGCGGCCTATTGAGGGCTGAATGGGAAATTATCTATTCGAATTGTCAAGTAGACTTTTCTGACTGTCAACCTAACATTTTGAATCGTCAACAAGGGTTTCTGTCAATAAAAGATGTGAGAACTTTTTCATACGTAAAATCCCAACGAAAGAATTATATGTCATTTACACATCTTCTTTAGATTGGGGAAAGTGCCGAAAACTTTCAATTTAATTCCAATTCAATGCATGTATAAACGGGCGGGCTGTTTAATGATCTGAAATATGTTAATTGACATTTAATTTGACATGACGTTATAAACCACAATTCAGCTTGCTGTGTTTTCAATTTTAAAATTAAAAAAAATCCTTTTTGAAGTTTTCCAGCAAGTAGAAACGAGCTCCTGATGGCGCTCCATATACATTTGTATATGTGGAGCTAAGTAAATTTCTATTTTTTCTGTGCAAGTACATAGCAAGTTGGGTTAAAGAAAAATCACTGCTCCGGATCCCTCGACCGGGCGCTAATAAAAGAAACGTCAAGTGTGAAGTTCTAAACAAATTGAGAAAAACCCAACAAAAGCTGAAAACTGTATAAAACAAACCACTGCTAATTAACTGTGATCTACACTATACCTGTGTATTAAAGATCAATAGTTAATAATATGGCATCGTAGAGATGTCTACACTTAACGGTGTATGAAATCTTGTTATTTCGACTTTTCATTATGTTTTCTAGAAGCTAACATATTTATACGGTGGGACTGTCAGACACGTTATTAATTTAAAAATCTGAATGCTCGCCGAATAATTATGTTGACTTCTAGAAACCATGAAGAAAATTCTTAGTATCGCGTGTCATCTAAAATCACCCATTAATATTTTGCACATGGTTATCAATTTTGAAGGGATGTCAAAATGTGACAAGAACTCCACAATGCGTTGCTTTGAATGCTATCATCCACCTGTTGAAAATCTATGTCCTTTTCGTAGCACTTTTCTATCACAACCCTGAGAGAAAATATTTGATCGGTTGCGCAGTCGGCGCTCGCTGTAAATTGATAACATTTTAGCGACTACGTTAGCCAAAATCTTGTAGCTGGTGTTAAGACAAGCTATTCTGCGATAGTTGTTACAATTCCGCTGGTTTCCCTTTTGATGTAGTGGACAAATGATAGATATTTTCCATTCTTCTGGTATTTTCTCTGCGAGCCAATTCTATAAAACTATTTCAAAAATGCGGTAGATGAGGTAATCGTTTTGTGATTGCCTTGTTGATTGAGAGAAGTTTCGTTTCAGTGCGCGATCCTTGTATTTAAATGAAGCTAGACAATTCTCATCCAATTGAGTGTTTGTAAGCTTTATTTCATTTTTAATGAGAATGGGTCAGTAGCTAACTTGATTGTTTCATTCTTCGGTATTCCAATGTAAGATTCGTTGAAATCGGTTATTATACGTGGGGTAGATAGACTTACGGCACATTCCGCAACTATTAGAAAGAAAAATGCTTTTGGACTTGAGGGTATGGTCGTTTTGATTGACCGTAACTCCATCGTTTGATTTCCATGAACCTTTGTGGATCCGCATACGTCGTGGGAAGTATGGGAATTTCACCTCCATTGAGGTACGTACGTTCACAAATGAAATGTTGAAGTAACGCGTATGTAATTTAGTACGCAATATTGAATAAATTCGTCGTTTGATTTTTTTTACGCCTCCTTCACTCACCGTATCTGTCCACGTCTATTTTCTGCCAGGCTCTATTTCGCTGTGACTCTAAAATGTTTAAATTCAAGTTGTAGGCGTTTTGATATATCGCCAACTATTTTCCAACCCATCATACTCAAATTCGCCCATATCCTGCATTAAATCAGGCAATTGAGATGAAGTATCTCTCTCAGATTCAGTAATACCGATAAATAAACCGTCAGAACATTTTAAACGTTAAACGTATTAAACGTTTCACTATCATCCGTTGATGGCAACAGTGATTGATTTAGATCCATTTTATATTTACCGATTGTGATAAAACACTTGCGTTCTGTCCTAATATGATAATTCGAAGGCGATATTTAAATTGATTAGCATTTGGATGATCATGAAGGTCTTCTTTCGTGATAATTCGATACTTCTTTCGTATTAAATACATTTCAAGATTTTTCATATCAACTTGAAGGATCTAATATTCCCAAAATAGACATTTCAATTTCCTTTGGTTTATATGAGTTTACTAAAATGCCCTTCAGACCAGAAATGCGCTCAAGCTTCTCAAAGATTTATGCATTCTGTTCTTTTATTTGTGTCAAACAACTATTTTCCTTGTATCTTGCATTATTACCAATTAAGGTTGACGCATTGGGTGGTGGTTGAACTGTATATAAGTGGTACATAGCAAAGAAATAGTGTTTATGACGGGGAGTTGCTTGCGTTTTAAATATATTTTAGTAGTTCGGGAGTTTATTTTGTTTGAGGATACAAGCCACTAATCTTCGCTTTTTATCAAAATCTAGAAAAAGCATCGCCACGTCACCTACGAGAACTTTTACGTTAAACTCTCAAAAAATTCATGCAAATTGCATTAAATTTCAATTCCAATAAAACAATTTATTTTTATGTTTCGTCCTTTTATCACAATTTGTCCCATCCTGGGATAAAAGCATCTATTAAGTTATTGACCAGCTAAAAGCTTTAGCTGGTAATCTATCTAAAAATTCAAAAAAATATGCCTCAATGTTATTTAGCATGTCAGAAGTCAAAAATTTCAAGACATACAATTTCTACTTTCGATCTTATAAATGAACTTCGCAACGCTTCCAATTTCTGATAATGAACGGCACTGCGTAGCATTAGTCGACCGATAAGCGAGATGGGTTGAGGAGGTTTCTGGATCGGATATAACTGCGCTCAATGTTGCATTTGTTGTGTACTCCACATGAATTTCTCGCTTCGGGATACCAAACGTTATAGTCACAGATCATGGGTTGCAATTCGATTTTTTTTAGTAAATTATTATCGTTAATTGAATTTAAACGAGTTCAGGCAACGGCCTACAATCCGAAGACGGTATGATTAAGAGATGGCCTCGTCCTATTAAAACCGCGATTATGTGTCTCGAACGACCAGATTGGGTGAACTTAATACCGTCGTTAATGGTAGGATGACCTTGATAGTCCATTGACACTGTATGTCCAACTTTTAAATTTTTTCTTGGTTCACAAAATTCCAGAATCCGATTTTTTAATTAATTAAAAATAATATTTTGACGTAGTTGGATCGTGGATGATGATCCTGGATTTTGATGAGTATTCATTGAATAAAAATTGTCTCGATCTTAAGTCGAGGAAATTAATATTCTGCAGTATAACGTGCGAGGCATGAATAACATTGATACGTTTGATAATGTTGAAGAAGGGTTTATATGTGATTGTGCTTGGAGAAACCTGGGTTCAAAGTATCAACACCATTTTCTTTTAGATAGAAAATTTTCGAAGTGTATTCTCGTGTCGTGATGAAAGAATGGGTGGAGGTTTAGTGGTTCATCTAAATAATAACATAAACTACAACGTTTAAGAGTTAATGGAGTTATTCCTTTTTATTTTATAAACATTGAACTTCCTGAGTATTCTTCAACCAAAATTTGGGCCTTCTACAGACCACCAAATTCGGATGTCGACTTATTTTTACGTTTTTTGGACGGCTTGGATTTAAATATAACTGACACGATTATTTTCGGTGACCAATACCGGTGACCCTGGTTCTCACCAATACATTTGCTTCAAGATCTGCCAGTACAAATATTCTGGATCATTTAGCGTGCGGTTTCTCTAACATTAAGGCCGTTCATAATTTCACAATTTTTTCTGAAATAAGTGACCATTATTTTTTCATCTGTTTTTTTAAAGAAAAATTCATTCGACAAAAATTAGAACAAAAAATTATAAATTTTGGTAAAGTTGATACAAAATTTGATGACTTCCTTAAAACCAATGAATTTGATTTGGCTGGCCCAGAAACAACGTTAAAACTAATTATTGCAAAATACAATTATTTAATTGAAATTCATACGGCTAAGAAAAGTGTTGTTTCTAAATTAAAAATAGTAATTGCCCCTGGATGACATTTAACTTATGGAAGCTTATTCCGGAACTAAAAACCTACTACATTTCGTTACCAAAAAATATCGTCTGAGAAGTATTTCGCCAAGAAACGTTACTTTGAGAATGTGTTTAGCAATGTAAGCCAGAAAAACTTGTGGAAAAATATTAATCAAATATTAAACAGAAATAATTCTAAATTCTAAATTTACTAATGCAACTGATATAGTTAATGTATTTAACAATTATTTTGTTAAATTCTCTGGTAAATACAATTGGAAGTGATAGTATACTCCTCCTGTAGAAATTTTGAATATTCATTGAATTGATATTTCTTGCGGTCTGAGCAAGCAAGTAGTAAGGATGGCGGTCCGTATAATATTCGAAATACGGGTTTAAAACGTAATGTTTTCTTCTTTTCGAGCTTTCTTGCTGGAATGATTAATAAAATATTTGAGACTGGTGTATATCCGGATATTTTAAAAATTTCCAAGGTCATTCCAATTTTTAAAAGCGGTGATAAAGATTTAATTTCCAATTACAGGCCCATCTCAACATTAGCTGTATTTGATAAGATTTTTGAAAAAGTTACGAGTATTAACACTCGCTTCAGGAGTTTCTTAAATGTTTCAAAAAAGTTCTATGCGTATCAATATGGTTTTAGGGAAGGCTCTGGTACTTCACAAGCTCTGGTGGAGATTTTAAACATCTCTTGTGGAGATTTTAAGCATTATTTCTTGATCTTAGAAAAGCATTTGATACTGTTGACCACAAGTTGCTTCTTGATAAATTATACCGCTATGGATTTCGGTCAGAGTTCTAAAAATTAATTGAAAGTTATTTAAATAACCGTCCGCAAATTGTCAAAATTAAGGACAAGAGTAACACTCTGACTGTGGCATGTGAAACACCTCAAGGCAGCGTTTTGGTCTTGATTGGTCATGTACGAGTACGTATCTTTGCTGATGATATTGCCGTCTTCTATGAGACTAGCGATCCACTATTTGAATACTTTAAATCAAATGTTATCGTTATCGTTAAATTTAACCAAAAACAAAATTTATCATTTTTCACTCACCTCGCAAAAGCGAGGATAAATGGATTATCTTTTAATATAAATAATAATGTTGTTGAGGGAGAGAAATATTTTAAATACTTAGGGTTAACATTTGATTCTCATGAACACATAAAAACAAGTAGTAAAGTGACTCCTTTGGTAGGCCTTATCAGAAGACTTTCTTATTACATGCCCAAAAGTGTATTGACAATAATGTATTGTGCATTTATTCACTCTCGTATTTCTTACGGAATTAGTATTGATGGTAACGCTAACTGGAGTAAATTGGAAAAAATTCAAAGAATGCAAAATAAAAGTGTCAAAGCTATTCTAAAACTTCCTTTACTCTTTCCTTCGTTGCGTCTATATGAAACGGAGTCCAAAGGTATTTTGCCCATTTTCATGTACAAGACATTAAAAGTATCTTGCGATGGGCCTATCACAAGTGAATACGGGCGGAAGTCAATAAGGTTTTGTTGTCCAGCAATATATAATAAACTGCCAGAATCATTAAAAAAATTCAATGAATTTTGATCATTTTAGGAAAAATTGTAAAACAAACATGGAATCAACATTTTATATTGTTCCAGTAGGCCAACTCCAGCATATTCAGGCACACAAATTTCAAAGTTTGCATCAGCAAGGATCTCATGATTTGTGCTTATGTGTTCTTAAACATTGTATCTATAAGGAAATCTCTTCAAGCTCCTTATACCGGTCCTTCCGTGTAAAGTTGTTAAACGGAATGATAATTTCGTGACCGGAAAAGTATACACAACATTGTTCGTTAAATAAACCTTGCTTTATCTGTAATGTTGATAACATAGAATCGGTCCCAACTGTTCCACTGCATGACAACAAGAACAAAATTCAATTCTAAATTTTAATACGGGTTCTACTCATACAATTGTTGCAAACAGGACAGTTTTAATGTACCGCCGAAAAAAGTGTCCAGACTAGATTGGTTAGGCAAGTTGAAATCCAGTTCGGTTCAAACAATATCAGGTTTACGTACGTTGGGGGGAAAGTACTGTGGCGTTTCCTAATTTAATGATTTAAAGAATTTTCTAAGCTTATTTTAGTCTAAACTTTATTTTTAAAATTTTAATGGGCCTCAATAAAATTATAGAAGAGTCACTTTCTAGTCTAGTTTGAAAAAAACGATTTTGAAAAAAATGACATTGTTTTTTTCAGTAGGAAATAAATACTGTAAAAAATTTTGTAGAAGGTTATATGCAGTGAAATTCACTTAAAGCAAATCCGAGGTTGCTCGATCATCCGGCTATATTGAGCATTAATACATTCCATTGCTCTCTAAGGAAGAATTATTTTTGCACCATATTCTGCTAAATAATATTGAAGGTGTAAGGGGTCCATAATGAATAATTATTGGTTTCCCAAATATTGAAAATGAGTTCACTAACCGCAAAACGGAAAACATTTACCGTTGAGAAAAAATCGGTAATTATATGGCGTTTAGGAACCAAACTGGTGTCTGAATTTTCAGTGGCACACTACTATATCTATACGATATGGAAGAATCGTGAATCTATACTAAAGTGCTTTGAGTCTCAATCAATAAAAATTAAGAGAAACAAAACCGTTTCGCATGATAATATTGACTAAGCTCTGTTAGAGTGGTTTAAAATACAACGGAGTCAAAATGTACTGATAAATGGACCACCAATGCTTCAGCAAAGAGCAAATTAATTTGGTAAATTATTCAAAAAATTGAACCATAATTGCTCCGAAGGCTGGGTTTACCGATTCAGACGACGGCATGGAAGTTTCCGAAATATTAGTTGAATCAAATTCGGCTCCAATAGCAATCGCAGCAGATTGGATAAAGGAGGTTTAACCAACTTTACTTACGTGCTTGATACACTGATAATGAAATTTTTTGAGTCCGGTCAAAATAACAAAAGATCGAATAACAGAATTGGTATCAGCTAACATGGACGGACCCGTTAAACGAAAATTGGGAAGTTTAAAAAACCACGATGCTTCAAACACGTGCACACATTGCCTATACGTTATGAGGCAAATTCTAAAGCTTGGATGACTTCTGCTATGTTTGAAAAAGAACTTCGGCTATGGAATGCCGAATTATTAAAGCAGAACAAGAGAATCATTTTATTGCTTGATAATAGTCCATCATATACAAAGATTCAGCAACAAGCAATACGATTGGAATTTTTTCCACCTAGCACAACTTTGATCTTCCAAGTAATTGACCAAGAAATTTTAAATAATCTCAAACTCCATTATTGCAAAAAAGTTGTGATGCAGATCACAAAACCTGGTGTGGTTTCATAAAACCTAATGTGGTTTCACTAAACCTAAACATTGCGATTTTTAATGCGATCGGTATGGTAGCAGAAGCTTGGAATAATGCAACAGCTACTACAATTAAAAATCCAATATAATGATGTATTACAGAATCTGGCTATTCCCGAAAAAAGGCCTTATTCGAATTTGTGAATGACGCTTTTATAACCGGTGACGATTAGCTGATGATGACATTGTTAACGATATAATATTCGGTGAGCTCGGTAATGATGAGGAAGATGTAGTTGAAAAAGTGGAAGCAATTTTTATACCATTGCCGATGCGATTCGGGCTGCGTCAACTATAAAAAAACATTTTGTGGACACGCGATTTGTCAGATGAATATATTTATGAATAATTGATAAACAGCTGAATAAAATGCTTCTAAATGAAAAAAACACAAATCAGTTTCTGTTTCTAACATTTTGTGTTTTTATTAGTTTTTTAGGTTTAAGTTTTTTTAATTTTAAAATAAGTATTTGAAAGGGATGAACAAAATATGTGCATAGGTGTCAAAGTGTTTTTCGCTGCTCTGTCAAATAATCTAGAATTTCATTCCATCCGGACATAACAACATTCGGCTATATCGACGAACTTTTCCGGTCCCTTCGCGGTCGCTTTAAGTGAATTTCACTGTATGTGGATTTATATAAATTAATTAAAAATAAGCAGTTTTAGCTTGTATGTTTTACTGCTAATAGTCCTAAAGATAATTCAATTCATTCACCAAAAACGGTTTCAATTTAGTACTGAATGTTTTTAATGTTAGATAACTATGTACACTCTTTATTCCAATAACAATTATAGAAATGTTTTGTGATTGGTGTGCAAAAAATAACTTTATCTGTCACGTATAAAATAGAATAAAAATATTTTTCGATCAACAAATTGCATTAATTTGTAACTGACACGTGTCTAATCGTTAATCTAGTATTATTTTATATCATTTCATTCGGTCTCCAATTATAGAGACACTGAATCAAATTAATATTTTTTTTTTTGGTTAGTTATTGTTTTTATGCTGATTACAGCATTATATATTATATAGTCTATATACAGTGTTATATAATCTAAATATATGTAATATAAATTAAATGCAAACAGCGCTCATTTCGCATGAAAAAAAAATAGTTTTGTCATGAATTTTTCTATTTCATTTGGTTTTTATATTAACGAAAAAAGAATAATATTATCTAGGAGATAATATAACCAATTTACCGTTAATGCGGTCATAAATTATTGCGGAAAAAAGGAAAAATTGTATTTTTTATTTTTATGGGATTTATTTCTTTACTCCGTATACATAATTGTTCGATGTCCCGTGTATAACCACCAAATAATATCATAATAACAATTACATCCGCTTAAAATAACGTTATTAGGTGTTATATGCCAATAACAAAATTTTAAATTAACTTTTTATATTCAACCCCGCAAAGTTTGTTTTAAAAAGACGAACCAACAAGAAACAAAAAAAAATTATCTTTTATTGTATCTCTATACGAGTATATACACATTTAATAAGGAGGATGATGATGATCCCTATATCTGTTCTCTCTAACTATGTATCACACTTGTAATTTTCTATTTTCCTTTTTTTTATTATCCATTTTTATTTCCTCATCATCATCATTACGACATTTTCATGGAAATTTTGAACGATAATAAAAATAATAACAAATGAGCCGCAAGCAGTTTGTAGGTCATTTTAAGGCGTTGATCACCCAAAAAGAGTATATATATATACAAAAATAAAATCACAAAGTGGTTTTTACGGTTGTAGATTTTATTCTCTACATCCTGAATATATCCTTTGAATACGTATATACTATACGTATAGAGATAAAAACAGATTTAAATTTGTCACTTAAATAAAAGGACCGTGTCATATGGGACAAATAAAAATCGTAATAAAAATTTCAATTCAGACACAATTTTTACCGGAAAATCGATATACCCGGATTCAAATGAATGAATTTTAACTATTCTCTATACCCCCGTCTATATCGTAACGCTTGAGACATCATTAGGAAATCATAATTATGTTGTTAACAATATAAAAAAACATAATCGAGGAACACACCTTCTCAATTCATGTATTTGGGTATATTTAAAAATGACAATTTGACATGAAAATTTTCACGTGACTTTTTTTTTTTATTTCAACATCATATTAAAATACGTACATAAGATCATCGTCGTGTCATGATTTTTATTTTTTTTTTTATTATGAATATAGAAAAGGCGTATCACAAATCATTAGTACGAGTAAGTAGTAAGTCACCCTCTTCAATTTTTTTTACTTTGTATAAACTTACCTTTTCAATTTAAAAAAATAAAAAATTAAAATACATAAAAATTATAATCTGTCTAATGATGAGAAAGTGAAAATTTCCATTCTGTATACGATGCGTGTTGGGGCGGAACCAGGAAACTATTGTTCTTTCGTGTGTCTCTTCTGTATAATATCGCCAGTATACCGTACACACAATGTCAGCAGTAGTGTAAAATGAGGGAAGCTTTTTTTTCTATTTTAGTTTTCTGATGTGATATCTAAATATAAGCATTAGTTAAATTATTTTACACGGGCACTCCCATAAATTGTCACGTGACTTTTTGATCCTAAACATATATTTTTCGTAACAGTATAATAATAATAATAGTATAAATAACATAAAAACATGTTGCAGGTAATTGATTCAATTTAAATTCGTACGTACATCGAAATCGATATTTTGTTAATTATACACCCAAAATAAGGTTAGAATACAAGAAAATTTACATATTTGAAGTACATGGTACCAAAGATATGTATATATATATAGAAGAGGTCAAAATAAAACATTTTGTTATTTTAGACACACATATGTAACATGCATATATTATTTAGTTAATGCTAATTTATATTGACAAATATTTCGATGTTATACTTTAAAAAATAAAATGTCTTTTGTATCATTACTACTACTACTACTACTTCTTATATCATCTTATTATTATTATTATTATTACTATTTGTAAATATATTATTTTATTTAGTTAAAATTGAAAATCATGTTTTATGCAAATTATTCAAATTATTTATTTTAATTTTAATTTATTATTATTTTGCATATATAAGCGTACATATATAAAAAAAAACAACAAAATATTGAAATATTTTATTTCTTATTGATATATTGAAAATGGAATAATTTCGTTTAATTAATTTTGTATAAATATCGATTTGTGCCCACACACCATGTTATGAATTTCTTAGCTAAAAGTTTGAAATGTTATAAATGTTCTTAAGAAGAAATTTTATAAATTAAATATGTACGGAGCGGGAATAAAATGCCTATTTTGTGTAGACTGGTTTATGTATTATAAAATATAAGGCAGTGATTCGTTTAATTTTAAGTGGACTTGTCAGAATGTAAAGTTTGGTTGAATTTTTATTATGCGTATTAATTCGATCTGTTACTTACAGTTTAATCTGATGTACTCTTCATAATTCTAGGCCTTCATCGCTAAACATTTATTCCACGACGTTGTTATGCAAATTGACGTAAAACAAAATTGTTTACATTTTTTACGTAAATAATGTAATTAATATGCAAGAAAATTTTTAAAAGTCAATAATAATAAAAATGTGTTAATTTGTTTTAACTGCTAAACATTTACTCCACAACAGTGTTGTGCAAATTAGAGTATAAAAGAATTGTTTACATTTTTTTACGTAATGACAACACCGTTTTTTACAGCAGTAAAAATTCTTAAAAATCTAATTCATGTCATCATAAATTTGTGAACCATAAATAATATTTTTAATAAAAATTTTATTATTTTTTGCGTGGGAGAGATTTGTTTTATTATTTTTAGTATTCGATAGTACGCATTTTTTACATTATTTACAATTTTTACATTGTTTACAATTTTTCCGTTTATTACCAGTATTCATATCCAAAATGAATTCATAGCCAAAATATCTCAGTGCTCATATTTAAAATACTTTGGAATTTTTAAGCTAGATTTGAATAAGAAGAGCGAAAATTTTTAAATTGGTTAATGTCTGCTGAAATTTTAGCGTATGTTAAAGTTAGAACTCTTGGTACTAACAACAAACAGCTGTATATTTTGCTATATAAGATGTGAAAATTAGTTTATCTTCTTTATATATAGAGACCCTTGCATTCGAGTAGATCAATTAGGTTATACTCACAATACCCACAGCCAACGGGTTCTCAATCTGGTTGCAATTATCTAATCTTAAGCAGCTGTACCTTAGTTAATTTAGAATAAATTTGTTTTTAGTAGATTTTAAAATATTGCCAAGAAACGAGAAAATTATTATGGAAGACCCTTCCGGTATACCGAATTGCTTGAAATTTGTTTGAAATCAGAAAACCTTAAATATGAAGTTTTATGCTGGTCAACCTGTTTGGCCTGTAGAGTAGCTTGATTTTAGTGAAATAACCGTTTATTATCAAAAATCGTTAATTAGCTTAAATTTTGGTGAAATAATTTAACCATTTTTGTTACAATCTTAATTTAGAATCCTTTTTAAAATATTTGCAAAAAACTCCGTTTCCTGTAGAACTATTTCCGCCAAATTTCATCGGAACCTCACGATTTATGAAAAATATTTAAGTATGAGCTTCATACAAATCAGTCATTCCGTCTGGGCTGTACAGGACACCACCTCGAAAAACACTTTTTCAGCGAATGGTAAATCTGCAAAATGTCGAGGTCGAAAATTTTCGTACGTACTACTACGTTTACTTTTACTTTGCACAAGAAAATAATAATTGCGGCACACTTGGTTAAGCAACGAATAGCCCTCGGTTTAGTCCAAATGTTATATAAGATTCCCATATTCATCATTAATCTGAGTTACATGGCATTCGATTTCTTGGCATTCACTTCACCTATTTTTATCAAAATCCTGCTAGCCAAAAAAAATATCATAAAGAGACTCGGCCCCACCAGACGAGATCAAAATCGTATGAGGAGCAAATAAATATGAAAAAGGACCAAGATTGAAACCGTTATTAGATGGCGAAAGGTGGTAAGAACTAGCATTTTCAAACAGACACAGTTAGTACAACCATATAATGTCATCGTAGCGCAAAGAACATATCATGGAGGAATATTCCGCAATATGATTGAACATAGCGGCAGATATATGTACTATTAACGATAATCACAATAAAATAATAGAGCACAAAATCATGTCACCAACACGGTACACATGACGCACCATGGTTCAATATTTAGCAACATCCCAGAACATGATGCAACGTTATGCAACATCGTGCAACGTCACGCAACATGGTGAATATGACGCAATATTATGCAACATTCCACAACATGGTGCAATATCACAACATGGTGCACCATACGCAACATCATGCAGCATGGTGCAACATCCTGGAACATGGTGTAACATGACGGCTCCTCTGGTGGACTCCTAAATCAATGATACAAAAATCTGAGCTCCTTGTAATCGTTTCCTTGCATTCGAAACTCTTGTCTTGCCAAATTTTATTTAAATTGTTTAAACCAAACAAAATGTTAAAGAATGCCCTAAGGCACCAAGACGCAACATAGTGGAACATACACAATATCGCTCAACAAGCTGCAAAACTGAGCAACATGGTCCAACATCTGCAGCACTAGGGCCACATGGTGCAATATGATCAAACATAATGTAACATTCCACAACGTGGTGCAACATTCCATAACAAGGTGCAATATCATGCAACATTGTACATCATCACGTAATAACATGGTGCAACACCTGGGAAATATGACGGCCAATCTGTGGAATCAACTAAAATGTATTATGGTAAATTAATTATCTAGAAACCAGAACTTTTTATAATCGTTCCCTTGCATTGAAAAGCTCTGAAAATGTTAAAAGAAGTGTAAAAACTCCCCACGAGCCCATCGCAGTGCCCTTAAATGAATTTTTCCGAAATCCGGACCAGTCACAATTGGGTACTGGTACTCGAAAACGTTCCTCCAGCAATTTTTATAAAAACCGTGCTAGATGAAATAAATTAAAAAGCTGGACGCGGGTCCCACCAGTCTTCCCTTTGAACCGACTTTGTAGGCCTTCTGCGCGAATTTTTCTGAAATATGGACCAAATATGGAAATTAAAACCTCTTTTCACCAATTTTTAATGAAATCGTGCGAACCAAAAACACGGGATCCTGGCCCCATCGGAGGAGGTCCTCCTATACCAATTCCTATACAATTAGAGCTCATAGCAAAACAGAGCCAAAAAAAGTTAGAGGAAACATAATTTGCATAAAAGGGCTTTTCAACAGAAATCATATTGAACGTACCGAGTGTGGAGGTGTCCTTTGATGTCATCGTTTTTCATAAAACCAAATTAACCAAATTTAATTTTATCGTGTTTAATTTACAACAGTGCAGGCTTCTTGTTACAGGAAAGGCATTGGCACATGGCTAAATTATTAAAGTCTAATTTTCTTGTATTAAGCAGTTTTGGCAGATATGAGAATATTTCAGATAGATTTCTAATTATGTTTGAGGAAATTTTATACGGACCATTTTTATAATTTCAACATAAACCAACTTCCAGATTTAAAGAATTCAAGGCCGTTTTGTTCTCTTGCATTATTGAAATGAATGCTTGTAATATTAATGATGATGTCATTAAATGTTAAATTCCGTTCGATTAAGCATCTCAAATTGTTACATAAAACCCATCCGATTCTTAGTTTTTTCGATGAAATTAAAATTTGATCAATTAACCGTTATAACAGAGCAGAAAATATATCCCTACAATTGAAGAGGTACAGTGCTAAACGTACTTAATTTCATGCGTGCTGACACGGGTCGCCTTATCACAGAAGTTTCCTAGATTTCCGAATTTGTAGAAAATATGTAGTATAAATGTAAATGTTTTCTGCGCCATTCTGCACCAAAGTATTCTAAACCATGCGAGTACCTCAACAATACGACGGGTCAACAATACGATCTAGTCCACCACAAACCATTGAAATATTTTGCTAAAAACAGAACACATGGAAGGGTGGCTGTAATGTTTTAAGTTATTTGTTGCACGAAGATTGCAAGACAAGATTTTGGGTTGTATTTTTGCATTGATGGTATATTGTCTGGGTCAGATACCAGATACTGAAAAGATCTGACTGTTTCAGAACTATGTTGTTAACACTAGAATTATAGGTATCGATTCATTAGGATTGTTAAATTCAGCTGTGGTATTGCAGCATTTCAGGCGTCTAAACGAGTCTTATTTCAAATCTAAGGATCAAACTATGTATGCTGCTTATTATATACAAAATGATGACACTTGGTATTGGAATGTATATGCCATTTGGAACATTCAATACTAAATTGAAACCATTATTTTCGAAGGAGGGTGCATATGTTTACTACTATTACTATCCAACAATTATTAAGTAAATCAACAATAAGAGTAAAATTAATAGTGGCACATCTTCTTACATGTTAAACACGATGGTGGTAAAAGGTGAAAATTTGACACATTTTAACATATATTCGATATATTATTTTATTTGATTCGGGTATTTTACTTAATTACTTAAGTACTAAATTTAAAAAAGTTTTAGCTAAAAGAATTGACATGACTTTGTGTGCGAGAAAATTAAAAGACAAATGCTTTTGACTTCAGGCTACTTGTCAAAAACGAAGTTGACTAAAAATCAGTTATCGACAATTTTACAGATTGACCTAATTCCTTTTTTGGGATGAATTTAAATGTATAATTGACGTATTAATACATGATTGGCAAGATTAAAAATATTAAAAATTTCGATTTTTATCGATCGAGAAATTTCGCGAAACGATGAGTTTTATTTTTTTTACGCCGCAATGACGATTTATTTTGTTTTTTACTGCCCTAGATGGCAAACCACATACTAATTAATGTGTTCAAAATTAGTGGTCATTAATTTATTCTAATGTACAATGTTTAGATCAGAAATATTGAAAATTAAAAATGTATTAATTAATTTTACACATACAAACAAATAATATAAGTAAAGTTTAGTAAGCAAATTATACAAAATGTGGGAAATCAAATTTATTAAAGAAACAAACCAGTTTGTATACATATAGGGGCATTTAAATATCGACACCTAAAATTAAATTTATTTTCTCAGTGCCATATAGCCCTAAATTTACCATAAAAAAGTTAGTAATAAATTGTAATCATTTTTGGCGAAGGAGTTGACAGATCTTTAAATAATATTAGTATCAATTAATTTTTATTTAAACAAAATTTTATAATGACTTATACACGTCATGTTGTACATGACGTTTTGAGCGCGAAACAAAAACAAAAAATTTGATCGACGAAAAATATTGTGCAAATCTTACATATTATAATATTTATATACGATACAACCCCAGATGACATTTTGACAGATTATTTTATCACTCTACCTCTAGCTATATATGTATATTATACTATTTTAAAAGACGACGAGAAAAAAAGATACACAACAGAAATGAGAAAACTCATTAATCTCTTGGAAAATACAAAAGTTAAACTTTTTTATTTTTGTATTTTTTTAAATGGGAAAATTAATTATATTTAAATAATACCACGTGCTTTATTTTATTTTTTTGTTATAATCATCACAACACTAGATTTCAATTATGATAAAAACCATAAAATAATATTTGGTATAATGAAATAAAACAAATTTCTTGTATATTATGTACCTTTAAAATGTCACCTTTATTCATTTAAAATTAAAACCAAAAACAAAATAAAGAACCAGGCGTCTCCATATATTTTTTTTTGTATATTCTTCTTAAATTTTATCGACCCTTGAGAATTACACAAATTTTTTTTTTGTTCGTTGAATTTTCTTTTATTTAACAAACAAAAAAAAATTGTTAAATAAAACAAGATTAATGATGTTTTAGGGAAAATTCGTATATTTTTTTTTTTTAATTTAAATAAAATTCACCTGACATTTTAATCAAAATGTGGAATGAGTCTATTGTGTTTTGCGTATTGCAAACGGGGCGAATAATAAAATTCGGTTTATTTTTAAGTAAGCGCAGATGATCGCATTTCTATATATGTACGCGGTTTTTATAAATCCGATTTCCGCCAGATGTGGGTGTTAATATGCAACAACCCTTTTTTATCGCATCTTTCATGTTTACGAGTATGCACACGTATATAATAATGTGGAAAGGACGGCGGCGAACTCATTCAAACGTCAATCACAAAATTTGTGTTATGTTATCCTTTTTTTTTATTAAACTATATCGAGGATAATTATATTGTCGTTAAAGCTATTTATGTATTACTAAATGATTTATGATTTGTGTGATGTACATATATAGTTGTGGCACGTGGCTTTTATAAAAAATTTGTTTTGTTTATTTTCAGCATCCGTACCCTTCAGAGGATCAGAAAAAACAATTAGCACAAGATACAGGATTAACAATACTTCAAGTAAATAATTGGTAAGTTTGATGTTTATTTCTTATATACATTATTTTAAAGATATCGATAAGCCTCCCGCAACCGGGGTTGGGACGAAGGTTATTTTATATAAAATAATACGGTGTATGTTAACCTTTTATACGTATTCACCTATAATGAGTATAAATCTTACAAATTTAGTATAACTTGTGACACCTGACAACGCCTTTTTCCATTTTCTATGAAAATTTATCACCTTCATATATTTTATATATATAAACCGTCGTTGTTAGGTACGATGACAAAAAAAAACTTTATACTTTTGTTCTTCACTTAAAGCCTTAACATACATAACCACTTTAATAATTATACACTAATATTGTTTTAAGTAATGTAATAAGCTCCCTCATTGATTATTATCCGATATATACGAGACGTTTCAAAAACACGCGAAATCAATACTCGACAAACAATATCGAACGAGGAACCCCTTATTTAACTTATAGTTATTGCATGCACTTGTGAAGTGCAATTTTCATCTGTTTTTCATTAATATTAATTTTCCGAAATATAAAAATAATAACAATAATAACAATAAACAGAATAATATTTTCCGATTTTTGTACAATAATATTATGGCAAAAGAAAACCCTTGTTTTTATGTTATAACCCTTTTTTGGATGGTGTGTGTGTGTGTGTGTGTATGCCCCTTCCTAAACAAACGAACCACACAAATTTCCTAAATGACATATTATAACTATAAAACTAGTGTACGATAGCAGCACATATATACCAGAAGTTGGAAAAAAAGAAGAAAATGGATTTTCAAGAGAGTTAATTGAGATTAAATTACAATGTAAAGTTTTCCCGTTATGCTTTTCCTTTTTTTTCTGTACAAGGGTTAAAGTTATATTAGTTTTGTGTTTTTGTTGTTATTGATTATATTTGTATTAAGCATGTTGAAGTATTCATTATAATGTTGAAAATATAACTAATATGGTGGTATTATGTTGGCTTGAATTGCACAACTATATATAGATAAGAATATTTTGCAGTGTAAAATGGTCGGTATCGGTTTTAGGTTACTTCTTAAACAATGGATTAGATTTTTTTTTAGTTTAAATAAGCTAAGAGATAGAATCGTTTAGGACAATGCTGTTTTCTTAGCATATCATTTTTAAGGTTCTAAAATTAAAAAAACTGTGTTTAATTTCTAGAATTGAGGGCACCATATAGGTAGCACCAAAATAATGGGTCCGATAAAAATATAAAATTTCAAATTATTAAATTTAAGGATATGCTCGTATAAATTAAAAATCTTTTAGACCTCGAAAACTTCTTTTCGACGATTTGTCATATTAATTCTCAGTTTGTCGATGAAATTTTTTAAACATGGAGGTTTTAGGGCAAACATATCAAGTCGTTGGTGATCCTCAAATTAATTCGGCCGGAATATTTACAAACCCGCTTTAAACAAGATTTGATGGAAAAGTGATGATTATTATTTCTCAAATATAAATTTCAAGCCTCATCAAAATGATTTCAGATTTTTAAATTAATATGGACTCGAAATTTAAGCCGTAATCAAATGAAATATTAATGTTATTAATATTTCATGTTGTTATTAACTATTGATCATTACTACACATGATTAGTGTAGGCCAAATTTAATCAGGATATTTATGTATATATGTTACGGTTAAAGTCCGAAATCGGTAAATATCCGAAATTTTAATTTTTTAAATTCGTTTTCACAACTAAATTGCAGTAGTCCAGAGGTCCAGTGGTTTCGAAATGTTTGTTGACCTTCCCCCTTACATATCGGTAGTTTCATTTATTCCCGATCAGAAGGCTATGCATCATAAGGGGTACAAATAGCTCCCACAAGCTCGTGAGAGTTAGTAAAGCCGTTACCCGTACTATTCGGAATTCCAATTTGCGCTAATACCACGAAAAATACTCCGTGGGGTGAAGGATGAACCATTACGAGAATATAGGACTCTAGTTTATAGATATCGAAGCAATATAACAGTTTTTCCCAATTTTTATTCGGACATTTACCGATTTCGGACTTTTACCGTAACCTATATACACTTTTAAGCTTTTGTAAGGTTTTTTGTCAATTTGTCGGAAACTTCACGCTACCTTATCCAATTTAATATAAATTGAAACCACAATTTTTTTTGTTATGTATATCTTCATTAGATTCAATCAGCAATGGATAAATCTCATTATTTGCTTGGTTAAATTTACCAATCCTAGTTTTTACTGATCGAATTCTGACCAGCCCTCAGCACCAGTAGTCGTTGCTGTTAGTCTTTGCATGATTTACTTATTAGAAAGACTATAGTGTTTCTTAATCAAAGCCTTTCAATTTTAATATTTCAATTTGGTTTCTGTAATTTATTTCTTGGAGTTTTTAAAGACTATTCGGTTGATCATCTTTACCACAGTTGTTTTACGTCGTATTTAATGCACTGCCACTGTCACTATTAATTGATTTATTTGATTAGATGCCCCTTTAATTTAGAAAACATAATTTTTAATAGAAATTTATTAGAAATACATAATTCGCATTGGGAAGAGGAATTAATTCATGTTCAGTAAAGCAACAATCGATTATTATTCTGGGAATGCTTTTCGTTGGGTTCGCACTTTGTGTTTTTTTATAAACCTTGCCACTGAGCCAGCTTCAAACGTTTTCGATGAAATTATCGTTTCACTCGCAATCGACGAACTTTCAGCACAAATATTATGTATGGGCATCTGATCCTCTTGGAAAATTCACTGATGGGGGCGGCATTAAACTCAGATGCAATTATTATTTTGTTGATGGAAATCGCTTAATCTGATCCTTATGAAATTTTATATTTAGGCGTTAAAACTAGTATTTTTTCTCTTCGAGTAATATTTTTTCTCTTTGTATGCTGATCTTATTACTGTAGCTACTCAATTCACTTGCTCAATGGTTCCGTGCTCGAGTCTGTTACCAAATGGATAATTAGGGATTATTTTTCGTAGAACCGGTTTAATATTTTCGATAATTCTAATACTTTCGAGATAATTGGTAGTAGACTTATTGGTCTATTTGACGAGACTTTGGTAGGATCCTTGCCAGGCTTCGGGTTTATTTTTATAGTCGACAGTTTCCAGCGGTGAAGAGTATATCCTGATTCATAAATTAAATTGAATATTTGGGCCAGTCGTCCAAATGCATACTCTGGTAGTTCTTTAAGCATTTCAACTGTATTCGATCACACTCCAGGGCGTTCTTTAATTGAATTTAATGTGCAATACTAAACTTTACTAGTGGTTTCTTTATCTTGAATTTCCTCTCAGATCTGATTGCCACATTTTCTGGTATAGTTGCTTCAATATTTTGCACGAACTATTAAATAATTTCGTACAGCATGCTCACTTTGGCCGATTTCGCAAGCTGTAGTGCGATATTTTTTTCTACGACTATAATTGAGTTTGAACTTAATTCACTATCTAATACAATCAACGTTTGATGATTAATACATGGTGGTAAAGCTTGCACTGTGCCTACATGTAAAAAAGTTTCTCATTACACGCAAAACGAAGGCAAAGTCCACTGATAAAAAGCAATTTCGAATAATCAGATTATTAGAGTATAATGCGAGGAAGCTTGGTCCATTCCACCATATTTGTTGCCCCTTCGAACCTGACCTTCGTGCCGTACCGCAACAAACCAGCCTCGTAAGTAAAGAAATTTAGCAAAAGTTCCAAAAAGTTATAATCAGAGTTAACACAATGACAATTCGTGTGAAGCACGCTTTCTCTCTGGAGTGAACGACGAATTCGTACAGACGCAGAACGACTACATGTTGTACCGTTACAATGAATTTTGCGACAAACAAGACCAGATTGAGGCCGTGTGCGATGATGAACAACTAGAGGAATAATAGTTAACTTCGAAAGTTTAGAACCATGCTTGCACTACATGTTGCATCAGTTGTGTGATTGCGCAAGATCTTTGACACAACGGCCGAAACCGTTCGCTGCCTGAAAGTTTTAAGAGTGCTGTCTCAATTGGGGTAGTTGGAGCTCTCCGATCCTCATTAATCTTCCCAACACGAAAGCTATTTTTACTCGTGTATTTTGACTACAACATGTGGTGCCTACACAGCGTTAGTGAATGCTCGTACAACGTTGGCAGATGGATCTGCCTAAATCACAATACTAGCATTCAAGACCAGGTTAATGGTTACTCGACAGGATCATCGATACGCTTTCAGGTTCTGATGGACTGCTGTCTATTACAGACAACCACAACAAACACATTGTAGATGACACCAAACAACGATTTCATTACGTAGGTCTAATTCGAATCCCAAAACATAGCTACATAGAAACTCTCCGATTTACAAAATATGTAAATATGATGTATGCAAGAAAGGTCTTAATAATTATGGTGTTCGTGGCCATGTAACAAGATCATTAGAATAGCTAAAAGCGATTTACAAATAATTATGAATCCTGTACCAGCGTCATGTTCCGATTTAGTTTGTATGCTCGGTGTAATAATACCTCGAAAACATTGAAACCTAACTTTACACTGTGTGAAAATGATGTTAATAAAAAGTGTAAATTTCACTTCATCTTTTAAACAGAAATTAGTTTGGATACGAATCAAAGATGGAAAAGTAATGAAGAATGGTGACGAAAACGAATATTTAAAGATTAAAATCGGTTACACGGTCAGTAATAATGTCATCCAAGACATCATTACAAAAGTCCTATTTCTATTCCATTTTTACCTTACCCAGTGTGCATTACTTCTCCAGGTGTAATGTGCAAGTTTTAAAAGAAATGAAAGCGTGGAGGAAGGACATTTATTTTAGTTAATGATGGTTTAGGTAATGACGTTATTTCTCACCGAGAAGTCCGCCAATTCTTAGCTAACATTTCGAACAAAACGGTAAAGTGTTTCTCTAACCTATACGAGCATATCGGCACCGTAAAAAGGATAAATGTAACGGTAAATTTATTGAAAATATATCAACGGTCCTTTCGTCACACACGGATTTTTGTGTGAAACATGATAATTTATCAGAAGGTGCAGGATTGCATAATTTTCTTAGATAAGTGTCGAATAAAAAATTCCATATGATGGAATTAGTATTTTTTAATGTACTTTGCTCGATTTTTCTGGCAAGTTCGCCATTAAAACTGTATAAAGGTAGTACGTCAACAAGTAATGCGGTATTTGATGCACGTTTTGTTCATCCAGAAATGCCTTTAAAAGGCTGACTGTCAAGAATAGCTTCAATGTATTAAACTTGTTAAAGACGGTTGATTTTTGAATATTTGCGAGAACAACCTGTTGAGGGCAACCAATACTAAGAGTTCAAAACAATTTTCCAGTGCGATAACCCTAAGCAAACTTCATGATTCACATATGGAATATATTTTAGTTTTGTCGAAGGTGCGTTCTATCATCTATTGTTTTTTCTAAAAATCTTAGAAAAATGTAAGGTAAATAAATTGGTATAAAAGCTGTAAAACCCAAGTAAGATGATAATTTTGATAGATGTTCTGTTGAATCATTGCTAATTAAAGCCAGCTGCACCAGGAACACTATAAAAAAATTCTAACATTTTGAAATGATTATTCGTGTCTCACTTTTACATTCAGTTCCCAGACAAATGAGTTCCGAATAGTAACCCCTTCTTCCACTAATAATAAACGATGTTTAAGAATCGAGCCTTTCAACCACGATTCTACGAATCTAGCAGTGTTTACAATTGTTATAAGTTCATAGCAGCATTTCAGCAACATTTTGGTTCAATTTCTGCTTGTAGTTCTTCTCACCTTATCAGTAATTTATTTTAGCCCCTAAACGAGGCAAACATAAATATGAAAATTTATCTACGTAATCCGCTTCTGTTATATTGATCATTTATGATTGATCGAAAATTCTTCGGGCTACCGTTTTTAATTTAGCAATAAATGATTTAGATATAAGGCGACAATCATTATGTTAATCACGTCACACATCTCCGCATGAACGTAGGTAGACTCCCACTTGGGACAACCAAGAAATTGGTCTGCTATATAGTCTCAACTAGGGCAAAAATTAGACATTTCTCGAATTACTCATGGAGACTGAGAAAAATCCGTTTTATATGCTAGAATAATCTAATAAAAGAGAAGAGACTGATGAGAAAATATTGCAAGCCAATTTTAAGGGTTTTAGTTAGTTGACTAGTTGACGACTCTTCTAAGCCATAATTTTTCAACTAACTGTACGAAAACAGATTAACACCCCTTTGTTTGGTGTAACCATTTTGTCCACTGAACTGGCAAATTTTATTTCATGCATAAATTAATTAATAATACAAAATACATTTTGTCATTTTGATTCTTTGGCAATTGATGTATTTCTTCCTTAAATATGGTGCGCTAATTAAATGTGAACCGGGAACATGAGGCCCAAAAGGAACACAACTACGACCCCCATCGGCGTGCAAAACTCATGGGCCGACCCATCTTCTATGTCCAGTACTATAGGCTGGCGTGGAGCTATGCAATAGCAGATGGTAACTTAAATCGGTCCTATAGCCGTACGTCTTCGATTTGGCAGGCCTGCGGGAATTTATATGAATTCGATTTCATCACCGCGCACGTCTATGATTGTTTTTTTTGGGGTGGTATTTCATGTGTGTACGATTAGGATGTTTTCCTGGTTTAACATGTACTCACTTATACTCAATGTAAATTTAATTTAGGGCCAAAACAATTGATGAGCACCATTTAAGGGCAAGTTCATTATTTTTCCTCGGTGCGTGGTGCGGATTGCAATATACCTCTAGAGTTTGAGACCAATCCGGGCAATTGTTTCTAAGTAAAGAGGTTAATAGTATATGATTCAACTCTTGGTAATATTTTAAGCTCGGTACATTATTTTCGGGGCTTAGAAATCGACAATTGGTGTCGTAATTGCGGAAGTGGATTTGCGTAAGCATATGATTAGATTTCCTTCCTTCCTAAATGGAGCATTCACACAATTCATATTTTTAATTTTATTTTTTATATTTAGTTTACGCATATATACACTACATTTAAACCTCCAATGGCAGATTTCTTAAACATTATAATTGTAAATTGTATGTGACAGTTGACAGATTTATGGAGTATATCAAAATTGTACACTGCAAAGCTTAAATATCTGACATCGATAAAAATTTTGCATTGCGGTAAATAGAACTATTTGATCCCATCTATTATGACAAAATTTTCAAATTTATTTCAAATTTTTAAAATGTATATAAAATTTGCTTGTGAAAGTAAAAATTAGTTTTAAATAATTATTAATGCAATTAACACGTATTTTTATAGTAAACAGTTTACTTTATAACGACCGGTGGCCCACTTATATAAGGTCAGCATAGGAGTCGATCCCTTTACTGATGAATGATTTATGTGATTTAATCTACCTCGCCCATCCTTGATATGATGATGCATCCTTCCGCTCCATGAGGTACTCATCAGGTTGCGATTCCAAAAATTTGAATATCCTAAAAGGCTTTTTTCTCTATTTTATGTGTGAAAAGTCTTCTATGGCATTAAATGTGCCACTTAGTCAACGTGTAGCACTGTCTACATCAATTTATGTAACAACTACGAACATTTCAAATATATGTACCTTAGCCAAATGCGCGGCCTCATTTGGTTTTCTAATATTCTAGAAAGCTGCAGAACCCGTGATGCCGGATGATTAATCAATGTACCATTGTTTTTATGTGAAGTATTTCTTAAATTGTACTAATTACAAATTCTCGTCTCATGATATTTTGCAACTTCATCTGCAACAGTTACCTGCATATTTTTAATTCGTTTACAAAGTCAGACTGCGCTCCAATTCGTTGCCTATTTTTTTATTTCCAGTCAAATAAATTTATTGGAAATTTGCTTAAATTATTTTGATGAGTTAGCAGTTTGGGCGGAAGCTTCCCTTAAGAAACCAACAAGCCTACAATAAGTAAAACCGGCAAGAGGCTTATTGCAAACTTTCAATTAAGTCAGTATCCACCAAATGAGTCGCGAATTGGACTATTTGATTATTGGGATGGATCTGCAACTTTAGATAAAATTGATCCCATTGTGTTTGCTAGATTTGTAAACTTTTAGTAATTGATCAACTGGGCTAAAATTTTCATTTTGATCTTTACACTGTATCAGTGACAATCATTAGAGAATGAATTCAAAATTAGTATTTAGAAGATTCATTTGATCCTCTTTCCATCAAATCATTTTTTTGCTTGTTTGTGGTTCGACAATTTTATTCATTTCAATATTTTATTGATGTTCAATCGAATATAAAACTTATTATAAGTTTCAAACTTTCATGCCAAATCTATCTGATACAGTAACTTGAATTTGGTTTAATATTCTCAATCCGTAAAAAATCTTAACCGATTTAAGCCAAATATTACACAAATTATTATATACAATTTTCATACAGCTCTACAGCTGCGATATGATGAAAGGCAGTCGTTGTTTCGAAAAGATTAGAGTTTAGATACTGAAAAGATTGGGACATCAGTCATATTATTTTTGAGAAACCGGGAATTTTGTTTTATCCTCTCGGCAATTATCGAGACTTCTCAAGAAAAAATAAATATTTAATTTATTGTTTCGAAATAATCATTTCGAAACATTTTCAATATTTATTGTAAAACAGAGAGCAGGGAGCTAAAGAATAGTAGGTAACGATGGTACTTTCATTTGAAAGGGCAATGTTATCAGTTTATCAGTTCACTTTGAAATTATTTCAGTACTATTGATGAAGAAGTTGGCAAAATATAAAAGCAAGTGTCACTAATTTTTAAACTGTGTCATTGGAAGAAAGCACACCATAACAAAATTATACATTAATTAAAGTAGACTTTACCGACCAAATGGCACAGTGATTAAAGCATTGGCGTTTGGATCGGGAGGTACCGGGTTCGAATCCCAATAGGGACAGGATGCAAAAGGAAATTTGCATCAACAGATTACGATCTGTGATTAAAAGGAACACAACTACGGCCCCCTATATCGGCGTGCAAAACTCATGGGCCGACCCATCTTCCATGTCCAGTACTATATGCTGCCATGGAGCTATGCAATATGCAGATGGTAACTTAAATCGGTCCTATAGCCGTATGTTTTCGATTTGGCCAGGAATTGCGTAAAGTACGAAAGATCAGGGAGTATTTCGGCCCCAGAAAAGATTGCATGGATTGAAACAAAAAAAAATTAAAGTAGACTTTAAACCGATCGCTTAGTGAACAATAACAGCGCCTTCCACTTTAATTTTAGTTTATTTAATTTAATCGATTGACACACACCGTATTAATTATTGTAAACAACTATCAGAATCAAATAAAGCTGTAGCGGTTACGAAACTATTGCTCGCCATGACTTACAAAACCATTAAGAAATGGCTTAGCGGAGGAGAAATTCTGAACTTATATTGCCAGCAAAAATATTTTGTAAAAACACGACTCTAGTCGTCAATATGATAGTTTAATTTGGTCAAACTAAAATGAATATTTACTATGATTTACAATATAACAATTCATTCCTTTAAAATTGTTAGCGAGAACTGAGAGACATACATTTAAATGGGCATAGTAGAATAAACGAGGGATGTTTTCTGAGATTTGAAAGTTTTGGAAGTTTTTGAACTAAAATTCTAAAATTATTTGATTCTCGAGCAATATTCGTGGCTGGAATTCTCGAAAATCGAGAAAAATAATTCCCGAAACTTATCTTTGATTTTAGGCCACCATTCTCGTCCTGACATAAATTTTTAAAACTACATATTTAGTGAGGATTCTTTATTCGAGTTTCAACAATTCTACTTTGATTTATAATAAATCCAAGCCCTTTAGCAGTCTCGTTAAATATGCCAACAAATAAACCATAACCGAATTTATAGTAATTCTTGGTTATTTTTAAAAATTTAGCGATATTATGTTAGTTTTATTTATTTATCTGATATTTTGTATCTTTCTTAACTTTTAAAATTAAATATAAAAATCGTCGATTATTCTTAATCCTTATTTCTCCTCAATTATATGACGACTAGATGAGAAATCAAAATTTTAGAAAAATACTTTCCTTTAATATAGAGTCCTTGCTGCAGTACAAAATATATAATGTCTGCCTTCCTATTAAACTTTTGATAAGAAAATAGAATGGTCATATTTTTACAAAAAAAAACACCGAAGTTATAAAGCAGTGAACTGTACATGATTTTCAACCCTAAGCGCAATGTGTTAAATAATATAACAAACAGTTTTGTGCTGAGCTTTACAAAAAAAATAATATTCCATTGTTCATTCCTTCGAAATAACAAAAAATAAAAAAGGTTTTTTAAGATAATGATGATGATCATCATCATACACTACTTACTCCCTGGCGGCCAAGTCATTTATCATTAAATATTTTGTCTCATTTAAAAAAATATATAAATTTATAAAAAAAGTTATAATTTTCTTATTTTATTTTTTATAACGAAAATATGTTTTATAAACAAAATATTATTTTTATGCTTTAATGCAAATATATTTACGTGACAAATTTTTAATTTTTACCCTAAAGTGGAATCTGGTTCGTGATCATCTCGAACTAAATATTATAAATTGATTAATTTTTATTTTTTTATAAATACATTTTTGCATATATTTGTCATTGTATTTATCTTAAGTTATATATTCTCGAATACATATACGAGTATATACGTATTTTTATAGGACCTCAAACTGTTTTTATAGCACAATAATACAACCCTTTACGAGTTCATAAAAATAAACTTCATGTACCATATATACGAAAACATGAAGTGGAAGTAATAAAAATCATAAAATTTAAACATAAAAATAAATAAATTGGAAAATTTGTATTTTCCTTTTATTGTTATGTTGTTCTTGTTTATGTAGAGTGTATTCCCGAGATCTAAAGATGTTTACTGATGATTTGATTTTCTTATGTATATATTTATGCTGCAGATAAATAAAAATTTTACAAAAATAGTTTGTAATTAGCAAATTTTTTTGTATACCCTGAAGAGATAAATAATTCGATTGTGTAATATTTTCCTAAATAATTCAATTGCACATTACGGAGAAAATCCTACTCTTAACAGTAAAATATAAAAAAATAGAAAATCTATTCTCTACTTTAATTGAATTTTAAAATAAAATCCAGACAAAAATACATTATACTGTAATCAAATATTCAATTTCTATATCAAATCTATATACTTACATATATTTATTTTGTAATGATACTATACACTTGGAAAATCGGAAAAATCTATATAAAAATACATATAGATAGATAGACATTTCCTTTTTCGTATACTATTGTTGTTATTGTTATATTGTTGTTGATGTAAATTATGAATTATACACAAGAGAACATAACTAAATTAATATAATATAATACTGCTAATATATGTCTAAGTCTGTATAATATTATGTCGGAAAACGTGGTTGAATTTTCCCGACACATACCAAAAGCAAAAGGGTGGCCCAAAAATAATTCGTAATTAGGTTAAGTGTATATTGTGTTGCGCCTCTATATATATATACGAATCACTTTTAATTGCCACGATTAATCAATCAGTTTTCCATTTATCGTAAATACAATTTTCTTATGTATTTCGTAGGGAACTGTTCTATCACTGTGTATTTGGAAAATACGTATATGAAAACGAAAATTATTTAATTTAATTGATTTTATTCGATTTCCCAGATTTTAATTTGATTAATCATTTTCATTTTTTTATTTTTTTTGGAAAATAAAATAAGAATTTGAGGAAAATGTATTTTTGAGTATGTCTGCATATACAATAAGAGAGTGTATATGATATAATTTGAATAACATTGCTGTGCGGGTATCATTAAGCGAACGCTTTTCTTTATATTCAAAATTAGTCGACCAAATACAAATTAGTTACATGTAATTTATCTGGAGTGGATAGATTTGTGCTTAATGTTTATGGAGGGTGGGAAAATTTAAATTGATTTATTTTTTCTAACGGCACCTTTTGTTTGGATATTTAAAATGCAGATTTAATTTTAAGATACGTAATAAAATTTTGCCTACTCTATTTTTGTGCTAAGTTGTACAGAAATCATAACAAATAGTTTTGGAAGCATTTTTTCAACTTTTCTCTTCAGAACAAAATACATACTTTTTAATAATATTTTCTCATTTTCAATTTAAATTTTGATTAAAAAGTAAGCTAGGATTATTTGTGACACGTGATCAATGCCGCAAAGTAAAATTGTTAGAATACTGATCAGTGTTCTACTATATTTGAATAGTTATTGGTCCTGCCTCCAAATAGGTTGAATGTTCGCAATTTCTGGTCTTTAATGGTTTTTAACAGTGTGTATCGATTTTGTATGGAAATCAAATATATTCAAAAATATTAAGGATAAAATGTCATTTCACAATTTTATTTGTCATCGAAGGGGAATTCGGTGCTAGTTAACACGTGTAACATTTAAATTAAAAATTTCGTTATTATATCCTAATTTTTTAAAATTTCCTATTAACTGTGTGTTTTTTAAATAAATTTTGTGTAAATAGCAGATTTTAATTTCTCAGCTGCCAAAATGTCCGTTAAATTCGACTTCAAAATTTCAGTTTCTAAGGTCTAATGAAATCCGTTCTAGGTCACTTTTTCAATTTAGAAAGGAACTGTCTCGTAGCAACGAAAATGGTCGGTTAATTTGATTGAAAGTTAAAAAAATCATAAGGATACGAAAATAATCTGATGTAACAATCCTAATACAAAATACCTCACGGTTCCCTAACGTTGATAACATATGACAATGCTTCCCCAGTATGCAATTTTTTACTGTGTGGAAAAATGCTCGTTCCAGTCCGAACCCTGTACTACAGAATATGAAACATACAAAAATTTCAACTTTGTCCGAAAATAATTTTCTGTCTTCCTGTTTCGCGTTTTTTTATAAGCTTGTTATTTTCTAACTTCGCTCACATCCGCGAGCAAAAACAAAGAAAAATTTCACAAAAACTACGGTGTCGGTGTGAATTTTGACTAAAAATGGAAAAAATAAAATTGGAAAGCATATGGACCTTGCTGGAAACTTGGGCTTTGTCCATACACCCCTCATACTGACTACTAACACTCCTCTACGTACAAACAAACGAAGCCGATCTCATTACCAGTAATCCCAAATGGAACTGGCAATAACTCACTTCCGAACCAAAGGTTCTTTAATAATAATTTTATTCAGTTTTTTTATTTTAATATTTTAAATTTTTTATTGGTTTGGACTGTTTTATTGCAAAAATGTTTTATTTTGTCTGAGCTTTCGACTCCTTTTCGGTGTCATTTTCAAAAGCATACAACAAAATTTTACTCATAAAAACAAAAGGTCGATATAGCAAAAAAATCAAAACGAGAATATTCATAGCAGAACGACTATCTCAGACACATTAAAAAAAAACTAAAAATCAATGAAACCAAATATCAACTTTTTGTTTTTATATGAAAAATATTGTATGCTTTTGAAAATGACATCGAAAAGTTATCGAAGGCTCAAGCAAAAATAAAACAGTTCTGCACTAAAAGCGTTCAAAGCTTCTTGGTATTTTTTTTTGAAATTGCTTTCTATTTATTATTCAACAAATATTCCCTTAAATTATCTCCATCTGGTCATGCGCCAACCGACCCCCAGATCCTCAACTTCAGCATACTGAGCATCTTATACAAATAAAACATGAAAACTGTACAACAATTTACGTCATTGTAAATATATTTTACATTCCAAATGAATACGGCGACGGCATTGCAAAATAGATTTTCATTACCTTTCCAGTCCAATTTTGATGATCGCAATCATGTAAAATGGGTCACACCGAGGATCTATAAAAATTCACTTCAACAATTAAAAGTTTTACGACGAAAATCTATAACAAAAAATTTGCCCACACAGCTGAACAAAATAATTGAAGAAATTATTAATCACGTACTGCAAATTGTGATAATTATTGAACTTTAAATTTCGAGAAAATTAGTTTTTATAGCAGATATTACATTTTTTACAAATTTTCACCATATTTTACCATATTTACTTAGAAAATGTAAACACTTATGGGGTGAGATTTTTCCTAGTGAACCTCAGCAGTGGATTCCTCTTACCCTGGGTCATTTATCAGGCTGTACCTGGCGTGTATTTAATCTTTGGGATTGTTCCGCATTGTCGGAATAAATAAATAGTAATTAAAGATGTTAAAGATGAAGATTAAAAAACTGGAAGTTTATATTATACCGATTCTAAAGCATTCTCCCAGTTCTTGGATATATTTATTGAAGATTAAGCAGTTGGTAAACCCTGTGAAACTTTTTAACATAAATTTTTTCTAGGTTTTAAAGATCACACAATATTAAATGGAATTTAGTAGATGGTTTCCTCTATAAGCTGACGCTTTTGGCAGTACTTTGTTCTTGAAAATTGCTGATATTTGTAATAACTCTGCTCAGGTTTCGCATTGTCTAGCTCGAACTGAATGGTATTTTGATTTCTGTTATAAATTTCAAATGTCTTTCCTGTCGATCAATTCTCTTCAAAACACGCTTCTGTCTCGGCGATAACCTCCTCGTTTGAGCTTAATTTTTTTCCTTCAAGCCATGTTTTCAAGTTGGGGAACAGAAAGAAATCGCATTGCAATTTGCAATGATCGGCTGGAATGAGCAATCGCGGAACCCATCGGACCGACATCTTTCTCACACTTATCATTTAAAACATTAATTGCCGCTCCGTACGACATGCCTACGGTCTCTGCCGCCACTTCGCGCACTTTAGTTCGGCGATCAGCGAGAATCATGTCGTGGACGTTTAAATTCGTTGAAGATAAACACGAAACACGAGTGATACAACCGGCTGCCAAGTTAAAACTAACCTGTGAACCGGACAGAAATTTAGTATGGTGTCGTTTGACAAATGACAGTACACGATGGTAGTGCCAACTTCAGCAACGCCATCTGTTTTCAAACACGGGTACTTATTGATCGATACTCGTATTTATTACTTTTTTCGTTGTTGTTGTTTCTATTATTTTTTCGATACGAAGCCGTCATCTTATATTTTTCCAGTTTAAATTGGGGTTAACCTGTATTTGATTTTAAAAAAATGTACCAAAAACTATCACTAACAATTTGTTGCCTTTCTACCCTGAAACGTAATAGCTAAATCGGGCGGATACTGTGCATTTAGAGATAAGCCGGTTATAACCATAAAGCGCTAATTCAACTCAAAAAGCGCTTGATTCAACTACCTTCAAAAAGAAGAGATTTATTAGGCAAATACAAATCTTACTGTACAAGATCTCTTTTAACAAACATTTAAAAATTGTGAGTTTTCAAGCTTCAAAACCTCTAATGTTTTTGTTAAGTTTGCATCAAATTACTTAAAATGGTACACCAACACTTCCATACACCGGAAGTTTTTCTATTACGCAACCCTTATATACGGTACTACTAAGAAAGTGCTCCAAAACTAAGTTTGCTTAACCATTTAATTATTTCGTTGAGAAAACATTAAATATTCTTCCCCCAAATATAAATAAACGCATTACATCCGTTAGCACACATTTCCCAGAAATCGTATAAGTAAATATTTTACCAGACTCTTAACACAAATATCGCACTTGAAGTAGAAAAAAATAAAATAAATAAAAAATAAAAAGTTTTTCCAGAATAAAAAGTTCATTAAAAAGGTGTCTTGGGTGGTCATTTTTATGCTATTAAGCAACCAAAAAATTACTCTTCAGAGACCAATAACACAATGTAATGAAAGTCAATAATACATAAGAATTATTTATATAGAATTTTCCAAGTCTGTTTTCTTCTCTGTATAACGAATACCATGGTATTGATAAATTGATGGTTATTGCATGTTTTCCAATTATTACATTTCAATTTTTTTTTTCGGTACCATTTTAACGGTATAATTAGATTCTGGTTCCTAAAAAATTTTTTGGTCTATCTTGCGATAATAACGTCGTCTTTATCAGAATAATATTACATCAATAATAATAAAGAAAATAATAAGAAGACGGAGAAAAAATAGAAAATGATGTTTTTGTGCTTTCGTTTGGGTTTGGTGCTCAGCTCGTTGTTGTTATATAATCAATAAATGGCGTCCCGACGTCGTAAATTTTCCAACCAGTAGCATAAAATAGAAGAAATATTTTTTTTTTACTAAAGAAAGAAATACTTAAATGAAGAAATGATATAGATTTTTATTGGTTATTACAGTTTTGTGTTTTTTCTTCCTTTCATAAAATATTCGAGAGAAAATTAGGTGATTGCAATAAAATTGGGAAATTGATGATCATAATTAGGCGACGTATACCGTATCGTATTTAATATTATTTATGTATGAATCACAACTCTTTAGTATATTGTGCATAAATATATGTATATTCGGCGATATCACGCGATCTTGGTTCTCGAGCGGTTGGTTGTGTAATTAATTGACATATCACAGTTACAAAAACAAAAAATCAATTACATATTCCGTACATTTTGTTAAATGCGTGCAATTTACATAACATTGAATACGCAAACAGAAAATATATATATCTAAAATTTTTGGCTTAAGAATATATTTTGTTAATATGTAAAACACGACATTTTTTTTAAAAATATATAACAGAAACCCACAAAATATATAAGTTTTCTTTATTTGCCAAGAAAACACGCACATCAAAAGGTGTTACTTCCCGAGTAAAAATATAAAAATTTTGTACATGTTCAGGTGAATTTTTATTTTAATTTTATATTTATTTTTTGCTAGTAATCCGCAAAATTCCATACATTTATACATTACACACGACATGACACGAATTTACTATATACGTATGTACAAATCCATGACAAGTGACATAAAAGGATACACAGGAATATTAGTTTTATTCTTGTGTACATGTTATTGCGATAACGTGACCTTAAAATTAAAATCTCAGGAGAACTATATAAAAGAGGTATACCATAAAAATACAAACAACGGAAAAAATCGCGATATGTAAGTAAAAAAAAAAACTTACAATTTACAAACAAAACCGTGACACGTGCACCTTGTCTTTGCATTTTAAGGGAACATAACAGCAAGATAATATAAAATCCCCGACTACAAAAGAAAACATATACGGAGCAAAGGGTTTCATTTATTGTAATAATAAATTATTCTTAAGAGAGATAAAGAGAGCGCGCGGCATAAGCACATTATCGAAATTGAAAAGCTCTGCAAAAATTATTTATATGTATAGAAAAATTGTTATGATGAAATATAGTTTCTTATCCCACATGCCACATGATTAAGATTTAGAAATTTTTGTCACGATTTTACTTCAATATATTTATTTATTTCTGTTGACTTAAGAAAAAAAAATTATTTTATAGAATCTTTTATATTCGTTTGATGTATCTCTTTTCTTATGTACGGCTCTGTCTGTATAAATTGTGAATATGGATTATTATTTAATTACGGTGATCTAGGGATTTGTTTGAAAATGCCGGGAAAATTGATTTTATGCGCGATACATATATATAAAGGGTTTTTAGTAGGTTAAAATTTAAAGTTAAATCGTGATGTGAACGCAAATTTGTGTTATAAATTGAGTTTAAAGTGAACACCAGGAAAAGTTGCTTAGTGGGTAAAATGATTGACACAAATGTGTAATTGTTACTTCGAAACATATTTTCAGTGCTGTGCGTCTACGTGAATTTCAAACCATATTATTAACATGTTGGGGTCGAAAATAGTGTAGACAATTGTTTTTTGTGTAGACAGTGTCGCCAATAATTATTAGAGTACGTAAACAATTCGTAGAAAATGTATAATATTATTTTTTGTAGCTGGGTCTCATTATTTTTTCGGTACAAGGTTAACATTCAGTTTTAATAAATCAAACGGGTGAAATTACTACGTGTAAAATATTTCAAGATATTACAAATATATTCAGATATCCAAAACCAAAATTATTCTCAACGCCATCCGTTTTAGTGATTAAACAATTGAGAATTTACAATTTGTGTCATAGATGTCACTATTTGGTTTTCTTTCTCGAAAACATAGTAATATCGAAAAAAAAATTCGAATTAAACTAAACCAAATGTCGTCTGCCAGTTGAATAAAAATACCGACAGATAAAAAACATTAGCCCCAGTAATTTAATTTAATTTTTATGGCTGGTAATTAAATAGAATTTAGTAGAATACAACAACATGAGCCTATCCTAGACATCAATCCGATGTTCGATAAGATTGCTGTAAGCAATTTTCATAGTACCAAAGTTTACTAAAATTTGTTTCCGTTCCATGATTGTGCACCAAGCTAAAATGGTCACCGTTGGCGTGATTAAAATTATCGAGCAAATCGTGATAGTTTCTCCAGAACATCTGCACTAGGTTGAAGTCGTTTGTCTGCTCTTCAAAAAGAGAAATTTAAAAATCGCGCTTTTCAAAATTCCGCCTTTCAGAATCCAACTTTTTAAAATCTTGATCTTGATAGTAAAAGCGGGATTTAAATAGTTTGTCATAAGATTGTAAAAAAATGTAAAAAATAATTGATAGACCCGGATTTCTAACATGAACGATTGAATAAATTTGCATCATTAATTAGTTCCAACATGGCAAAAATTCAGAATTTCATTCAAAATTGATCTAAGATTTCCAATCCAATTTGACTATTATTATTAGTAAATAAATCCGTTGTGTAGTTCTATTCAGAATTTTCGAATTTTGTTCGAATTTCTGAATACCGAATTTGACAATATTTGGTTAAGAATTGACCAAATTCCGTACAGAATAAACTCTAGAATTTCATATAAAATTCACATTAAAATCACAATCTAGTTCTACATAACAAGTTTAGCTCTTTTTTTGTTAAGAAATGACCTAGTTACCTTTAGCATGGCCATCAATTCCAGAATGGGTTGGTTACGATTCACCAAATCCAGAATTTCAAAATCGAAATTCCAAAATTAAAATTCTAAAAAACAAAATTCCTAAATCCAAAATTACAATACAAAGAATCCAACAAAAAAATTCCAAAAAACAAAATTTATATACAAATAAAATTCCAAAATAGTGGATTGGGGAAAAAGAAATGTATTAATTTTTCGCTAGATCGCTTTAGTAACATATATCTCGTGATGTATTTGTCACAGTGCGGTAACTAAAGAGAAAATTCACTATATTTTACAATTTTGCTTCGATAAAGGCGAAAACGCAAGTCAGGCGGCTGAAATTGTGAATGGTGTATATGGTCCCGATACTGTCACAGTCAATCATGCGGAATTTTAGTTTCGTCGATTCCGTTGCGGTAGTTTTGATATCACAGACGAACCACGCACTAGAAGGCTTTTCATCGAAAATTTCGATCAAATCCTGGAAACTATCGAAGTAGACCGGCGATGCGAGCTGTCATATCATCATCCGCTGAGACTGCAAAACAGTTTTAAACCATTTGCATACATAGGGCTTCAAAAATAATCTCGATATTCGGGTGCCGTACGAGTTGACGCAATAAAAATTGAATGGATTGTTTTTCCATTTGCGAATCCTTGGACAAACGGAACCAAATCGAGCCATTTCTGAAGCGGATGGTGACTGGTGACGAGAAATGGGTTACATACGAGAATGTCAAATGGAAACGATCATGGTCGAATGCTGACGAAGCGGCCCAAACGATGACCAAACCTGGATTGACGATCAGAAAGGTTTTGCTTTGTGTTTGATTGGATTAGAAGGGAATCATCTACTATGAGTTGCTGCCCAATGACCAAACACTCAATTTGGACCTCTACTGCCAGTAATTGGACTGAGTGAAGGCAGCAATCGACCAGAAGCTGCTAGAATTAGACAATATGAGAAGCGTCGTGCTCCACCAGGTCAACGTCAGGCCTCACGTCCATGATGATCCGCCAGAAGCTCCTGGGGCTTGTTTGGGAGGTTATTATGCATTCATTTTATAGTCCGGATCTAGAACCAAGCGATTATCATCTTTTTTTGTCCATGGCAAGGTAGTTGAGAAAACTGGCTCTCCCAGTTCTTTGCTAATAGAGACAAGTCGTTTTGGAGAAGCGGCTTAATGTAATTGCCTTCTAAATGGCAACGAGTTATCGAAATAAAATGGCGCATATTTGAGCAAAAACAAATGATTGTAGCCATGTTAAATAAAGCCCCGACGTAAAACGTAAAAATAATGGATTTATTTTTCCCCAATCTTGTAAATTCAATAATTTATAATTAAGAAGTCTAGGATTAAGTTATAATCAACAATTTATTGTAATTTGGTAAATTGCACCAAAAACAAGGTTGTATAGGTATGTTTGTAGGGGAGCGGTTCGGAACTCCAAAGACAAAAATCGAAAAGACTTAAATTCCAAAACCATACTTAAAAATAAAATTAAAATTTTATTGTTAATTAAGTAATTTTATTGCCGGCGTCGCCTATTTTTTATGCGTACTATTAATTCCTAGGAGCTAGAATATCTAGTTCGAACTAACTTTTTTTAAAGTATAAAAAATAGCAGGTTCGTAAGCTATGACATGCTTGGATTGAAATACTTCTTTATAGTATTACATGAAATCAACATTTAGGCAACATCGTAGAGCATTGATAAGTATGAAACCCGTGTTATGACAATGACGTTTTTTTCGGACAAAACAATTTAGCTAATTATTGATAATTAATTAAAAATTGTTTACCTGTTAAACAGTAAAATATAAATGGATAAAGCCTTGTAATTATCTTTCTGTTATAATTGCAATGTTTAGACACAAACCTTTTTGCAGATATAATTTCCAAGTTATGCTCAAAATATTAAATTAAATTGAATAACAACCCTACTAACTAATATTATGACGCGCGTAGGTGCTGTTTGAATACATGTATCGAGCGGCCCAAAAAAAATGTATCTTAAACATTTCGATACTCTATAAATCTACACATATTCGTATAACGAACATATCTAACCCGTATATTATGTAATTTATATATTTCCCATTAGACCAAAAAAAACATATCGAAATTCCAATAATTCATTTCGACAAAATAATAAATTTTCCACAAAACGAAAAACTCTTACAGATGTTCTACGAAGTGAATTAAAAAAACACAGAGAAAAAAGTGAAAACGAAATTTTCCAAAAAGGTGAATAAAATACCCTCCACGAAAAATAATTCTGTAAAATACTTTATTATATATTGAATATATAAATTATATTGAGCGTAAAATATAAATTATTATTTGTAAAAAATCTTGCAACAATTCGCACATAATCATGATGCTTAATCGTTTAGAAGCGGAAAATTTTTCAATCAAATTTTTTACTTTAATTAAAATACAACTGTTTTTTGTCTAATATTTTTTAATTTCAAAAATACCAAACGAATATTTAAAATTTTTTTTATTTATAAAATGCGCTTCAAATAAAATTAAAATATTTATTATTTTTAATTTTAATTAAAATATTTATAAATTTTTTTTTTTTCGTAAAACTAGTATTTTAATATTGTATATAGTCGAGCAATTATACCAACAATAATAATTTAATATAACGAAAGAGTTCTTCGTTTTATATTATTGTACAAAAATTAGGCATATCCATTAAGGATTATATCTTTTAAGATGCCATTTAGTTAATTGCGTTGAATAAAAATTTGTTGTTGTATTATTATTATTATTAAACCGAGAATTGAATATTTTGTATACTATATACGAGTATATATTTTATGTTATAGTGAGGGAGGAGTAAAAGCGAGAAAACTTAAGATGTACGATACATAAAATATACAAGAGTAGAACGAAAATTGTTGGGATGTCAATTATATTCGTATTTGTCCTTTGTTATAATTAATTAAATATGGCGCGCGATAGTGTGGGAGTATATTATGCTGCGCTGATGCTGCTGCTGTTGCTGCTATGTAACAAAACTTTTTTTTTTGGCGGAATAAAATTCACGGATCAAATAATATTAAAATATTATAATCTACATCTGAATATTTTATACATTTCTCGTGTTTTTTTTATTTTTTATATATTTTAAATGTAAGAACAATTTTATAATATAATACAACAACCCATCTCAAACTCATAAATCAACTCATTCGTAATATGGAGAGAAAATGTTTCTGTTTTTTGTTCGAATTTTCATTCATTCACACCAGCTAACAAAAAAAAAAAATAAAAAAATTTTATATATACAAACGGAGAAATGGAAAATTTTATTTTATTTTTTCTTGTATCCCAATCCACGTGTTCTTGTCACACCACCCAATATATATATATATATATATATACATTTTCTTATATTTTCATATTTTCATTTGAAAACAATATCCCAGGACTTTATATAAATTTTTTCTTCTGTGTTAGGATGTATATGTTGTACTGATGCTGTATACCGTTCTATATAACGAGTGAAAATGAAGAAATAATTTTTTTTATATATTTTAATATGACGTCAAGGGACGCAACTAAATTGAAATAAAACATTTTCTTGGATGCCAAAACCATCTGAGGCTTTTCCTTTATTTTTTTTTGTTTTTGGTATGGTATTTTCAATTTATATGTACCATATACGATATGCTGCAAATTTTATTTTTGAAAAATAGGAAAAAAATAATAAAATCATAAATTTTCCTGTGCCCTTCACAAGATCGTGCGTAAAAACCTGCAACCCACAACTATCTTCTATCACTTAATAGTTTTATTACAATTCTGATTGCAAATTATCTATTAGAGTTAAGAAGATTTTAATAAGTGTTTAGTAAAAATCCTCTCTCATATACTCGTACATTTAAGACATAATCACAACAACAAACTGTAATTATAATAATAGCAATAAGAAAAAAGGAATTGACATTATTATAATCATCATCATCATCCATTAAAATTGTGACTCCTTTTCATAACCAAACACACCACGTATACACTTATATATACTACACATAAGAAAACTTTCGGTTAAATTAAAAATAAAAACAAGTTGGAATGAGTAAAAGCAATTAGTTTATTATCTTTATTATTAATTTATGTAATTAAAATGTTTTTTGATATTTTTTTAAATTGTTTTATTTTTGTAAAAAAAAACGGAAAATTAGTTTGATAAGAAAATTAAAAATAAAAATGATGATTATGAGACAAATGAAGAATATAAAAAAAAAGTCTTATCTTAATAAAAAAAAATTTTTTTGTTGAGACAGACAATTTTAGAATTAATAAAAAGACTTTAATATACCTTTTGTGTGTTAGGAGTGTTATTGTTGTTGTTTATTTAAAAAGGTATCAAGAATATAAAATGAGGTATAAAAGATATATACATAAATATTTTATATTTTAATTCTTGGATAAATATTCTCAATGGATATAAAATATAAAAAAAATAAAGTTTAGGGAAAAAAGCTTTTATTCTTTTAACTTTGTTGTGATTATTGTTGTTATATTTGAAAAATTAAATTATAAATGCTAAATTATTTATAAATAATCAAAAAAAAAGTTTTATTTGTGATTTTATGTAGGTAGGTCTACAACATGGTCTCTTTGGTATTTATGGCAAAATAAAAATTGTTTCAAAATATTAAATGAATATAACACAGTGGATTAGAATTTAGTTAGAAATTTCTAAATGTTTTCGAGATATTTTGGTTTTTATAAAATATGGGGGTGTTAAGGTTAAATAGAATAGTTTACAGTAAAGGATCGATTTGCTTAATGCGATAAACACGGAGTCAGAAAATTCAACACAATCAACAAATTTTGAGCTTTTCACAGCTTTCAGATATAGATGTAAAATGATATAAAATTAAAAAATGTTATCTCAAACTACATTAATATTATGCAATTACTGGATCGTTGGAATAACTATGGGCTCCCTAAAAATGTATATTATTGGCACATGAATATAATATTTAGCACGTAGAAATGTATATTGGCCATGTATAGGCACTATTCATGTTGGAAAAGGATTAGAATTTTTAATAAGGAAGGTAGTCCACTCCAACATTTATTGTTCATTTTACATCATACTTTTCTGTGAAAGTGTACTATTACTAGCACTCTTTGAACGTAAAAATTAGAAGATATGTGGTTTCATTTTTTTAAATGCAAGATGAATATGGTGTGATCAACAACCGACTTTCATTTACGACGAATGTATACATAGAACTCGAATGCACCACACTAAATTTCTAATCAAAAAACAATAGCTCTGCTTAAATTTTAGAAAACCAACAAGATCAACCCTTGTTGGTTAAAAATTTAATCTTTAAATCTATTAATTTTTTGTCGTTTTGTGCAAATAGTTAACGGAGTCCCCTCCGGCGCAAAGATTACCATCAAATAGTTGAAATTTGGTAAATTTTTTTTCAAAACTCATTTCCGGTAAAATTTAAAATATAATCAGAACTAATTTTGTCATTTCCGGTAAAATTTAAAATATAATCAGAACTAATTTTGTTTGAAATTTAATTTACAACTTTTTTGCCTTAATCGTTTTTCCTAAATGTTTAATACTTTTTAAAATATTTCCAAAAAAGAGATTTTCTCTTAGAAAACTGACTCCTCCGGTGGACCGATCTCTTAGCCAAATATCACTAGGATCTCCCAATTTATGGGAAAAGCTTAAGTATGAAGTTTCATACTAATCAATCAATCCGTTTGGGCTGGGCTGTACAGGGGCCAAATTTTTTGCTGAAGGACAGTTTTTGTCGAAAATCGTCCATCCCCGTTAAATTTTGGGAAACTGATCTTTCAGGTCTTAGTTTGGAAAAAAATTAATAGCTCTTATGAAAGCTGACACTTCGGTATATCGATTTGAACCAAAAATCACTTAGATCTCCCAATTTGTGGAAAAGCTAATTTATGAAACTTCAGTTTGATTAATAAATCCATCTGGGCTGTACAGAGGCCGAATTTTTGTTGAAAAATAGTTTCCTGTCAAAAATTTTAATTTCCATTTTTATTTTGGAAACGGATCTAGACCGGTGTTGTTGCAAATTTAATTTAAAATCTCTTGGTTTGTTTTTCTCGAAAAATAATATAATTTTAAAAGTATTTACATTAAACGAAAAAGCTACTATTGAAGCTGCCACTTCCGGTAACCTATTTCGATCAAAAATCACTGGGACGTTCCAATTTTTCGAAAAAGCTTAATTATGAAATGTCATTCTGATCAATCAATGCACCTAGTGGGTGGGCCGAATTTTTGATGAAAAACATTTCTCCAAATATTTGCAAAAAACGAAAAGTTCCTATGGAAGCTTCCTCTTTCGATCAAAAATCACTGGAACCTCCCAATTTTTCGAAAAAACTTAATTATGAAATTGTATCCCGATCAATTAATCCATCTGGGCTATCAATTTTCTGTCAAATATCATCATTTCCTCTTAAATTGTGAGCAACTCATTTGGACCGGTATTGTTGCAAATTTATTTTAGAATCTTTTAGTTTTAGTCGTTTTTCTACAAAATGATATACTTTTCAAAATATTTGCAGTTAACGGAAAAGCTCCGATTTTGGCCAAAATACACTGGAATCTTTCAGTTGGTAGAAAAACCTTAGGTATGAAGTTTCACTCCCGATCAGTCAATCCGTTCGAGCTGTAGAGAAACAACAACATTTATTTTTCACAGCATCACACACGTACAAACAGGCATCTCTGTATGAGATTTTTAAGAATTATAATTAATTTTTTAAGATTTTTTGCGTTCGGCGAATATGGTAAATCTGCAAAAATATCGAGGTCAATTGGGTCTGTTTTATATAATTCAACCCGCGCGCGTAACGCTAACCGATGGTCTATTGTATATCGAGCGAAGGTTCTGCAAAGCCAAATAATTTGGTGTGCATAGAGTTTTAAATTGTGTTTTACTTTGCACACTTACACTGATATTTATTTCAGAGTAAAATTTAAATAACCGAATGTACACGGTACAAATAAAAACGTGCTGTATTGAGTAAAATTACTCATGTTGAATACAAAAACAGAGAAATTTCTGACAGCGTCTGGCTCTGCTTGCTCAGGTTGAATTATAAAACAAAACCATTTTAGTATATATTCAATGGTTTCTGGCTATATTTCGCAAAAAACTCCAACAATATTGTGCTTTTAAGGGCATCATGAATCGCTTGTGAATTATCTGCATAACATCAGTCTTTTGCAGCGCTCCACAAGAAGAAGCCTAACGAGGTCAAATCGCAGCTACGCAGACGCCAAATGGCACGGTGAAAACAGCTGATTACACGATTACCAATTTTAGTTCAATTTCGCACGGTTTCGCCAACACAACATTCACTTTGGAAATAAATTTTCAATATTTCTCGACGATGATACAGCGTAAATTTATTCATTTCTATTCACGGAGTTATGATACTGTGTTATTGTCAATATATCGAGCAGGAAACAGATGTCACTGTAAAATAATATATGATTTAGAATGAATTCGGTAGATGACCCACCCTTTACAGTTAAGTTGCGTTTACATTGGCTAACATAAATTTTGAGCGGGAATAACACATTCCCCAAAGACATCCATAAAATTGCTCGATACGATACAATTTTCTTGTGTGACTAACCACCTCTATTGAACAGGATTTTTCTTGAGTTTGTATAATTAGGTCTCCTGTGGCACTATTCTTTTGGCTTTCAACTTCTACTAAAACCAATTAAGCAATAGAATTTAGAAATATGCGCTTTGATTGAAATTACAATTTGAAGCCTCTTCAATTCTCACGACGCGATCTTTATAAGAATTAGCAACTGGAGCTCTTCATATTGTTTTTGATTAAAACGAGTTGCTTTTGTTCGACTCGTTGATAATCAAGGATTGATGCTATTACTGATCCGTCTCATCTGTTACAATAAATCTCCCGAGGAAATTGGCTATTTATGTATTCAAATCTTAAGGACTTCACAATTCATTATAAATGAGCTTTCATGCTCTAAATAAGTTGTGTTGCCCTCAAAATTTTTTTTAAATAAAATAAATAAATAAAAATTATTTAAAGTTTACTATCCAAATTCGATTTGTTCCATTAAATTTAAATTAAGAAATAATTCGGTATTGATGTGTTTTAAAAGAGTTTTATTCTTGAAAATAAAAAACTTAAAAATAATTTAAATCCCGCTGCTCTTGGTAAATTTCGTAGTTTGTGGGGTTTTAGCTTCCACTGGCAAAAAATCGTAAATTACTAGAAGAAGTGGATTTCAAATGTTTTTTTGCAAGTCTGTGGTCTTGTGCTTACTGAAAGTACAAGACCTGTCTACGCCCTAAAGGGTGAAATTTCAGACTTAGATTGTTGTATAAATTTGAAGATCTTATTGATTCTTATTGGTCATAATTGAACCGGCAGTAACACCTATTTCCTCCTTCCATCAGAACTTTTCCGTTTCTTGTAAATATTATTGAACCAATAATGTTTTTTTATATAAAGAGACACGAAAGCCATATCTTGGTTTTGATATATATTTGAAACTTTAATTTTCTAAATTTAACATATAAGAAGATTGGCGAAAAAAATTTAACAGTTTACTTGCTTTTTTAACCCAAGGACCTTTAAATCGACGAAACGAAAGGAAATTAATTTTTAACCTCATAATAAAAGTGCGCCATTGCGACTGAAATAGATTCTCACAAACGATATGGTGTAACTTCCCGAAATTTGGCATTGGATTGACAGATGATGGGACAGAATACTGAATCATCAACTCTGTAAGTAAAATTATAAAAGTTTTTCTGTCATTTGAAAGGAATCGGAATTATTTTGATTTGAATCTTCATTGTAAATTTGATAGCCGTTTTGGTACAAACTCGGTGACGTGAATGATTTCGGAAAAAAAAAAACAATAGCTTAGTATTAGTTTGGGTTGGGCTTGAAATCCCGTATGCCAAAATCCCGTACTTTAATCTAATTAAAATAAAATTTACTAATTTATTAATTTTAATTAAATTAAATTAATTCATTATTACCAATATAATAAAATGTAGTCCATGGGTGAATTTATAATACGGGTGATTTTAAAATACGGGATTTTTTAAAAATACGGGATTTTATAAAACCTGATTTTGGAAAACGGAATTTTCAGTCGCTCTCATTAGTTTGTTCCATCAAGTATTTATTGTCGAGCGATTTCTAACTCAAAAAGTAATTAATGAAACCCTTTCTTTCTTTGCTAAGTAGGTCTGAAATTGTCGATTTTCTCTGTCTTACTAAAGATATTAAATTGAAATTTGTCGTAGTCAAAAAACTTGCAAATTCACCGGTTACAGTTTTTTCACTTAAATTTGGAAGAGAAAGCATTCCATTCCCGGAAATGATTATTTTTGATTTAATTATGTAAGGTATTAAGCCTTGTATTATGTCAATTTTGTTAGAGATATGAAATATATTTTTCAATATTTCGTGTATAATAATTTTGATAAAAATAATGATTGGCGTCGTTTGGTCATTAGTTTTCATCGTTTCGTCACTTACGATTAAATAAATAAATTAATTAAATAAGTAAATAAATAATGAAAAATTAAAAAAAAAATTTCCCGGGTTGCACCTTGTGTTGGGCATTTCACATGGAAAAAACGTTATCTACATGTTTATGTAAATAATGTAAATTACATAAAAATTTGTGTAATTTACATAAAATGTGTAAAAAACGTGAAAGCTCTGAAAAATAATTGATTGATGTAATTACACTGCCATCTATGTTTGTCTTAAACAAACTGTAAAAAACGATTACTGACACCTTTAGGTTTAGTTTGCTACATATGAGAAAGATTATAATTTTTATAGTGGAATACGTGCCATCTATTATCAATTTGTAGCATTTTACACGGTTTCTTCGTAAATGTCAAACACTCGACTAAATGTCATCAACATATCAGTAAGATAATTTATTTCCACCACCAAAAAATCCATACAGTGATCCGTTTAATATATCGAATGATTTTTATTACATGCCGAATTCACCAGAAACCACCATGAGGCTCAAATTCGGAATAGGAAATTTAATTCAACATTCAACTCCGGTAGTTGAAAAGCGAGTCCTGTTTATTCTAACACCCATGAAATTCAGAGCATTCCATTGTCCATCAATAAAAAAAATATTCGCATACAGAAGATAGAATGATTTTTAAATTTCGTTAAAGAAGAAAAAGCCACGAAAGTTGGAAAGAATTGCGTCTTTTGGTGGAGATGTGCTCTTTATGAGGTCTGACTGGTCGGGGTGGTGAAAGAGTTTTGTTTGAGTTTTGTGAAGAACATCCCGCTTTAAGGATCCAAATATCTTTGGTGATTTAATTTATTACTTGAGCAAATAACATAATTTAAACAGGTATCACACAATGGAAATCTAGGTAGACATATTGTGGTTTGACCAAAACCAACGAGCATCGTATTAATTGCATCTCATAATTCAAAAAATAAGCATTTTTCTAGTGCTACTCGCGTCTGTTCAGATTTGTTGGTGGCCTTCTCCATCCCCTTCAAACGATTTGCAATTCGATGTACATGTGTGTGTATCAACTCCAATCCCAGTAATTTGATTCCATGCCACTTTCATACAAATGTCTGCATTTTCGGAGCAACTTCATATCACCAACGTTTAGTTTTAATTTTCTAAAGTGAGTCCGGTACTAGTACTTTCTCGAGTGTTCCAACATCAGTTTCGATTAGGTGAGTTGGGGTTTTTTCATCGACATTTTCGGAACATTTATCACAATCCATACCATCAACTGGCGCTTTTTGATTATCTTTCTTAAGTTTTCCCATTTGACGAGTTTCGTGTCTGGTATATTTTCGGTTTTTTGTTTTTGAATTTTTCCAGGGGATTCTGGCATACTCGTATTCAATATTATTTTTTTCAGACAGTTTTAAATTTATTAAGTGCATCACTAGGTTTTGATTGTATTATGTTCGAGGGTTCTGGAATATATCAATTTCCTGCTTAACCAATCGTTTCATTCCTCAAGCAACAAGCCTCCAGTTGATTGCAAGTTTTTCGTGGGGAAAAATTAAGCGAGGCAGTTAGATGTAATTCCTGCAAATAAAAATATTAATAATTAATATTAAACTGAATGAATACACATTTATACCTTTCTAATTTTTTAAGTTAGACATTTTACAAATTAATTTCCAAATGTTTACGATTTCTGCGTATGTGCGAAACTAAACTCGTTTACAAATCCTCCGCCATAATTCAAAGCTACCCGAGAAACTAAATGTGTGGTGGCCCAGAATTTTTTTTGGAATCTGTAAAATACGAATCTTAAATACCGTATTTATATTTTTAGCAATGAAAAAAATTTACTTACTTTAGATGATATTTACGAACAGCCTGTATATATTGTCCAGGATAAAGTATTCCCAAAAAAGAGCTTGTGTGAACAAACGCAACAAACTTATTTTTGTTCACCAGTAAATTATGGATCAAAATATTATTCGATTAGGATTATTTGGTTGTTCTTGATCCAGAGTTTTAATTGTATCATCTAAAATAAAAGAATATAACAAAAGATCTGGAATGTATCAAATTTAAAATACTGCAATATTACCAATGCCTAATACTTACGGGTTTTATGAAACACAAGAAAACTAATAACCTCAAATTATTTGACATATTAAATTTAATTTTTTATTTTCAACGTTACACAGTCAATTTTTATAATAATGAAATAATTATAAAATTATATAACAGATAACGCGCTTGTCATGAAAAAATCGTTATTTACTTTACATAATGTAAAAAATAAGCTATGTAATTTACATGTAAATAACCGTGTAAACTACATCGTGTAATTTACGCGCCCAACACTGGCTTGTACCTCATTGCAAGAAAATCATACCGTTTCATAAAATGTCGTTAGGTAATCATTAGGTTAGGATCGATCCACACATTTTGGCGTTTGTTCACCAATGGGTCATTTTTTGGGGGAAAAACGAATCTAATATCAAATCCAATTTCGAATATATCATTTGGATAAAAATATATCTTTTTCCGAAATCTAAAGTTGAAGACATAAAGTTAAAATTAATTTGTTTTGTTGTTCATAACTTGGTAACAATTAAATGCCAAACCCTATGCGTAACGATTTATTGCAAAAATTAATTTTATAAATCCACCGATCGGAATCGTTTGGTCAATCGTTAGGAATTGATTACAAGTTATTTTCGTTTAGTCATCCCTACGTAACGATTTATTCGTAAAAAACTCATATTTTCGCGAAATTCGAAGTATTCGAGTCTGACAAGTTGACCAATTCTAATAATTTTATAAACCCAACGATTGGAATCGTTTTGTCAACGGAGGATTTATCGCTGGTTATTTTCGTTTGGTCATAGATCTATTTTTACAATAAAACGTTACGTGAGATTGACCAAACGAAAACAACTAGTGACCAATCCTCAATGACAGTTGACCAAACGATTCTGATCGTTCTATTTTTGGTGGTATTGTAAGATTAGTGTGTTCATGCCTAGTAGTCTATAAGGTTTTGCATTTAATTGTTGCCAAGTTACAAACAACCAAACATTGAATTGATTTACACTTATGTCTTCCAGTTTAAATATAATTCTTCGAAACAATAAAATAATCCTTTTGGATTTGTTGCTAAGTTTGTAAAACAAGATTTCCAAATAAGCGACAAACCTGATTTTATTGAAATATTTTTTTTAAATTTTCATTATTAATTTACCGATTAATCATAAGTGACCAAACGATACAAATTAGTGATCAATCCTGACCAAACGGTTCCAATCATTATTTTGATCAAAAGCTTTGGGTGCCAAAAAGGCAGAGCTCGTGTCCCCCAGGTCAAAGATTAGTGGTCAAATAGACGTTGGACGATGTGAGGGAGATATATTTTAGCTGGTTAAAATTTTAAAACTATGTATGGTTCTTAATATTTTAAACATTATCATGAGTGCGGGCATGCGAAAAAATAAATCCAACGAATGTATCAATTGAATCTATGAGTCTTCACTACTTGCAATTCACTTAAAAAATATTTGTGTTAACAAAGCACGGAACCCGTGGCGGGCGAGTCTAACTCTCTCTTAAAAATGGTAAATTTATTAAAATGTAATAAATGTGAAAGATATAAAACATGTAAAAAATGTAAAAAAGGTAAAACTTATAGGGTTTTGGTACCTGTTGTATCAAAAGTTATTTTAATTATCTTTTTCCGATTTAGCTTTTTTCAGCTTATCCGCCCGCATTATTAGTTTCAATTTCAACTAAATCTAATCATGGTTTTTGAGATATAACATTCAGTAGCTAGTTCATTAAACCTGTTATGTTGAGGAATTGTTTTGGATGATTAATTTTTTTAGGCTACATATTTTTGTATTGGAAACAGATTTAATTTAACGACCGGATATAAAAACCTTTAATATTATCATTTTAAATACAACTAAAATCATTTTAAAATTTTGTGAACGATAAATCTAATAATTTTACATTTTATTTTTTATTTTTAGGTGAGTACATCTCTAAACTACATTATACATGATGACGCGTACAACACGCAAAAAATAATGACAAAATTTAACCAAAATTTTGTATCTGGTAATAAAAAATTTTACACACAAAAAAATTAATTATTTATAAATAGTACATAATATACAATTTGTTTTTTAAATTAAATATTCAATCGCAAAAATTAAAACACACAACACAAATACCAAACACTCTAAAATAATACAATAAAATGCTATAAATTAATAACTAAAAAAAAAATTATTTATAATTTGTTAAAAATAAAAATACTGTGGTTTTCATTTCACATATTATATAAATAAAACACAATTTATAATAAAAAATAAAACTACACCGGATAATTACATTTTGTGTTGTCCGACCTTAAAAACCACAAAATATAATTGGTCTCGTTTAACAATAATAAAAACAAACCATTTGACATTTTTACTATATTAAATGGTAAATTGTATTTTGTTGTATTCGTGATTATTATTATTTTTTAATATAAAATATTTAATTTTTAATAAATCATTAAATTTCATTAGAATTACATTTTGGTTATTTGGTTGTTTGTTTTATAATTTTATGCGAAGGGTCATATAATTTAGATCTAAACAGTGTATAGTGGAAGCCAACTGTTTTATTTCGGACTGTCTTAAAAAAAAAATAACGTCACGCAATTTAATAATAATAATACGGGAAGTCGAACTATTTTGAGGTTAACAAAACTAATTGATTTTAATTTAGACCCTATAACGATATACCAAATTATATTTATCGCATACACACACACAAATTAACTTAACTAATAGTTAACTAACTCGAATAAATAGCGAGAGACACAAGAGGCCTGTCATCACATATTTGTGGTTGAATAAATAGTTTAACAATATTTTTTTTTGTAATAAACTAACCGCACACACAAAAAATAGTAATATTAAAATAATTATTATAATTATTAGATTTTGTGTTAGATTCACCTGTTTCATTTCATACATACTGTATAAAGAGCTAATTATAATTAATAAGAACACGAACATTATTATAACTATGTAACTAACTAGCTAGCTAACTAACTAGCTAATATATGATATTCTCTTATCAAGCTACATAATCATAAACACTATTAAAATAATAAAAATAATCGTAATTAAAATTTATTAGGTTGTTAGTCGCGTATACCCATTTCGAGTTTATTTAAAAGAAAATAAAAATAAAAATTAAGAAGTTAAAATTACACCAAAAGTATAAAAAAAAATGTCGCGTCTCATTTGACCACATAAAGAACCCGCAAAATACCATAAAACGGTAATATCTAACGATATAAGCTTTTACATTTTTCATTATACGGTATAAGATTTATATATTTTAACATTTATTTTCCATGTTAAAATCGTATAAATTTTTTAACACCAAAAACGATGACGACGAGACAAATTTTATGTTGGGCTGATGCGCGCGCTTCGAGAGGTTGTGCGGAAATCATGTTTCTTATATATTCATTTTCATTTTTCTTCTAAATGTTAATTAGTACAAGTTTGTACTAATTTATTGTTTATACCGGTATGATTGCAAATTAATTTTATATACAAAATTGCACTATAACCTTAATAGAAATTTACATTAATATCACGCGTTTGAATAATGTTTGTTAACTTAATTTACCAGCATTCTCGTACCATGACGCCAATGTACACGATTTTAATTTATTTAATTATTTTTACAGCTTAATTATTTTATATTTTTATTCTTTGTGCAATATTGTGATTTTAGTTAGATTGTGTAAGATTATTATATAAATCTTGTCTGCGACACTCGTCTATAAATTTGTAGCGTGACGATTTTTTTTGGAAAATGTTGTGCATTATTACAATTTTATCGAGGGTCGTCATTCCTGGTTACTTGGGTTTTAAAATATTTATTACTTGGGAATTTTGAAATAATAATTAAAAGCTCTCTAATTTTCACTTAATCATGAACTATAATATTTTAACGTAAAATCTAACGTTAAGAACAATTGCCAGCGATTCCACACATAACCAACCAGCTCCCACCCGTTAATTTTTATGAAACTATTTTTTTAAATTATATTTATTTATTACAACTGATACCCAAATCATCTAGTAATTTAACTTTCATAATTTATATATATTCTTGTTTGATGGATTGGCCCTTTGGCTACCCCTTTACAGTTTTATTATAATTTTAGTCGATCCGGATTGAATCTAGTAGCTCAAGTGGTTTCTTCCAGTGCAACCATCTTACTTACCAACTATGTCACGTATGACCTTGCTGTAGAACGACTGCATGATATTGATATTGGTTTTCTTGGTATAGCCCCAGAGCTGAATACCGTAAGTCCACATAGATTTTAGAATTTGCCGGTGTAGTAGCAATTTATTATGTAAAGTTAGCTCACAATTTCTTCCTTAGAGCCAATCTGCCAATCCTTCATTCTGCAATTAATGTTAACTCTGATGGAATTTGCTGTGTGAGTTCAGTTTTATTGGTATCCAGCTGACCTTTCTATAATGGGGAAGTTTACGTGAACAGATTTTGTTTCATTCAGTTGTATTCGTCATGTCTTCATCCAGGTATTGATAATATTAGTAGCTCTTTGCAATTTGCTTGTGGATTCTTCTATGCTCTCAGCGACAGCTAATATGGCGTGTCATCTGCAAAATAATCATGTTAGTTTCATCTAACGTTGACTGGTCCTATAGGTATATAGAACAAATAAAGTTGGCCCCAGAACGGTAATTTTTGGTTCTCCTGCTGATATTCTTTTATGTGTCGGTAAACCTCTTTGTAATTTATATTACAAGCCTTTGTGGCTTGAAAAAACCACCGACGATCCATCTCTTGCCCTTCCTGCTTTAATGAATGGCGTGGTAACAGCTTATCCATATATTTTAAGATATGAAGTTGGAGTAAAATGGGTTTCCGATACTAGACATATATCTATTTTTGCAGTACTTAAGAAAATGTCTAATTCTGCAATGTTTCATTAGCCCATTTGCATTCCATGTTACTATTCGTATTGTTTTATTTGTGGTTGTTTGTATCATTTTAATAGAGAATGAATATCATTTCATTTAAACAGTCTTGCTTATCTAACCTGCTGCTTATAGCGTTAAGGCATTTCTCTTGTTTAGCTAGCCTAAAGTTAAGAGCTTCCATGCTTCTTAGTATCTTTTTGAGCACTGTTGTATGTTCCGCAGTGCCCTTCGAAATAACTGACTTTGTCATTTTAAGTTCCAATATAGTTTTGGTTCTCCCGTTTTACTCCTTAGCTAATTGACATCCTCGTTAGTTTGTGTGATGTGGCTTCTTACAATTAACACATTTTGCAGCAATCATTTTACTAAGGCACATACTTGGGCGTGATGCTTTCCGGCACATTTCACACATTTAGTCTCTCTTTGGCAATATTTCTGCGTATGATTAAAACCTCGACATTTTTTGCACTGTTGTATAAAACCGCTGTTTTCTTTCAATGGCTCTCTTTTAACTCTCATGTTAAGTATTGTCATAATATTATACACCTCTTCCACTTTTTGTTACTGATTAAAAGTCAGCATAAATAGTGGAAGGCCAGGTTGGGTGAAAACCTCTAGTTATAACTTTGATCGAGCGATCCTTCTTATTCTCCTAGATAAACTATTGATGCCCCTGGGAATGATGCTTTGTAGCCAAAGATCTACGGGATTCAGAGTCAATTTTTCAGACGCTATTGATCAGAGATAACGGTTTGTACTCGGCTACCGCAACCGATTTCATAATCGATTGTATAGTGGAGAAATTTTATATTCCAACGACATTTATTGGCGGAGGAGATTTCTCTTTTTGTTTAGCTGGTTGTTGTTCTAGAACTAGTTGTTCTTGATGAATAACTGGTTTCTAGAAACCTATTTTGAAGTTGGTGGTAAAGTTTCTGCTATTCCTGGTGAGTGTTGAGCTTTCCTTTTCTTACCTGGTTGTTTATTCCGGTTCAACGCCTAATTTGTTTCTCTTTCTAGTACTTCTTCATCCGTATGGAATGGATTAATGTCATCGTCGATTGCAAGTTAGGCATCGTCCCAAGTGTTGAACGTGTTTCAACTGCTTTTTCGAGTTCTTCGTTCTCTTTAAAATTTAAATGCCTCTTTCAATCTTGGTAATCTTTATATTTTGGAGCTACGTTCAGATGGATTAAACAATGATTGGCCAACTCCAAAATCATCAACTAATACACAGGTTGCAATTTGCTGCTGCCGAAGCAGTACTCGCCCGCGCGACGTAGACGCATCTATCTAGGTGACAAAAAAATAATTAGAAGTTCAACATTTATTAAAACGCGGTCTAAGAATTTAAGTTTTTCTTATGAAGTTGATTAACTCGAGACTTAACAATGTCAGTATGATTTTCAGTATGCGTTCTTGATAGGACTAAATGTATTTCAAACCATTTGCGATTTTTTTCACGATTGCGATTTTTGAAATAGCACTTTCTACCGCTTTATTATTAGATTAAGAGTTGTAAGTGATACCCAAGAAATTATAAGCCTATAAAATTACAATGTAAATTAAGGTGGGTTGAAAATAAAACCCAAAATGTAAAATCTTGAATCAGGAGAAAACAATTTCTAAATATAATCAAATTAGTTCAAATCTATTATTTGAGATAATTTGGCCTTGGAAGAGAATAGTTTCAGAAGTTTTTTATCATGTTAATGTTTTTAGTTTTTATTGCCAATCATAATTGTGCGTCTAGGTGTATTTTGGAATTGTCTACATGTTGGTGTCGAAAATATTGTAGACAATTGTTTTTTGGCGTAACCAATGTCGACAATTGGTAGAAGTATGTAAATAATTCGTAGACAATGTAGATTAAATACTTTAGAAGTAAAAAATTATTTTTTTGATTAATGCAACCGTTCACTGATTGTGCACCTACAACAAGCTGAAGTTATTCGAGAGAGTGCATTGTATAAGCTTATTTGCTAAATTTCCTGAGTAGTATCATCCTCCAATTTATGTATTTACGCCCATACAGTACTATAGAAACTAACACGTTTGCCGTACAATCTAAGAAAAGATGCAGTAAAAATCTAGAATCAATAACGTAAATCATATTAGCAATAGATAGTAAGGTTTCGGTAATATTTGGGCTAGCTGTGGAGTGACTTAAAAATTGTTTTTTTTGCATTTTTGTTGCATTTTACTCGATAAGCTTACTCCACTGGCTAAAAGCAACTTCGATCTCAAGGATTTAACTAGATCCTGCAACGTTAACACAAAAATGAAAGTGTAATACTTGGTTCTTCTATAGAAAGTAGTAATTTTAATTCTAGTTAAAATCGACGTACTTAATCCATGAACCGATGAACTTGTTTAATTGTTATTTAATGTTCCCTTGTCTGAAAAACTATTTTGGGGTTTAACGTTTTATTACTTAGTGGTGATGATGTCAGTATATTTCAACTCATTTCTTGATATTTTCGATATGATTGCTGACTTCTGCACCGATATTCTTATAGTCCAAATTATTTTCAACAGTGCGCTGAGAAATAATCCATCTTGTGAAAGTTTAACATTTGCCGGAATATAAGATTCCCATTTTATAGGTTTCGGAACAGTAAGGCCATGTTTCTCTAGTTTTTATTCGCACATTTGCCGATATCGCAATTTAACTGCAACATATACACTACAAATATGTTTTGGTAAATTACAGCTCTAAATAGTGCATTGCAACAAAATTTGTAACACAAAAAAACAATATTTTGTAATTGAGACTTAAAATGTGGGTCAAGAAATGTGGTCTAAAAATTACTTTAAATAGTATTTAATAAAAAGCATGGCGAGAACTTCAGTATCAAATTTGAAAAACGGTCCGTTCGATTATATGAACAATAGCTGCAACAATTGTTTCGTGAAACCTCTATAAAAAACCCGTTCTACAAAAGTTAAAAGTCTCATGAATATTTTACATTTAAACTTCTATTAATTATAGATAATGTTTTAATCACAATCATGACAAATTCTTGCTTTTCTTAAAGTACATAAATCCAAAAATTATAGTGAATTTCTAATTTCTGGAGTACTTTGATGAAAGGACTTTTCTTAAGTGCTTATAATTTGTCATAGGGGTATCATCGTGCAGAGTAGTGATACAATCAATGTCGTCTTCGCTGTCATCAAGGAATCCAAGCGTACCATTCGTATAGTTGTTAGTTACCGGGTACATAGAATTTTTGACTTTTGTGCAACACGATTTTTCATTATAGTTTCATGCAACAACTGTTGCAGTTGATTATATGACCGAACCCACGGGCAAATTATTCTGAATTTTTGTATTAAAGTATATGTCAAGACCATAAATTCGTCTTTCAGGTTTCATGCAACAAGTGCTGATGCCATTGCTCGTCTCTTACATGACCGATTCCAAGGACCTAACACATCGCATTTTTGTATTATAGTAAGGTCAAGGCCACCATAGAGAACCTAGTCTACATTTAGAATTTTCGCCTTCTGTGATACAAAAATGTTCATTAAACCTTCGTGTAACATTTGTTGAAGTTATTGCTTGTTATTCATAAGATCGAAGGACCGACCATTTAGGATTTTCGTTTAAAGTACATGCCAAGGACACCATAAAAACCATTTCATTATAAAGGACTTTTGGCTTCTGTAGAACAAAATTTTTCATGAAACTTACGTCCCACCTCTGTTGCATGATGGAATTTAATTATTTCGTTCGAAGTTTTCGTATGGTGGAGCAAAATAACTTTCACAAAATCGAATAACAAAATTTGAATACTTTTAAAAAATTATTTTAATTTTACCATGAAATAATCATGAAAAATTCCATTTTTTATTTGCTCTCCATTTCAAGGTTTCATTTACAAAGAAACCAATTAAGTTTGCTGATAGCTAATAGAAAGCATAATTTTCGACATTATTTAACCATTTTAAAATTACCCACGTAGATTTTCCACACATAACAGTAGAATATTAATACGTGGTGTAGACAGTACGGCACAATTCTGGTGGCAATGGATCTTTTTCCATAAATCAGTTCAATGAAATACAATGATAGGAGTAATACAAGTAAATTATGAAAAAACCAGTTTTAATATAAAGTCGGTATCAAAATTGTAATTAAATACCGAACACTTGTTGTGCCGTTTTCTCAATGTTGCTTAAATTTCGGTATTTCCAGAAACGGATAAATAGAGCTTGGCCAAAATATTAAACCAATATGTCTAGATATATGTCTGGATTATACCGAAAAACAGAAATATTGCAACGCGGCCTTTACAGGCGTGTTATCAGATACCCAGGAGTCACCACCAGCTATCACGCAGTTTGGCATACGATTGTGATGGTGTGCACATACACAACGTACCCTCTCATCTCCCGAGTGCTTAATAATTAACCGAACTTGCTTTAGAGACCACGAAAATTTAATAAATAAATAAAAAAATTATGAGATACGAGAATTTTTCAAACACGTGAGCAATTCCGTAGCGTATCATCGGCTCATTGATATTGGCCTACAAAAAAATAGATAAAAAAACGAAAAAATTACCAACAGCAAGCAAATTGGACAACGCCTATCAAAAAATATTAGTGCCTTATAATCACAAAATTATAAAAACTACTTAACGAAAAAGTAAAAAAATTAATTACGTTTTATTAGATACGTTAAATTTAATAAATACTTGATGGTACAAGTGATTCCAACCGGTTCTTCTAGTTTTTGTTGCCCTGCAACACGGTCATCTTTCCTGGAAAATCCTATGCACTTTGGCGAAACAGCACGGTGCAACAGGATCAAGTTGCACCGTAATATACACCATTCAATCTTCCGCCAAATACGGCTGGATTAACTGTCGCTTACATCCTCGTTGGATGTTCTCCCAATGAGGCGTGTGCTTTATTCTAACGTTGCACATTACACTTTCAGTTCGTAATGGACGCTCGCCTTGATATCCGTTTTGATTCCTCGTTGTATTCCTCGTTGCAAATTTATATGAGCACTTTTTTCATAATAGTCGTCCACGACTGTGAAACCATCTATTATCGAATAGAGAATCCAGTAAGGAAAAGTAAATGGTTATATTCCAAGGGAAATAAATCGAATAACCTAAATTACTATGCAGTAGAAATACGGCTGATGATAAAAGAAAAGACCAACGCTCAAATTTCGTGCCAATCGTTACAAGCTATAACCGATTTATCGCTTGTGAAATTGATATTTCAGTTTGTTAGAGCTCCACATTTTTCCCATTTTTCCAACAAAAAAAACTCCATAGAAGCAAAATGTAAACCAAAGATTAAATGTTAAATAAAAATTCAAGACAAGTGCTAGTAAAACTCGCGCAGAAGGTTCTGTGCTGCAATTCAAAAATAGTTGCCTAATTTTCAGATGGACCGTATGCCAATACAAAATACCGCTCAACATTATATAATTAAAAGTTTTAACCGATATAAGTGTATTTAGTAGGCTTTGAAATTTGCATTTACTACGGGGGTAAGGAAATTAAGGAAATATTGAAAAACATACTTGGGGTTCTCCCAAATATATCGGAAAACATTTTTCGGCTCCGACAATCCAAGTATTTAAAGTGTGGAATCCAATTGTGTTAGGATTTTATTTTATTTTTTGTTTCCAATCAAACGTTTTACGAAACGAATTCTACTAAATAATTTTAAAATCTTACAGTGCCTTCGTAATTTAAAATTCTGATTTGATATCCAAATTTAGATATTCGCAAAGATGCAACAAAAGAATTGAGCCATCAGTACACAAAAGAACATGCTATATTAGCACCAATCTACCACAGACTTATAACGTAAATATAGAATCGCTTTGTATAACTTGTACAGTAACACAGAAAAAAACATCAAAAGCTCCAGTAAAGCTTTTAAAAATTAATAATAAAATCATTACTCTTTTATTTTATTTAAACAAAAATTAAAAAAAATATTGTTTCATCAAACACACGAGTAAAATTATACCACAAAAACGTAACGTAATTCTTTTATACTACATACGTATAAAGTGAGTTTACATAAAGCATTTTCACATATGCGGTTACGAGGAAATCTAACAAACAAAAACTACTACACAAAAAAAGCTTTAAGGGAAACAAAAATTTTTATTATTTTAAGTTGATGTTTTTGTTATGTATGTAATTTTTAACTAACGACACAAAGTACAAAAAAAATTATAAAGCATATATATACCACCCACTCTATATGCATATGGGATTGGGCGCCAACCTCATTTATACCGAGTACGTTATGGCGTAAAGCGAGTGAGAAAAATACAATAAAAATAATAGAGCGCGCGTAGGTGGATAAAGAATGCATTGTTATTATTATTATTACGATTATTATTATTATTATTATTTTTATAATAACAAACATACGTGAAAATTATCATATGATAATATAAATTTTCCCCATTTCACTGTTTTATATAAATATACGTTTACTGGAAAAAAATGAAGTAATTACCTTGAGGGTTGATTTAATTTTTGGTTTTTTTTTTCGTAAATAAAATACGGGAAAAATAAAACCGCCACCGACAATATTGTTTAGCATAAAAGCAAAATCGTTTCTTGTTTTCTTTTATAAATTTTCTAAACAATATAAATATTATACGATTGTATGTTGTGGAAGCTGCGCGCTTTTCATTATAAGAGAGAGCTGTTGTTGATTGCAAAACTAATTTTTGTTTGTGTGCTCTGAATATATACCAAAAGTCTTTTGAATAAGGGTTGCAAAATTTTTTTATGGTAAATGAAAAAATAATACAATTGAAAAATATATGTATGTATATATATTGTATATATGTACAACGAAATAAAGGATTGAATATAATTTTCACTTAGTTCAACAAAATGCCAAACGAAACAAAAGAAGATTCAGATGGAAATTATAAACCAAATGCAGGATAAAAGATTTTCGTGTATTGTTTTGTTCAAAGCCACGTGCGAGCTGGTTTTTTTATTTCTCCCGCGCTTGATAAGGCTGTGAGTTAAACATAAATACAGGGAGATGATTAATAACATGGTTATGCAGCATAAAATTGATGTTAATATTTCACACTGGTTTACAATGGTATGGTGGTTTTAACTATGGTACACATAATTTGATGGATTGTTACATGGCGTCACAAGGCACCTGTCTGATTGTGTATCTCAGAAAGTTGTTTCGTTTGTTGGTTTGGTTTCGCACGATGATGATTGGTGGTTGCGTTCTGAAGATAAGAAGATAATAGGAAAGGTATATATTGTTGTGGAAGGATTATAACAGAGTTGTAATTTGTATTTGAAATTAAATAAAATATCATGACCTTCGACCTTTCTATGTATTAATTCGTTCCGTAAGACCAAATTATTAAAATCCTTACAAAAACGACAAAACATGTTATCGCTCTAAAAACGCTTTTCTTCATGTTTTAAAGCTCGCTGAGCCTGAAAATTTCGATAATAACAAAATAAACAAAAATATTTTCCAGATTTTTACACTGTTTTGAAAATAATATCTTTTAAATTATGACCTTGAGCACGTTCGCAAATGTTAACTCTTTTGAGTGCATTCTGCCTCGTCTCTTTGAAAGTGTCACTGCTTATTCCCAAAATTTCAGCACGAACATTTTCTTTAAGCTGTTCTAAAGTTTGTGATTTATTGACGTAAACATTTTGTTTCAGATAACACCTGAAAAAAGAAGTCTGAAGCTGTGAGATCTGGCGATTTTGGTAGCCATCTCAAATCACCAGTTTTTGATATTAGCGATTTGGAAAATGTTGTCTGAGCAGGTTAATTGTAGCTCTCGCTGATTGGCAAGGTATTCCATCTTGTTGAACCAGATTGCCATATATTGGGTGCTATTAGCTGTAAAGTGATGACCTTCCCCCTTCAAAAATAAGGCCCAATAATTATTGTGGGAACAAATGGCACCCCACATAGTATCTTTTAGTGGATGCAGTGGTCTTTGGAAAAGTCTTTATGGACTACTAGTAATTCACAGATGAAAATGGACCTCATCACTCATTCACAAATATTTTAAAAAATGTTCTTCTTCTGCAGGTTTATGAAATCACGGCAGTATTATGTACGCAATAAGTAGTCGCTTGGATTTCCTGTACCAGTTAAATTTTGTAAATATGCATATACAGTTCTTGCTTCAAAACCCGCTGTGTGATTTGCGTGAAATTCCCAACTAGACACAACGCCGACGAGTAGAGGTTTCTGGGTTCTGTGCTACACTATAGGCTACCAGAGCAATAATATTGTTTGACCGTGAAGTTCTTGGTGTACCGGTTTTTCTAGCATCATTAATTGTCTCTGACTCTTCAAACTTGGCCACCAATCTCAGTATAGCGACACATGAAGTGGACCACCTTGTACTTACTAAAGGTGTAACCAATTTTATTAATAAATCTATCGTTTAGCGCTGATGGTAAATTATTAGTTGTCCACACGTAACGTATAACGTAAACTACCTAGCGATTTTTGCATCGGCAATATAGGCAACATCCGCAACCTAGGAAATGATATTAAAACTACTCGTTTATTAATTTAATAGAAATAAAATTAATTTTAATTTAAAAATTATAATGTTACACATCGTATACATATTTGGACACCCAGGTCAAGTTTTCAGATGTTTCTGCAATTTGTACAAAAACCGTTGACCCATATTTTACATAGCATATTTTTCAGTGCACAAAATTGGCATTAATCTTTAAATTATTTATAAATGCAGCATGGAAATTTTAAAATTTTCCTAGCAAAACGATAGTTTAACTGCTTTTTCCCATTGATAAATTTAGACCGCATAGACACTAAATAAATAAATAATTTGCTTATGAATCCATGTCCATGTTTAGAAAATCTAAAAGCAACTACAATTTTTCCGGTTATATTCTCTTGTTTCAAAAAACCTTTCGTTTGATTGCTAATTAACACACGAATGACTTTATGGCTTGCTAATGACGAGAGTTTTAGTCGAGAGACATTTTGTATCAAAATCAAGCTTCAACAATTAAACTCACTTTACGCGTGAGAAAAGATTGTCACCCAGTTATATTATAGGCATATACACTGAAGAAAATACCAGTTCCATAATAAAAGCTCTCAGTTCTTAATCAATCAAAAATAATTTAAATAAAGTAGAATATTACCCCTTTCGTTTATAGGTTAACATGTTAATTAAATCACTAAGATGATTTAGAAGTTTTCGAGTTATATTTTATTTAATACAGAGATGGTGTGTTCGGTCTGACAGCCATTACAAACTGCCCATTAGACAAAGTTCTTATTTTAGAATATTGCATTTTCTTAGTATGTTGAATTAATATGCACTGTCCAACATCTCCCTCATTATTCACAGACATAGTCTGCTTCCACAGTATGGTTCAGTTGATATGATGGTCGTAATTCGTCTTGTAGAGAATCCTGAAACTCTGCGAAATAGTTTGATGAATAGTTTGATCTACATCAATTGCTGATATTGGGTTCGGTGTTATAATCAGATCCAATTGTAATTAATTCGACTCGTAAATATTATTCTCGATGTAGCAAAGTCTGGTTGATTATCAGAATACCGTGACGTAGGGCTCCATGGTGTTGATTGAACTGTTGATCTTGTTGAATAACTCGATCGTTCTCATATTCTGGAGTAGGTTTCAACGGGTCGAGTTCCATTTGAATTGAACGTTTTAGTGCTCTTTTTAGTGTGTCGACTAATCGTTTACATTGCCCGTTCAACATCGAGTAGTAGGGCGGCGTTAAGCTATGATCACTTCCTTGAGCACGACTAGTTCCGCGAACTGGGCGTGGCCACGATTGCAGAAGTATAGGAGATTGACATTCTCGATGCACTGACTGCAAGAGTTTCGCTATCGTCGTGGAATGACGATTCTGTCACCAACCATAACATAATCGGAAACAATTGACAGTGATACACGTCGGTTGTAAAACTGCCCCAATTCGTCGCCGTTTAGAAGTTCCACTTTCGAATTTGGCCAGTCGGATTTCAAATAATTACCGATTACGCTAAGAGTTCACACAGTTTTAATTAGCTTTGTTTGTTTATTAGCACCCGATAGATGTATCCGGAGCACCCTCCCATTTTCTATGTCAAAACTTATATTAAGCGCGCAATTTTTGTATATAATTAATTTATTTAACTCCAAGCTAATATTTTTCATTCAATTTTTTAGTTAAAAATCGATATAAAAATATTTTGCTCTATCTATTTATCAGGCGCCGCTTTCGGTAACTGCTAAATTTGAAAAGGCCTTTGGTTTGTACAACCCTTAAACCATAACAAACTTAATCTTACAATTAAAATTGAAAATGCAGCAATATATCACAGCGAAAATACGGGTAGTAGCGGAATTCCGGCTAGATAATTTCCCTTTCAGCGCTCAATAGCCCGCCCCGGATAGCGAATAAAAACCACAGCTGGCATGTACAAAATATCGAAATCATATGTCGTTAATCATAAATGCCCCCACCGTTGAAGGGCGATTTGCACTGTACACGGTGATCCCGTTTTTTGTTTCGAAAATGTTGAGAAGAGGTTTGTGATCGGCAACCAGTGCAAATATTCTCCCGTAAATACCGATGGAACTTCTTGAATGCGTAAACAAGAGCAAGGTTTTCTATCTCTACTTGATAGTTCGTGACGTATGCGAAATAATTGTATCCGTCCCTTCTGGGTAAACGTGGGAAATCGTCGCTCCAATGTCCGTATTTCTAGCGTAGACTTTGACAGGGCTGTAATGCGTGATGAGTAATTCGAATGTGAGCATGCGTTTGAATTTGTCAAACGATTGTTAATATTCGCGTGACCATTCATTCCCATTTGATATTTGTATTCAAGGGTCGATCGGACATTACAACTCACGCTTTTGTCGGACAAACTTTCCATAGAGATTTATTGCTTTTAAAAGTGATCGAAGTTGTGTGAGGCTTTCATTGGCCGGCATCGAAGTTATTGCAGCAATTTTCAATTTATCTATGGTGAAGCCCTGGTTATTTATGATGAATAATGAATTTCATTGCGGAAAAATTACGCTTGGTAAATTTAATAACGAATGGTGTGTATTTCACTCCTAAAGGTAGACGATTGAACGTGAAGAGTCCCTTGTGTGTGATGATCGTTAGGAATCGCTTTGATTTGTCGTCAACTTCTATTTGTAGGTAAGCGTCTGACAAATCAATTTTGCTGAATACTTTGTACGTTGAGTTTTGGCGATTAGGATCTTCCGTGACTGTTCGTTTCGCGTTTGAATTTCAGTATCTTGAGAAGATTGTAAACCGTGTGCGAACATCAAACATTTTAAACTAATTATTGTTAAGATTTCTCAACAGTGCTTTCAGATGGGCGAATATGTCAACTGTAAATATTCCGTAATTTTCTTTAATCGTGTTTTTACTGATGGTCCATTTGCAATTTGAGCACGTTGCTGTATTGTGTACGACGCCATTTTTATAAATGGCATAAATTATGCTTCTTAAATCTGACAAGACCTAGCCAAATTCGCAACGTCATCTGTGTTTTATTAAAGATTAAAAAAGCGCACATTTTGGTTTGCGAGATTTTTTAGCACTATTCGAGAGAGAAATGTTAAAATATAGAAACAACATTTGTATCAAATGGCTCTAGATTTAACATAAATCTTCTATTATTAAGTGCTGCAGTTAAATAAATATTTTTCGACCTCAATGTGAATTACAACGGTAACCATAGCGGAAAATCACCTTTGAAATCGAGTTAGTTTTTCAAGAAAAAATTTTTTGTGAAAACTATATTATCATTGCCGATGTGGGCTTCAGTAATTTAATAATGTTTAGTATAAAATTAGCATGAACTAGAAATGAGGGCTTTAGATCATGCTTAATAAAGCGGTCGTCTACTGATATATGTATGTACAGCAAAAATATCATTTTCCTAAAATATACTGTTTTGTTCCAGAATTCTATGTAAATTTAGAAACCAACTGCCTAAACCTCAATAAATCTTTCTCTTTAGCATAGCGATTTCCATATAACATGGCCCCGGCGTATACATACATACATATAGTGCGGTCAAGATAACAAAAGAAATCAAATCAATATCAGTATCCTTGTTGCTCAGCCAATTTCAATTTAATTAAATTATACAGAAACCTATATATGTATGTATGGATACAGAATTGAGATAAAGTTATAAATTTCAGTAGCCAAGCATATTATTATTATTATTTTACATGCCCGAAATAAAATCTTTTTGTTATATGCTCGGTATATTATTGAAATTAGTTTTTAGCTGAAAATAATATTCAGCCAAAAAGAAAATCGGTTTTATTTTATACAGATAGATAACCCGAAGAAAATATACAAAAATATTATCTTTGTTTTGTCAACACTATATTCGTTTTTCATTTATTCTTTCAGAATTTTTTCACTTTTTATCAATGATATTAAATCTTATCTATTTCCAGAGCTTTATATAAAGAAAAACTAAGCATGGAGAAAAATAACTCATTTTGTAGAAAAGAAACCCTCAAACACAAGAGAAATAATAGAAAAACAGATTTTGGTTAAAATGCAAAAAAAATCTCGATTTTAATAAAAATAATGAAAATGGAAATATACAAGGGAACGATATATACGCTTAATTCTATATACAGCATTGTATATATATATACATACATACACACAAAATGCCCTTAAACGATAAATCAACCAGTAACAACACAAACAATAATATAACACAAAACACAAATATAACCTATCTATTTCTCATTTTTCCTTCTCGCATATAATATTTTTCCTCCTTAGTCTGATCGTATCAGCCACTATAATATCACAAACCGTTTTTCTTTGGTTTGTTGTTTTGCTCCATTTTCATTTTATCTCGAATGTTGTGTGTGCTTTTTTTTTGTTCGCTTAAGCTTTTTATAATGATTACTTTGCAACATTTTTTTTGTATGTTTTTAATTCATTGAACTATGCGTTTGGTTTTATTTATTTATTTATTTTAATTTATGTATTATTTATACATATTTCCCGAAATAAGAAAACCTGTATTATCAATTATTATCTACATACATATAATATATATACATAAGAAGACGTCCTGCAAATAAAAACACAAATCTTGGATTTAATTTACGTATTCATTAGAAGAAAAAAAATGTTTTATATTTTTTGTGAATAATTGTAATTTGCTGTTAACATAATTAATATGTTATGTTATTATATATTTCTTTAAGAAAATCTATATAACTAAATTTATGGTTTCAAATTAATCATTTCAAACCGAGAGAAAGAGAGATGTTTATTAAGAAAAAAAATACAGAAATACATAAAAATGTTATTTTTATTGAGTATTAAATACATAACACACAGTAGTTTTGTTTGGGATATCCATACATTTATAAAGAAGTTCTTGTATATACTGGGATAAGAAGAATATATATTATATTTTATTACTTAATTGTCACATTTAACAATTTTTATAAATTTTTTAATTTATATGAGTTTAAATAATTATTTATGTTATTTGTAATTTGATATGTTTTCTAATTTATTTCCATTTTATATATGCATGTACATGAAGACTTATACATTTTATTATAAAATTTAAAAGAACGTCTGGTATTTTGATTGAGTTTTGTCTAGAAATTATATTTAAAACTTGGTTGATATATTGCAAGTGGGAGTGTTAATTCTAACTGGATTAATTTAATAATCTTGTCTTAATAGTCTAGTGTATGCACATGACTGATTTACTAATTTAATTTTTCTACAGTTTTGGTATGATTTATATTTTAAATGTGTTCATATTCATCTACGCTTCTTATCCATCTAGAACTATTATAAGTTTTCTTGTTTAATTACTAATTAAAAGCACTACGGAAATGTATGTTGTTACATGAATGCATATAATTGTATTTTATACTTTGCGCATTTTATTGAATTATTGGAGAAAAGGCTTTTCAATAAAAGATGTATGGGATCGTAAATTTATATTTTAACAAACGTTCACGATACCTTAATCCATGTTAAAAACTATTCTGTTAAGTATTATGAAACAGGATCAATATTTTGTAATTGATATCATTTATGATGATATCCTCAGTCTAGCAACCTAGTTGTATGATCACATTTGCCAAAAGGCCTTTTCAATTTAAAAGCCGTGAATTCTTCTTATTTGTTTTATATTATATTTTCTCTGTTGAGTTAAAACATAGCTCTGAATTCAAAGATTCAATTTATATTTACATATTTTATTGTCCGATTTCAAGTATTCCCCAGAAAATTAGAATTATAATAATTTTCTCATACTTGTATTTGTTAATGGTTTACTTCACGAAATATTTTACTAAAGAGATTTAATGAACTTCAAAAATGCCATGCCGTCATGCTCTGCATTATTAATGGACTTGTACAGTGAAGCAAATGTGTCACTAAAATATAATCGGAGCGCATTAGTTTAAAGTCTTGTTCATAATAATGACATCTTTGAAATAATAACTCTTCCTTTAGCCTTTCTGGGTAAATTTAAATTTTACAACTGTAATCAACCTAGGATTGTTTCTTGTTGATTGTTAAAATGCTATTTCAACAATCGTTCACGATATCTTGATTAATTTTAAAAAATATTAAGAAACAGTTTTCCAGGTGTGGATCAATATTTTTAATTGATTTATGCTGACATCAACCTACATAGATGTATGGCCAAATTTACCAAAAGGCCTTTTAAATTTGAATGTCGTACATGTTGCTCTTCGTATTTATTTTATATTATTTATACTATATTATAATATCTTTAATCTAAAAGATTATTCAAAGATTTACATATTTTAATGTAGGATTTAGTTATACACCAGAAAATCTAAATTATGGTCCATAAATTATTTTTGTAAGTAATAAAATTTAAAAAGTAATACTAAGTAAACTACTTTTAAGTAATAAAAACATTTAATCTCGGGCCATATTTTACAATAGCAACATTACTTTATCCCATCGAACAAGCCAAAATAGCTCTAATTTCAATATTAACTAAAAAGCCATTTCTCGTTTTGTGAATATATGCATAATTATTATTAGGTTTTTATTATTAGTTTGAAAAATATTGGTTTTATTATCCAAATAATATTTGTTTTATATTTAAATATAAAATATATTTATATTTTATTATTGCATAAAAATTTATTTATATATTTTATTATAAAATATCATGCATTTACGAGTTGCAGAAGTCGGAATTTAATCAACATTTTCTGATTTTGTGGGATGGACGTATCAGTTATTAAATTGGGAGAACATTTATCTATTTTGTTTCCAAAATATTTAAATGATCTTAACCGCAAATGTCACGAAAAGGCTTTTTTAAGAGTTGCTATTAAAGAAAAATGAAAGATTTATTTTTCTGCGTGAACAATGCGCGATTTGTGTATGAAGGTAGTCGGATTTTAATTTCGAAAATGTTTTTTTATTACACGTGGGTAATAGATTTTCGAGATATGTTACCAAATGGATAATTTTTAAGATGTAGCCTATCTAGTTAAAAGTGTTAATTATTTGGTAAAACACAAACAAAATGTATTTATAAAATGATTATTAAGGATGCTATTCCTAAAAATCTTTGTCAGACTGAAAGTTCAGTGTGTCTGTTGCTTCTCGAGTTACTGTTATAACAGAGATGAAGGACCCTAAGTCAAGGAATAGACAGACTCGTCACAAGAGAAAGTGAAGTGTTCCTTAAAATTTTGCAGAGAATCAGATTTACCAAGGAAAAAAATCCTTCCTTATTTCTGTTAAACTTAAACATTGCTAAATGATGTATGTAACAAATCTTAAATCAAATATTTTCATTGCTCAGTCAAAGTTCTCAATTCCCATATTTTTTTTTTACAAAATCACAGTATTTTAACCATTATTTCGATAAAATTAATTGTTTTACTTATCCAGCCAATTAGAAATAAAGTGCTGGATATACTCCAATCTAACCGTTCAGTTAGTTGCATTTTCATTGGTCCTCGTGCGTTACTATATTATTATGATATAGTGGAAATGTTTTATACGGAAATGTTTAGTAGATTATTTTATGTTGTCAAACTAAATGCAGTTCTATAATTGCAGTTCTAAAACTGCATTTTTGTTTCGGAAAAGTAAAAATACTGAAAAGGCTTTTTCATCTTTGCCTATGGAACATTCATCTCTGCTTATGGATTCTATGTTTCAACACAGTTGTGATAACATTCCTGTCCGCTGATCTTTGAAATTTCTTTTGTATATTCTGATTCTGACAGATGGTTTTAATACTATTGAGTATCAATCACGAGTTGTGATTTAGACCTCCTAGCTAGATATTTAGCTCTTTATATAAAATTAAGTGAAAAAAATTGAAGTATTGAGTTCTAGAGGTTGCCAACTAGTGGATGTATCTGTATTATATCCCAAGTTTGTCGATAACAACAGTTTTTTGTGTATCAAATAAACATTTTCTGATTGGACGAGATAATGAAGTAAAATATTTTGAAATTATATGTTCGTATTCCAATTTGAGGGTTATTTTTAAATTTTAAATCATAAATTATTTGATATGGAATGGAAAAGTAGTTAGTAAGTTAATTAATTAGTAATGGAAAATAATGTATTGTAAGTGACCTTCTGCTACTGTACGGCTAGCTACCTTTCTTATACAACAATTTTCTTGAAGCCCGGACACTTCTTCTTCACCAGCCCAAAAACCACATCTGTCATTTTGTTTATATATATTTTTTATTTGATGTGTCAAATGCGGCTTCGTATTGTTTAAATATTTGAAAATGAAAAATCAGTCACATAGTGACTGTCGGACAATCGGGTTCACTGCTCAAAAGCAAGCGAATAGAAGAGGTGAGGTAGACGTAAGCATCATACATGTTGAACCGGTTCAATCGTAACCATTTATTTTGGTACTTGTGCATTTACAAAAATGCTCACCTCGCCAGATCGTGCTGTCATTTTTGCTACAAAATCGACACTCAGATAACCTCTTTGGTTAACTGCAGATTTGGCCATCCTATCCATAGTTTCCACAAATCGTGCATCATTTTTCCGAATAATCACAATTGACGGACAATCTTCTTTTGCATATTCTTTACGAACTTTTCTTACAACTTATGCATAACTTTCATCTAGTTTAAAATAATTTTTGACCATAAATACGCCTTGTTCTATAATTTTACTTCAAATTGGAACACCTTTTACTTGATTATATTTATGTGTGTTATAACACATGTTAGGCCTCATATCTTTCAAACGTATGCACAGACTTTTCTCGTCAGATATCTATAGCTCTAGAAAACAAATGGTCATCCAATAATTTTGTATGTTTTGGAGCTGGTGTTCAGGAACTCGAAAAGGCCTTTTGAATTACACGAGTTTAAAGTAATATTTTGATATAGGAGAACCGACTTAAAAATGCAGCATATTTTAGTTTACCATCGTAAAGAAATGTGATAAAAGCTCTCAGGGAGAGAAATTTTTGGGTAAGAAATAAACGCTCGATTACAGGGTAAAATCGTCTTTCTGATTATTCAAATAATAATAAGGCGATTAAGAGTCACAAATATGGAGTCGAAAAATTCCAAACAGTACCAATGGTTCACTATAATTTTTTAAATATCGTTAGTAAATCCAAATCTCTATAATTTCATAATGTCTGTTTTTCTATTTATATTGAATATTTTAAGTAAATTCTTGACCTGCTTAGATGTAATTTTTTAAATTGAGCTTAACATTTGTCTTCGGTGTTTGGTAAATGAAATTTACCAAACAATTTAAATTATTTCAATCGACAAGGGTAGTAAATTTTCGCTATGAATTGAAGATAAAGCTCATCATAGGTCCTGTTTGTAATCAAAACTTTGATAGAGTTTGCCGGAAAAATATATTTAAATGGGTACGTTAGCGCTCCTATCAAGCGAGTAGCGCCGAATAAGCAATTGAGCGCGTAGCGTGATATTTTATTAATAATTGTAAAAATCTTTTCATTGTAAATTAACACTTAGATATCTAATTTTTTTTTATTTAATATAATTTTTAATTTGATCGGTTTATTCAACAAAGTAGTTCAAAAATTGATTTTAATAATGTTTTTTTAAAACAACCATATAAGCTAAACTTCTATTAAATTTACGACTAAATAGAAAAAGTAGACAGAGGACCATTACTAGCTCAAAGTTTAAACACTTCTTATAAATTTGTATCAGTGGCCTAAAAAATATATTACAATTATGGTCGGTTATTTTCTTCCAAAATCAAAGGCAAATACATTTAAATTATTATTTTTTGTAATGAATAGGTCAAACACTCCTAATTTCACATTTTACAAATCAGGTTCTTTAATCTTCAACGTCAAATTAAACGTCTGGTAAGCCAACTCTATCCTTTTGTAAATCAAATTCGCCTTTAGCCAAATCAAATTCACCTTCACCTAGACGATTTAAAACCATCAGAACAGTTTTAATTTAATAAGTTTACTGGATTTAAATTCTAGATACAAAATAACTAGCAACTAATACATTTTTTGATTCATGGTTAGTTCTTGATTATCAAAAATTCATAAAAAACAAAAATTTCGTGAACTTGTGGATCACTCAAGTGGCCATCATTTAATTTTTTTCTCGCTTTACTCTTACTCCTCATCCTCTTCTTACTCCTGGAAAAGTTTGCAAATCGATTTCAACATCTGGCAAATCAGCTTGATTCTTTGGTAAATCCAGTTTGCATTTATCCAAATCAAATAAACGTTGATCAAAAACATGCTCAGCCTATTCCTAATCGAAGGAGGTGAAATAATGTTTGTGATAAAAATTACTGGCAAATAACTCGTCAGTTACTTCAAAGATATTTTGTACATTTCTTCACTAATTATTTTCTGAACTTCGAACTTTATCTATCATAAGGGGTGATAATAAGATGGTTATTTAAGATAGTGCAAGAATTCATAAACCGTCATATCATTTAGTTTTAGTCTGGTTAAATATTATGCTACAATCCTAAGAGACTGTGTTCAACAGTTACCGCTATTAGTTGTGGCGGGCAAAGATCGAACTTTACATCAGATACCATATATATTGTAAAAATTTATGTATATTATAAATAAATTTCTCTTAAATGATTAATTGGAAAAGGATGAAAATGAATTGGAAAAAAGTGAATGTGATTTGGATAAAAGCGAATTTGATTTACAAAAGGCCGAAGTTGGTGTGCCATGCGTTGAATTTGATTTGTAAATTGATGAACCTGATTTAAAAAGATTGGAATTCCATAAGAAGTTGGTCGGAAATGTTCATTCCGAAAAGGTTTTTTTTAGATCTCCACAAGAAAATTGTTTTACAGGATAAACAATATTCCCTATTAATGTTCAAAAAGTTTCACCAAGCGCCTAGATTTAAGTTCTATACTTATTTGCGACAATTCCATGTGGGGACATCTCTGAAAAAAAAGTATTTAATATATTTTCAACTGAATAATGTATAGAAATTTGTTTTCGGAATCATTAAGAATCAACATTAGGAATCTTTATTTTTTAATCCAGTTTAAAAAACGATGTTAATTTTTTTGACTGCATATAATTTTTTTTTTAAATTTTACAATACAATTTTCGGGATCAAAAAGTGTCGGTGAAAAAAAACCTTTTCATGATGGAAAATTCGGATTAAATTAGTTTAGCCTTAAAATATAACTAGGGTTATTTTAAAAGCGCTCATTTGTTTCTTATAAAAATATGTTGTACCTATATAGTTAACTATCAAATTAAAATGTGTCACTATGCCTATAATCAATGATACAATAAATGTCACGCAAAGTCAACAATAGTTGACGTAATATTTAAATACCCGTAAATTAATTGCCACATATCAGTCAATTTGTTGACTTTTGTCAACAAGGCAAAATATGTACAGACTATATTTGCGTCGATATGTCAACGAACGTTGACGAATATTCCATCTGACACATTGGGATTAGTTTACACAAAATTACTATAATTTTTACATGTTTAATTTACCGTGTATGGAGCAACCAATTTGGCACGACCGCTTCACACAAAAGTAACTGTCAGTCTTCCAAATCTAGTACTACTTTATAATAATGAATTAATTCTTATCTCTAAAACATTAGAAAAGTAATAAAATTCAAAGCGTGACGTAGCAGCAACAGTGATGTCGACAAATGTCGACGTCCGGTCTCAAAGGCTTAAAATATTTTTAGTTATTACATTTTCATAAAAACTAAATAATTTCCTTACGAAATGTTATCCTTTTCATTCTCCCCACACATAAAAGTAAATAACATCAATTATTCTATCCTCGCGCGCTTTCTCTCACCATAGTAAATTTCATAAAGCTAATCCTAGAAAACTCATATATTATTCGTGAACCTCTCACGCCCCCCTCACTTTCCATCGTATACATAAATTTTTAAAATTTAAGTGATAAAATTTTAATTATTTTTATTTAATTAAAATTATATTTATATATATATATTTAAAGTACACATTATGTACATAATAACAACAAAGCATATACAGGATTGGTAATAAAATTAAAATTCTCTGGATATACACCGAGCAACGTTTTAGAACAGAACAAAAAATCCCTCTAAGCGTTTTAGATAAATATACATAAAACACATCCAATAAAAAGAAAAATTCAATCTAATTATTCAAGATCTGATTTCATTATTTAAATATATATATACAACAATAACAATTCTTTAATTTTTTATGTATTCTTATATCGTTCGTCCTTCGATGTCGTATTTATATACGAATATAAGAAAATCAATCGACATTTTTTTTTTTCATTTATCGATAATCCCTTCAATTTACATTTAAAATTAGATTTCGAAGCTAAAAAGCTTAATTTTGATTGTGATATATTTGTGATTATGTAAAACAAAGTTTTGGGATGAGAACCTTAATTTTTATTGTATTCGATTGAGGTACGACATTTTTATATCCGCAGGCAGGCAGGCGCTGTATTGTAATTTTTCCAGAATGATTAGGAAAACAAAAAATTGGTGATAGAAGAATTTTTTTTTAAATGTAATTTAAGAAAAGGGTATGTCAGTTTGACAGCTCGGAAGTACTAGGTATACTATATCGATTATACTATGGCTAGACTTTATAATGGTAATTACTATTTTAAAACTGGTCAGAAAATTACTACTTTGCTCATAATTCGTGTGTGTGTGTTTATGTGTAAAACGATAAGAAAATGTACACGTATATAAAGAACATAAACGAAAACTAATTACAATGTTCAGGTCATGCATAAAACAATCAAATTAACTTTGCTATATACTATATGTTATATATATATATATATATATATATATATATATATATATATATATATATATATATATATATATATATATATAAACGTTACAAACACAAAAAATGAACAAGAATTATAAAAAGGTGGAGTTGCTAAATATTGTATGCACCCATTTGAATGAAATAAGTTATACGCAAGTATATAAACATAACAAACAAAACTAAACGAACTGCATTTCCATTTTAGCAATAATTATATGATGAAGATGAAGATAATCATCTTATATACACTATGCTATGTAGTTCGGTTTTATGCTTTGCTCGTTCCTTCATTAATGGAAGACTTCTTGCACAAAAATAAAATAAAATACAAGAAATGGAATACAAATTATTATTTAAATTACAGTGTTTTGCTTTATATATACTCGTACATGCATGCGCTAAGAATTTGAATATTGTGTTATTGAACAGAAATAAAAATGATAATTAATTTTTAAATAATTATATTGGATTAACAACAATGCGGGAAGACAATAAAATAATAAATAAATTTTGTGCAAAGTCGATCTACATCTAATTATATACAGCACCGATAGGAAACTAATTAGTCTGGACAATATCTTTAAACACACAAGTTATATACAGATATACCCAAACATATAGCTATAAACATATATTTAGACTTTTAAATAAAAATAAATTGACTAAATTAAAGAATCCGGTATCACATTATTATTTTTAGCTAGTTTAACAAAAAAAAAACTTTAGAGTGTTAAAAATACCATAATTTATTATGATTGAATTGAATCAGCCTCACACGTATCTCTCGTACGTACCAAAATATATAGTAGCGTTATAATGATTGCAATCAAGATTCATCATTCAATTTATGCTGTATATCAGCTCATCTACTGTATACACCATATCCACATAAATATTTTAGGAAGTTGATTGTATTTAATTTAATTAAATTGAATTTTGTGTTGTTTTGATTTTATTTTTTCAAAAAACACACTTACATATAATGACATATAAACTATTTGTTTCGACAAAAATGTTTATTATTATTTTAAATTAAATTTAATTAACGCAATATATTATAACAAACTATCTAGATATAAACGGATATGAAATGAATTTGAGTATAGCGGTGGTAGAAATTTAACTAATTTTATATTGGTTTTTGGGAGTACCATCATGATAATGGATGTGATATGAAATATATAATTGAACAATTTTTGGTACAATCAAAATATGTGAAGTCAACGAGTCTTACACATGAGTTTGAACCATGGACAGAATGCCCATCTAATATAAAATTTCACTGCACGACATAAATATCTTATTTGATTTTGGTAAAGTTTTTGATTTTTTTCATTTAGAAGTTTTTTTATCTCAATTGAGATAATTGTGTCGATTGGAAACAAAACATGCTCTTGTAGCAGTACAATTTCCCTAACTATCCCAAACACAAATAATTCATCACATGCAACTCGTGCGACATCTTCGAAATAAAATAAGAAATCGTTCTATTCGAATCTTGGCTACGTTTCGAACTTCATTTTCTACAACACAAGATTTGATTTGTTTTACTTACTTTGGTCGTGCTCACCTATATGACCCTAACTTCACTTTGTTATATTTTGTGTCAAAACCGATTGTTATATTTGGTACAGGAATTTTGTTATCTGGTTACTTTTTTATGATGTTTGTATTAAATATGTTTGTTTGATCTGGCTCTTTACCTCTTTCGTGGTCTTTTCTCTCAATTGCATATTGCCGATCCAAATTCGTTATGTCCTCTATTATTTTTGTGACGAGAACGAAATGCTTGTTTAGCAAGCACCAAGCATTTTTGTCAAAATATTTTTTATGGTATTATGGTAAACAGTTGGTGTACATTTACGGGAAAACTATTTGGTAATCCTAAATTATAAAAATTTATATGAAACATGATTTCTCAGTAGGCCAGAAAATGATGCTATGGTTTGAAAAAATGCTATGTAAATATTTTTCCTAATTCTTATTTCCTAGGGAAAGAGATAATAATCCTTTTGAAATTAAGTAATACATCTGCCTAGATTACTGTGTCGAGATTTGAAATATTGAAGATAATCTGGTTTCTATAATAATTAATAGGCCGATCTGACAAATTTATGTAATAATCTTCCGATGTATTGGCAGAATGGGTTGTGGGGCAATGTTTTTAGCTGATCCGTTCTCCGAATCAGTGTTCACTGAGAGCGTCGGCTACTAAAGGGCTTTGCCTTTGTTTGTAAATTACATTGCCGTCAACATTTTCAAGCTCCAAACGCAATCTCATTATTTCAGAATTTTGTTCGGAATTTTTGATGAACGTTAGGTGTTTGTGATCCGTGAGAGTCGTGAATCAATTCCCATAAACGTAAGATTTATATTTTTACTGCTCACGTAATGGCCGTAAGAATGAGAGGTTCTGATAAGTCAGGGTAAGCCAATATCTAATTCGTGGTAAATATTTTTTTTACGATTTTAACTGGTTCTACGTACTCTAGGTCCTCCTTTCCTTTTTTTAAATTGTGTCATGTGTTTTGCGATTTTTGTAATCCCTCATTAATCGGCGGATTATCCTGCTATCCCAAGAAACGTTTTATTTATTTTTGAGTAGTAGAAGCGGCCACTAAAGAATTTGTTCGGTCTCTTTTTTTTAAGAACTTACATTTTTCGAGTTGTATCTTAAAATTACAATTTGGCAGTTGTGTGTATACTTCTCGAAGGTTTTCTATATGGTCGGCAAAATTGCATCCGACAACTAAAAAATATAAAACTCGGTTTGTACGTCAAAATAATGTGTTTAGCATTTAAATATAAATTTACTTTAAATATACAAACTACAGATAAACTCTGTACATAACATACACAACAAAATTGAAACAAACGTAAAAACATTTTGACAGCTAGAATCAAAAGTTTGCTTCTTTTGTTTTGTGATAAATGAGTGCGTTTTATGATGATAAATGAGTGCATTTATGGCACCATTTTTGTCCGGCTGAACATTAAGATTATGTACAAAGCAAAAAAATAGGAAAATGTCAAAAATGTGTAATGACCCACGTGAATGTCGACTGCCATGTAAATATAGCCTATCGAAAGCATCAAACCTTACGAACGACAAAAATACAAAAAAACGATTAAGGCGCACGATCGAATCGATAAAAACTTAATTAACGGATATCACAAGCTGATTCTCACTTTATAACAAATTAATCGAAACATTTCTCATAGACAAAGGAGCTGACCTTTCGGTGCTTCCTGTCCGACGCACGCCAATTTTTAGAAGCTTAAAAGGTTTGGATATAGTTTAGTTAGCACAAAATTGTTTGAGGTAAACATCGGACTAAAACGCTCTTTCACACACGCTTTCGCCTTAGCAGGTGTGAACCGTTCGATCATTGGCGCGGACTTTCTCAATATGTTTGAGTTAGCTATCGTTATGAAACGAAGCGGCTCATTGATTCAACAACACTGCTGTTAATTAATGCCCCAATGGTTTGGGTCAATTCATTCACTCCTTTATATTTCACAATTGATGCGACTTTGGCAGGCTAAACATCATCTATAATCGCAGGGCCGTTACGCGCATCTCGGCCATGTATATACTTGATTATATTCGCTATAAAGCTGTTTACACCGAATTTCAACACATGGTGTATACCGTTCATTGGTATCTCCTGTTTCTTGCCCGTTACATAAACTAAGAAAAGCAAATCGAGATTAGAGACCGTGTGGGGATTATCGGTGACTTTTTTCGGTCACAGTACCTGGTCGTTATTCGATAGTCCACATTCAAAATGTTTACAGGACTTTCCATGGTATGCCGTTCGGTCTTAGGAATGCCGCACAAACATTTCGACGTTTTATCAACCAAGTCGTTCGAGACCGCGACTTATCCGCGTGTATCGACGTCCTTCTCGTAATATCGGTATCGAAAAATGAGGAGGAACATGCACTCATCTAGAACACTTTTCCACAGGCTTGACGAGTTTGGTAAAAATATAAATTATTCAAAATGCGATTTTGGTACGAATTCTCTCAACTTCCTTAGTCACAAGATCATGACAAATGATATTCTACCTTCAACCGAACAAATTAAGGTTATTATATAACTTTCGGCTCGAACCTCGATCAATCGGCATGGTAAATTACTACTCGCTGAGAAGCGCCTCAATCCACGAACACTTGGCCGATTTAAAAAAACAGCCCAAGACGCCTGAAACTTACACATGGATAAGACGAATTTTTAAGATTGAAAACAGAATTGGGTAATATCACGCTATTGGCAATCTCACTACTTTCTGTATTCTCGAAAATATTTAAAAATGCTCTCAAAAGTAGGATTGTATTCTTTTTAGACGAGCGAGATTTTCTCTCTCCCGACCAATTTGGTTTAAGAAAAAATAAAAATACTGAACAAGCTATTGTGTCCTACCTAGAACACGTAACTGAACATATTGATAAAGGGTTCAAAGTACCAACTCTAATTACATATTTAACTAAGCCTTTTGACAAAATTCAACAAAGTACAAAACATACGAGTAGCTTAAAAAAGCTATTTTGTTTTGGACTGAAAGATATAACCCGTGATTCGTTGCACTTGCACTTGGATGGGTTTCGACAACAATTTCGTGGGTCTCCAACTGCTTTTGCTGGTGATTTTTTGTTTATATATGTTAGTCCAAGTTTGCAGTAATAGCAGTAAATAGTGTGAACCCAAGGCGCCTTTTCAGAACATCAGACGAGTTCAATCGAGGTCTCAAAGAATTAGGCAATGATGCACAGTCCAGAAATCATTGACTGATGCATATCATGATAAATAAAGTCGCCGATAAAATCAGCAGCTTGTGAGCACAAAAGTTTCCTAGTGATGATCTAACGGCAATAAAATAATTTTTTGACTTCCTAAATAACCTCGAATCAATGAAAGTTTCAATTCCTACGTGTACAACAAAATAGTTAAACAGCTCAACCCGAATGTCATACTTTCCTTGTAGCTTATTATATTTCAGAAGTTCTTCCTAAAATCAATTTAGAATCTCTTGTTCATCAAACACACTCAATTTGATTATATTTGGTTAAGAAATGGCCTAGAAAAATCATTTTAAAATCCCATTTCCATTCTTTTACTCGTATTCCAAAACTGCTTCCGAAAAGTATATTATCTATTTATCCTTTATACCATATTTCACCATGATCGGTTGAAAAATGAATAAATTTCATTCAAAATGGCCGATATCCAGAGCTAGATCACAAAGAAAAAGCCAGTGCCGAGAAAAAATAGTACCTTTGCACTCGGACGGCTCATTCTTAAATTTTTATCGGAATTGCTCAACAGAAATATGATACAAAATGCAAACCATAATTCTTTGGTTACTAATCAATTGATTTCCCTGATATAATTTCTATGAATTATCGTTTTCGGTGAATTGTTATTTTCGGGGAATTTTCAATTTCGGCGAACTATTGCTTTTGGCAAATTGTCTTACAACAAATCACCGAAAGTGACAACTCACGCAAAAGGAAACTTGCAGAAAACAATAATTCACTGAAAACGACAATTCATCGAAATTATATCAGAGAGTTTAAGACAGTCTTCATGAAATATTTTCGGTAAATTCTCGTTTTCGGTGAATTTTCGTTTCCGGTGAATTGTTTGCGCAATGAATTGTCGTTTTCTGTTAATCGATTTTCTGTGAATGAAGTTTCGGTAAATTGTTTTTATTGGTGAATCGTTGTTTTCCGTAAATTATTTTTCGGTGAATTGTTTTCGGTTTTAGTACGCCGCCGAACCCCCAAAAATAATTAAAATTAAACCGAGAAAGCTATGTTATTACTAACCCGTACATCGATGATAAAGGTCTGACATCTCCCCTACGTATGGCGAATGTAAAGTTAGTATGTACTGAACGCTAATGTTCCATTTACCTAAAAAAAAATCTGAATTTATTATTTTCTATTTAAATCTGTCTTACGTATTAAATTAAACCTATTTCATCTTAATTTTAACTTTAATCTGGCGGACCAAACGGCACAGTGATTAAAACTTTGGCGTTTGGATCGGAAGGTATCGGGTTTGAATCCCGATAAGGCCAGAATGCAAAAATGATTTTTCGTCATCTGAATACGATCGGTGATGGAAATGAACACAACTATGACCCCCTGTCGGAGTGTACAACTCATGGGCCGACCCATCTTCCATGCCATTACTATAGGGTGGTATGGAGCTATGCAATGCGCAGATGGTTCTACGTAAATCGGACCTTTAGCCGTACGCCCTCGATTTGGCAAACAATGCGTAAGGTGGAACGTGAAGGGAGTGCTTTGGCCCCAGAACAGATTGCATAGAATAAAAAAAAATTAATCTAGGTAATTTCCTAACTGCATCACAAACTTTCGTAGATCTTATAAAATCTATAGCTTATCTTATTAATCACAACGCATATGTTTGACAGTTTTTCAGGTGTTTAGAAATGTCTAGATGCGCGTGACAGGAAATGCGAAAACTTACCAACAACATTCAGGCAACCAATATTTTGGTTAATACAAATTTGGGTCACTGCATGAGTATAGTATAAAAATTAAATCAGGAGAAACGAACCATCTATCTTGCCCTCTCCCCCCGGCGTGCCATTATGTCTCATACACCAGACAAAAGCGTCCCTTCCAGTAGTTCTGGGAGGAGGATTCAATGGGCCAATCGCTCCATTAATCTCAAATGTAAATAATTTTTATTTATTATTACAAATGAGCGGCTAAATTCTTCCGTGGGATGTAGCGCCACTTTAAAATAAAATAAATATAGAAATCTCAAAAATTTGAGAGAAAGATTCAAAAGGTTGATGTTAAAAAGTTGTGCAGATTAAATTAACCTTGCGATAATTAAAAAATCGTTGTTTTAGATTTTTTTTAAATCGGCCATAAAACTTAATTTTGAAATTCTCTTCTTCCAAATTAATTTTATAAATAATTCGACACAGAACACAACACTTTTTAATTGATTAACGGTCTTAATTTGGTTAAAATTTAAATTATAGACTACATGTGTTGGGTGCACCCAAGTACACAGGGTATTCTTTATACAGTTGACTTCTTTTTTTAAATAAATATTTTATTTTGCAGAATGGAACAAATCAATCCTCCGTCCGCGTATGTTAAGAATTTTAACTCTTCAACTTCTTTTCTGTTTTAACTCTTACATATCCTTATAAACTGAAAAATTTGAATTCCCAGCGTGAATCAAAACAGGCCTACCATGATGTGCACATGACATCATCGTTTATTATAGAATTTTGAGATTTTAAAAATCAAGCCGTTTTGACCAAACGACACAGTGGTCAAAGCTTTGGTGTTTGGATCGGGTACCGGGTTTTAACCTCGAAATGAGCAGGCTGCAAAAGGGAATTTTCACCATCAGATTACGGTCTGTGATGAAAGGAACACAACTGTGACCCTCTGTTGGAGTGCAGAACTCATGAGCCGACCCATCTTCCATACCAGTACCATAGGCTCACATGGAGCTATGCAATGTGCAGATGGTTCTACGAAAATTGGACCTATAGTCATACGTCATCGAATTGGCTGGCAACGGCCTAAAAGTAAGGACGGGAAAAGCGAACCACGATAGAGTTGGGCGTGCCTCGGTCTGTGGCCACTCGTTTTCTATTAGCACTGTTTGAGCTATTTTGATGTTCAAATTATCACATGTTTGAGACAACTTACATCTCAATTAATTATGATACTCGAACGTTTGAAAGTTTAAAATTTTACAAAATTAATTAATTTATGTAGTAGCTTAATTTATGTAGTAATCAGTTTAACCATCTACACCTAATTAGTAATTTGATGACCTTTTCGCATTGATATTACGGCTGAAAAAACTAATAGGGGCCTTGTATAATTTACCTTGAAAAAATAATATAAATAACGTTCTTAAGTTTCAAATTTCTAGCGAATTAGATCTTTATCGGCTTACTTTGAACCACATTGATAAATTATTTAAATATTAATTTGTTTAGTACGAGACAACCAATCGAACATTACATTTTATAGAATGTTGCATGAAACAGCATTTAATAAAACAACATTTTTTATATATAATGTAGCCACAATGTTCAGCCCCCAGCATGATAAATATTCCACACATGCAACGAGACAACAAAAAAAAAAATTTAAATTATATCGATATCTCGAAAAAAAATTCCAATATTATAAAATAATTTGCATATTTGATTACCTCACAAATAATTTTATCAAGATTAAAGTTTATACGTAAAAAATTACATTATATTATTAAAAAAAAATTAAAAATAATAAACGATATCCAATTTGTATATGACCAAAACGACATTTTATGTATTTTTTTTTTATATAATGATGATCACTTTAAGTCACGAACGAAAATTCTTTGGTACTCAAAGGTTTTTAAAATTAATTACAAAATTATATATTTCATAAAAATTCAATGAATAGAAATTATTTTTGGACAAAAACTAATTAAAATTATATTTAACGTAATGTAATGTGTGCGTTCGCCCATTTTATTTATTTATTTGTTTAGCAGCATATACCTAGCATTTTTTGTATTTTTTGGAATTTCACTGGCTTTTCTTTATCATCATTATCATCAAATTGTTGTTTTATATATTTTTATACACGAAAATAACAACAAAAACCTAATGTTATTATATTCTCTGGGTATATAGAATTTTTTTTGTGTGTATAACAATAGTCCAATTATCTCATTGTTACCCGATGAAGAATATCCGTTTCATTTCACTGCGGATTTGAAACAATTCACTGAATATATAAAATAACAAAAAAAAATCTAAATTGAGGGAGAAAAAAAATATTTTATTTTATTTTTTAATAATATCATGACTAAAATAAAATCCATCGTGTTAAAATTTATTATTTTGAAAAAAGTCGTCTATAGATATTTATTCCGAGAAACAAAAGAGCTTTTTTTATATAAAATAAAACTTTTATCTAGAGCACAATAACAAAATATATATCAACCACTTTAAATAAATAATGAAATCTATTCAAAAAAAATTACATAAGAAAATACAAACGTCAAAATCCAAACATTTCAATTTTTGTATTTTCCGCAACCGAATTTCCGAAAAATTCTGTATCTATACAGTGGTTTTAAAAATGATGCGAGATAAAAATTGAGCTTGTCCCTCTGCCGCTTAAAAATATAGTCATACATGCAAAAATATGTTACATCGAGAGTATAAAATTATGATTTTATTTATTGTTGTTGTTGTTGTTGTCGGTTTATGTGCCTTGCACTCTTTATATAATATGTACAAGTATGTACAGCTTGTTAAATACATCGTAGTAAATTTTTTGCCATGCCATTAGTTTAATTTTTGTGGTAAATTTAATTATAACAATCACATCATGTCCAAATTACAAAAAAAAAAAATTAAAAATTATATATATTTATATATGTTACATATGCTGTATGAATATGCTATATTATTATGTGTTATGTTCTCTTGTACATACTCTGTGTAATAAACAACACAAAAAATATAAAATTTACATAATTTTTCGGCTATAAGAAATTTATATTTTGTCGAGGAGCAGACACACACACACACTCACTAATTATCTCATTTCCACGAAATATTCTAGAAATGCCTCCGTATTTATATATATTCTTATAGCCGATAACAATCGCAAAATTCATTTATCAACCATAAAATGACAAATTCAATTCTTCTTCTGAAATTGAAACTACTGAATTAAACAATAATAAAACAAAATTAAATTTTAAAATTGCATACCAATCGACCACAACGACATACGACAATGTTTGTATACCCAACAAAAGCACAAAATACTTTTATAATATTTAATTTCCATTCCACATATAATAAAAGACAACCTTCTGAAAATAATCTCTTGTCTCATCCAATCAATTACATTTTTTTTTTGTATCATTTTGCGGCACAACTTTCAACTTTTTGTTACGTTTTTACGTTCCTTACAAACCAAAACTAAAATAAAGTTACAGATAATTTCAATAATTTCTCTCGATTTATTTCAGTTTGGTGATCCTCAAAATAAGAGTCTTGTAATTTTATTTTATTTTTATTTTTTTAATTCTGTTCTTATATAAAGTTTGATTTAAGAAAAAAAAAATTTTTTTTGTTATTCTTTTTCATCTTAGCGATGGGTAAACATGTATATCTTTTCTGTCTGATCAAAAAAAATTTTTTTTTTTTTGGTTTTTCGATTCTCAATATTAAATTAAACACAATAGTCTCGTTAGTTCGATTTGTTGTTGTTGTTGTTGTGTGTGTGTTATTTAATGACTTCTTGAACTAAACAGAACCAAGCACAAATAAGATGAAGAAAAAAAAATCTGCTTTTTTTACTTGCTTGTACGAGAAACAGAAATTGATTGTATTTTAGATTTTTATTTGTTAGTTGTTTAAAAAAAATTTAAGAAAACTGCGCTTTTGCGGAAAATATTGCGCGCGCCGATCAATGGTTGTTTACTAATTAACTTATTTTCGTATCTGATGATTTCGGAATTTAATAGGGGCACAGAAATGTGCTAAATAATTATGCGACCGAAATTTGTTATGAAAGCTTTTTCCCGATTTTTTGAAAATAATTAAATTTTGCAGGTTTAAATCGAAAATCAAATTAAACTTAAACTGCCTAATTTAACATATACTTAGTGTTTTACGAAACTAGCATTTAGTAAAATTTTCAGCTCAAGGTCATACTACAATTCAAAGAAAAAAAATCGAGGAAACTTTTAATATTGAGCATTCATTTAACATTTCAGTTGTCAAATTTAAATGCTCCTCGCGGTTCAAAAGCTTTAAAGTTATTTACTGAGCAATAATTTAAAAGCTTCTTTTGATTTTAACAAAATTGTTGAAAAGTTCAAAAAAATCAAAATTTCGAAATATTATTGGGGAAACTTTTAAGCTCGAGTGTTAATGTTATTTGCAGAGTTTACATGATTTCTTTTATAATTTAGTTTGGCATTATTCTAACCATTAAGCGTAAAGGTTTTTTAGTAAAAAATTTGCTACGAAAGTTAGATGAAATAATAATTTAAAATATTTTTATGGTTTTATCAAAACTGTTGAAAAGTTAATAAAAAGCGTAATTAAGCTTTTATTAATAAATGTTAACAATATCATAAATAATTTTAATACATTCTGTAGAAGATTTACTTGATGTTTAAGTTTAACCTGCATTGTAAAGATCTAGAATTTGTTGGTACCAATTTAAACAAAACTTTGATTTTGCGCCAATCAAAAAAATTCTGCTGGCTTAAATTAAAAATGAAGCTTAACTGTCTAATTAAAAATTTACTTAGCGTTTTACGAAACTAACATTTAGTTAAGCTTTCAGTTCTGTGTCATCATACTACGTACCAAAAAAGATTTCGAGCAAACTTTTAACTTTTTTCATCTATTTTAACTCAAGTTTAAATGCTCCTCGCAAAGCTCAAACGTTTTTTGCTAAAGTAAATTTACTATATACATAATTATAATTTCGCGTTAACCTAACTTCTAAACCTGAAATCTTCTTTTTATAAATTCTTTATCACAAAATTGAACAATAATTTAAAAGCTTCTTTTGATTTTAACAAAATTGTTGAAAAGTTCAAAAAAATCAAAATTTCGAAATATTTTCAGGGAAACTTTTAAGCTCAAGTGTAAATGTTATTTGCAGAGTTTACATGCTTACTTTAATTATTTAGTTTGGCATTAGTCTAACAATTAAGCCCAAAGGGTTTTTCAGTTTTTCTAGTAAAACCTTTGCTACAAAAGTTAAATAGAATAATAATTTAAAAGCTTTTTATGGTTTTATCAAAATTGTTGAAAAGTAATAAATGTTAACAATATCGTAAATAATTTTAATAAATTATGTAGAAGATTTATCTGAGGTTTAAATTTAACCTATATTGTAAAGCTCTAGAATTTTTTTGGTACCAAGGTAAACAAAACTTTTCTTTTGCAGAACGCATGAACGCGCCGCACCGATCAATGATTGTCTACTAATAAACTTATTTTAGTTATGAAAGTTCTTTTTCGATTTTAATGAAAAAGTTTAATTCAGCAGGCTTAGGTTGAAAATCAAGTTAAGTTAATCTAATTTCATATACTTAGCGTTTTACGAAACTAGTAGTTAGTAAAGCTCTAAGTTCTAAGTCATCATGATGCTACAAATCGAACAAAGATTTCGGGCAAACTTTTAATGTTGTGTGTCCATTTCAACTCAAGTTTAAATGTTCTTCCCCACCAACCTCAAAAGTTTTTTTTAAAAATAAATTTAAAATATAATTAAAGTTTTGCGTTAGTCTAACCTCTACGCCTGAAAGCTTCCTTTGTAAAATCTTAGCCACAAATTGTTGAAAATTTTTCCTAAAGCTCAATAAATTATTAATTAATACTCCATGATATTGAACAATTGTAAACAATTCTTGTTGGAGCTTTATTTATTTCGTTTCTGGTGGTTGTGGAATATAACACGGGCACACGGATGTGCAAAATAATTTTGCTGTTGAAATTTGTTATAAAAGCTTTTAGAGATATTTTCTCGAGGTAATTGAAAATAATTAAATTTTGCAAGCTGATTTTAAAAACTAAGCATATGTATTTAACATAAACTTGGCATTTTACGCAACTGACATGTAGTAAAGATTTTAATTGGTCGTTCTAAAAAATTTTAAAACTTTTACTTTATTCCAGAGAAAAATACCATTGCGTATTTTTCGAAATCCAAAAAAATTTTCTGCTAACTTTTTATTCTTTGCAGAGTTTACATATGCTGTCTTTTATAATATGATTTTGTACTAGTCTAAAACTCTACTTTTGTATTACTCTAACCCCGGAGATTATTTTATTAGAAACCTTTCCGCAAAATTTAAAAATTTAAAAGCTTTTTATGATTTTATCATCATTGTTTAAAATTATTAAAAGGTCTAATTTGACCAATATTGTAACGCTGTAATATTTTTTTGGTACCAAGTTAATCAAAATTTTGCTTTTGCAGAAAAATTGCGAGCTCTAATCAATGGTTGTTTACTAAGTAACTTATTTTGATATTCGATGATTGGGGAATTTGACAGAGGCATAAGAACGTGTTGAAAAAATGTGCAATCAAAATTTGTCACGAAAGTTTTAAGAGAAATGGACCCTATTTTTATTGCAAACAATTAAATTATGCTAGCTATAACTAATGTAAATTTTTCTTAGATCAAAAAATTTTTATTAAGGTTATCGACCAGATTTAATATTTTCGAAAAGAACAGATAGATAAACATTTAGTTCTAAATTCTCAACATTTGGGAACTTCTACTACATTCTGAGAAGTTTTTGCACATTTATCAAAATGAGAAAAAACTTCCTTAAAAGTTTTTTTTAAATTTATTTCTATTTCCATTTTGCTCAAGTTATTATTCTATTCCTATTCTATCAATTATTTCAACACTGCAACGCCCGAAAGTTTATTTGCCCCAAAATTTAAATTGAATAACAGTTTAAAAGTTTTTTATAAACATAGTCAAACTTTCATTATTACATGCTAAAGTATGAAATAAACAATTTTGAACAATTCTACTGATCTTAGTTTTAAATTTAAATTTAATTGGAACTTTACGAATGTGCTAAATAATTATGGCGATTTGTTATGACAGCTTTTAGAGAAATCGACTCTGATTTATTATAAATTTAGCAAACTTAATGGCCCCATTGAAATAATATTTATTTGAAATATAGATCAGCTTTCAGTTTTAAGTCCTCAACAACTTAAATTTTTTAATACGTACTTAATTATTTTATAAATAGCGATTTTTTAAAATTCAGAAAAACTTTATCGACATTTTTGCGATTTTTATTTATTTGCATATCCATTTAAATCTGAAGTTGATGCTAAAGCTCATTTTCAAATCTAAATTTAAAATAACGTTTTAGGTTTGCATTACTCGAAGCTCGAAAGCTTTCGTTTTTAAAAACCATATTAAACCAATGAATCAAGTTTCAAATAATTTTTTGAATATGGTTGCTCTATTTAGAGTATAAACTTAACCGATGTTGCAAAGCTTTATTGATATATTGAAATTTTAAATATTTCATCTGGTGATTGGAGAATTTGATATGGTTTTAAGAAAATGACTATAAATTCTGCTCTCCAAATTTGTCACCAAATTTGCCTAAAACAAATGATATCGAGATTTTTGAAACAATAAAGTTTGAAAATAGAGCTTAGCGATCAAACTTAACATATACACTTTAATTTGAATAACCTATAGTATTTTTAAATTTATAATCTATATAAGGTTGTGTGAAAGCTTTTTTAATTTACAATTTAATAATTATTTAAAATATTTTTAAGCTTTTTTAATTTTTTCTTCATACTTCATCTTTCATCTTCAAACTATTCTGTATAAAGCGATACACTTGAGGTGTACACTCAAAACCTATGGTGTAAAGCTCTACAATTTGTTGATTAGTTGTTTACAGAATTATTGTTTAATATTTAATTTTAACCACATGTTTGGTTATAATTTTTTTAGAAATTTTAATATTTAAAATTACTTCCAGTTAAATATTTTCTATAGTAAGAAAAACCTCCATGGAAATTTATTTATTTTTTTTTAATTTAATTGCGAACCCGTTTAACATTAAAGTCGAAGTTTTCATAACTTAGAGAATATTAAATAGATTTTGCCATATTTTCAGAAAACCAAATATGGTATTAGAAATGTTAAAATGGTTATGAATTAGAAAAGTAAACTCAGTTAGTCCGAACATATTAGTTTTTTAAAGTTTTATTACAAAATTTAAATTTAATAACTTTTTACGAAGCTATTTGTGATAAATGTTAACAGCGTCGTAAACTATTTTTAACCATTCTATAGAAAGCTTATGTAGACGTTTAAGCATAACCTATATTTTAAAGCTCTAAACTTTTAATTGTTAATTATTAAAAAATTGCTTAACATATTAAACACATATTTAGTGGTTTAGTATTAGAATTTTTAAAAATTTTACTACATTCTAAAGAAGTTTGGCAATCGAAAATTTTTCCTTGTAAGAAACAGCTTTCGAGAAATTTGATTATTTTTTGTATTTTATTAACAATTTGATGATTACAAAAAACCAATGCTTTATGTTGGACTAAGTTGTAAAGAAAACGTTGGTTTGAAAGGTAACCATGCTTTTCAATATCTTTTAAATTTTGCCCATTTTTATTCTACAGTTTTCCTGAAAACATAATCAAGCTATTATTGTTATGTACGATGTTTAAAGGTTTTAAATTAATCTATCGTAAACCCCTAGATGACAGATTTTAAAATTACAAGGAAAAATTTAATTAAATTTTAAAATATTGTAAATGAGATTAAATATCCGAGAAGCTTCCAATTGTAATAATCATTAAAGAAATGATATTACTTTTCTGAAAACAGCTGAATTTTGGTTGTTTTAGTAAAAGACAATGTTTACAATATGAAACTGGAAAATAGTTAAATTTAATTTTCTTAACGTTAGCGTCAAAATTTCAAATTAGACAAAAAAGTAGATAATAAAAATAAAATTTGAAACAAAATTATGGCGTTATAAAATTGGATTGCATGAATAATTTAAGCTTGTTGAAATGTCTGCTCCAGAACGCACTAACAAATTTGAATACGTACGCTTATAATTTGTACTAATTGCCACGCCATCATGTTAACTATGTATTACATAATTGTGTCATTAGTTATCACAATCATTTAATGATGATGGGGATTATCTATATTATGACTTTAATAACTACCGTGACATCGTTTAATTTAAATATTTTGTGTCTTGGTTATCATAAAAAAATACTGTTCGTTTCAAAAATAATTTGTTATTGGTAACGATTTTGATTGATATAAAAATCCGTATTATCATAAAACTTGTTAATTTTGTTTTGTGTACAAAATTGTTTTTGTACCGTATGTACCGGAGAGTTGTCCATTAATAAATGAAGCTCAGCACTTTGAATAAATACAATAATAATTAATAATAATAAATAAAGAAAACAAAAATTAATTTAATTTTAAGAATTAATAATAAAAAAATATTTAAAACACAGTATTTTGGCGCTGAACTGAGCTGAAAAATTCCAAAACTCCATCCACAATCGCTGGTGGACACCAAAAACCCACGAAAAAAGGTGATCTTTTCACTGAGAGGGGAGTGATGTAGCGACTTGTTTCTTCAGTTACAAGAAATGCCGCACAAATTACTTAATATAAAATCGATACATACAACAAAAAAAAATTTGTGCACAAAACAAAATGAATTAGTTTTATGATCATACAGATTTTCATATCAATCAAAATTATCAATACTGTTAGAAATTGTATCGTAGATGCCACCATATCAATTGTTATGATAACCAAGGCACAAAATATTTAAATTAAACGATGACATGGTAGTTGTTAAAATTATATTATAGATGACCCCTCCCCCCCCCCCCCTTATATGCCGATCATCATTAAATAATTGTGATAACTAATGACACAAGTTTGTAATACATAGTTAACATGATGGCGTGGCAATTAGTACAAAATAAATTTAACATTACAATAGTGTTCATAGGCGTACGTCTATAATTCAAACAATTTGGTATCCGGCAAAAACCAGATTTTGCCGGTGCAATTGAACATTTTATTACCTTGTTTACCAAAAGCGAAAGCACTGGTTTAAACCGGGTTTTATTGCATCCAGATTGCATTAAACATTTTGTATAATATAACCTATACAAAATTTTAAAGTTTTTTTAAATCAGTTTTATCTCTAGTGAAGAGCGCAAGTGTTTTAAAGTTTGTGAATTTGATAAATAAAAAAATATTTTCTTCTTTATTTGTTTTGTAAAATTCTGTAATAAAAATAAATCGTGTAGTGGTAATAAATATATTGGTATAAAAGTAATTATGGCATCTCGTGCTAAAAAATCGGATACCGTTACCCCATATTCAGCTATACCATCACAAGAGTCAACAAATAGTACTGGAAAAACAACGCCAATCAATGAACCAAGTGCATCGCAGTCATCCGCTGGTGAGCAACGTCCTGGTAACCCATATAGCCCTACTCGGGTTACACGTATTCAAGAAAAAATGGGATTACAAAATTTAAACGATCGCCTAGCATGTTACATTGATCGTGTGCGTAATTTAGAAATTGAAAATTCACGCCTTGTGCTCGAAATACAATCAAGCCAGGAAACAGCAACTCGTGAAATTTCTAATATTAAATCTATGTACGTTCAAGAGTTGTCGGATGCCCGAAAATTATTGGATATCACGGCAAAGGAGAAGGCCCGTTTGGAGATTGACAGAACTCGTTTATGGGAAGAGAACGACGAATTAAAGAAAATGTTGGAGAAAAAGAAAAAAGATTGTGTCATCGCTGAAAACAATGCCCGTATGTACGAGAGCCGTTTTACGGATATAAACGGCAAATATTTGACCGCATGTTCAGCACATGATAAAGCTTTGGAAGCTCTAAAAGATTTGGAACTCGAAAATGATAAATTGCGCAAATTATTAAGTGAAGTACGTAAAAATTTGGAAGAAGAAACATTGGCACGAGTCGATTTCGAAAATAATGTCCAAAGCTTGCAAGAAGAGTTAACATTTAAAGAACAGGTGCACGAACAAGAAATAACCAAGACCCGAACCACGCGGTTAGTTGAAGTATCCGAAATTGATGGACGATTGAGTAAGGCTTACGAAGTTAAACTTCAACAATCATTACAAGAGTTACGGGAACAATATGAAGGCCAAATGCGGGCCAATCGTGACGAAATTATGCAAATGTACGATAATAAAATACGATCGCTGGAAAATCAAGTACAACGTCAAAATGGTAATATCAATATTAAACTGGAGGAGCTGCGCAAAACTCGAATGAATATCGATGCTCTTAATTCACGTATAAACGAGCTCGAAGATAATATTTCTACATTCCAATCTCGCATCCGTGATCTCGAACGGTTAGTTGATTCGGAACAAACACGTCACGCTGAAGATCACGCTGTCCTTGAAGCTGAAATTGAGAGGCTAAATACCAAAATGGAAAAACAGATGAAACAATATCAAGATTTAATGGATACCAAAGTTTCACTGGATTTAGAACTTGCGGCCTATGACAAATTGTTGCGCGGTGAAGAGCAACGATTAAATATAAGCACTTCACCGAATACTTCTTCTCAGTCAGCCAGACAATCAATTCTCAACTCTCAATCATTTCGCCGTACACCCAAGCGTCGTCGCATCGAAGAATCAGTAGACCGTCAACAAGCCGATCATTCAGTCACATCGTCGGCTAAATCTAATATTGAGATTTTTGAACAAGATCCGGAGGGAAAATTCATCAAATTGTACAACAAAAGTCAGAACGAGATACAAATTGGTGGCTGGCAATTAAAGCATCAGTGTGGATCAAATGAAACAATGTTTAAATTCCATCATTCCGTTAAAATCGACGGAAATGGTTATGTTACGGTATGGTCGGCGGATTCGGGTGTTACGCACGAACCTCCACAGAATATCGTTATGAAGTCACAAAAATGGTTTGGTGGCGACAGCTATAAAACAGTGTTATATAATGCGGGAGAAGAATTGGTTAGCGCGGACGCTAAGCATCAGGCGGCCAGTCACATTAAACATCATCAAGATGGGTGGGGCAGCGGCGATGGATATTTATCGGGGCTAGAACTAGTTGCAAGTGAAGAGATATATCATCAACAAAGTGATTCCATTGGAACAGAAAAATGCAAATTAATGTAATCATGCATCAGCATCATCTTGTTGACCAAAATTAGACACACAAATTAATTCAATTTGTGTGTCTAATTTTGCTTTAATAAGATGATACTGATGTATGATTCTTTATTTTAACGTAAATTGGAGAATCGAATGAACGATTGAACTGTTATATATTGTTTTATTAATTCTTATTTAATTAAGTTAAAATTTATTGTTAAAACTCGTCTTAAAGACACGATCATGTTATAAATTATGTATGTATTGTCACATTTTTGTTTTTAACTTTTCAACAACAAATCAAATTATATGTTTAGCAATTTAGTCAAATTGTATATACATTAAAAGCACGGTCAAAAATTAATTTACATAATTTTCTCGTGTTTAAGGAAGTAAATAAATATCAAAGTCTTTTAAATTTGATTTTTTTTATCACAAATACAGAAACACAACATTTAATTTTGACACACAAATAGTACACAAATTGGACATTTTTTTACTTACTTTTTGTTTTACAAATAAATCTCAATTATTATTGTTAATATTTCAATAAAAAAAAAAAAATATATATATGCTGTTGTTTGAGATCGAGCACAAATGCAATGCATTAGGCAATGTAGAAAGCAGGCACTTTACACATTATCTTATACATCTCTTAATATATAAAAAACTTGTAATACTTAACTTTAGAATTTTGAATAACTTATATACAAAATGTTTAATGCAATCCGAATGCAATAAAAATTGGATTGATCCAGTGCTTTCGCTTTTTGCAAACAAGGTAATAAAATATTGAATTGCATTCACCAAATCTGGTTTTTGCCGGTTACCAATTTGTTTCAAGTCTAGACGTACGCCTATGAACACTATGGCAATGTTAAATTTAATTTGTACTAATTGCCACGCCATCATGTTAACTATGTATTACATAATTGTGTCATTGGTGGTTATCACAATCATTTAATGATGATGGGGGGCATCTATGATACAATTGCAATACGGTTCGTTTCAAAGATAATTTGTTATTAGTAACGATTTTGACTGATATGAAAATCGGTATGATGATAAAACTTGTTAATTTTGTTTTGTGTACAAAATTATTTTTATTGCCTGTTCCGATTTTATATGACGAGACTGTTGTTGCATATTCTTTTAGAATATGATAATTTATACGGAGAATTGTCCGTTTGTATGTAAGTACGGTGTTTCTTGAAATTGAAAAGTCAACCCGCTACAATCTCTAAGTTTGACAGATTTAATTTCATAAAACTTTTAATTTGATCGAGTTTGCATCGATACCTCAATCTTTTTTCATTTTAAATCAAACTTAATCTTAATGAGTTGATGCCCCTAAATGTCATTGTTCTTATTAAGCTCGATATTTAAATTTTTACACCTTTAGGGGGATTAAAGTAAAAGAAACGTTAAATTCAATTTCTACAAATATCATTTATGATACTTAAACTGTTTGCTAAATTTAGTAAATTCCAGCCAATGTTACAGATTCAGGATCATATGTTACAAAATTTACAAAACTTAAAGCTTCAAGTTTTTACTTGAATTTGGCCAGTAAATATTTTCTCAATACAGTTTATTACTAATTTTATTAGTTTTAACTAATTTCGATTTCAGAAGTTTAAAAAGGAATTTTCAAATTCTAACAGATTTATGTACAATTTAGCTAGAAAAGAAATTAAAACTATTAACAAAATAGGGAACTTATATTTATTTAAAAGCTCGTTTATGTTCTTATTATTTTTAACATTTTCCAAAATCTAGATCAACTCTTAATGCTGTGGGAGCTTTTAAATATATTTGATTATAATTCAAATACATTTTACCAAGTTGTTCGCCTTGTTCCCATTTTTTTTATAGATGAAAGCATTAATTGTTCAGTGGATTTAATGTCCTTAAGGTCAATTAATGCCACCTTAGAATTCACGTACACGCCCACCCATTCAAATAATTACAGTATACCACCCGCACATTGTAAGCTCCATTGTCAACCTGTAGCCAGTTTAAATGACTAATGAGAATGACTAATGACTGTATTTTTGTCATTCATTTTGTAGCTTCAAAAGCCTGGTTAAAGAAGCAAACCCGTGGGGGTTCGAACCTAATCCAAGTGCCGAAGCTTTAACCCCCGATCCACTTGTCCAGTAGCAAAAAATTATCCGCGTTAAGAATTTATCGAAAGCTTTATTTAGGGAATATGTTCTATTAGGATTTGAAAAGGCTTTTAAAGTAACTGACATAAAAGTAAAAGTCTGACAGATTTAAGTTCATAAAACTTTTAATTTTATCGAGTTTGCATCAATACCTCAATCTTTTTTCATTTTAAATGAAACTTAATCTTAATGATTTAATGCCCCTAGATTATTAAGCTCGATATTTGAGTTTTTACCCTTTTAGGAGGATTAAAGTAAAAGAAACGTTAAATTCAATTTCTACAAATATCATTTATGACACTTAAACAGTTTGTTGAATTTAGTCCAGCCAATGTAACAGATTCAGGATCATATGTTACAAATTTTACAAAACTTAAAGCTTTAAGTTTTTACTTGAATTTGGGCAGTAAATATTTTCTCAATACGGTTTATTACTAATTTTATTAGTTTTTAACAAATTTCGATTTCAGAAATTCAAAAATTTTGTGATTTCTAATTTGGGAATTTTCAAATGCTAACAGATTTATGTACGATTTAGCTAGAGAAGAAATTATAAAGAAATTTATAAGGGTATTTTTTAACAAAATGGGGAACTTGTATTTATTTAACAGCTCGTTTATGTTCTTATTATTTTTTAACATGTCTTAATGCTGGGGAAGCTTTTAATATGTATTTGATTATAATTCAAATACATTTTACAAAGTTTTTCGCCTTGTCATCATTTTTTTGAAAGCATTAGTTGTCCAGTGGATTTAATATTCTTTGAAGGTCAATTAATACCCCTTTTTCATTCACGCACATGCCCACCCATTCACATAATTACAGTATACCACCCGCACATTGTAAGCTCCAATGTCAACTTGTAGCCAGATCAGTACCTATTCCGGTTCAATGACTAATGACTTTGTATATTTGTCATTCATTTTGTACCTTCAACGGCCTGGTTAAAGAGGCAAAACCAAAAGCTTCATTTAGGGTATATGTTGTATTATGATTTGAAAAGGCTTTTAAAATAACTCCGATGGAAAATCCGAAATCAAAACTCGTTGTACGAAACCCTTATAAACTGTTTTGAAATAACCCTTGACGCACAGTTCTAATACATTTTCGTTCAATTTAATTATTTTTTGTTCAGTTAATACTTTAACGTTTAACACTGAACGCTTCGTATGGCCATGCATGTAATTTAATACAAAACTTACTGATAAATCATTTTCTAATAACAACAAAATTTGAAAAAAATATACTGGGTAGTACTGCTTGATGCGTCATCAAATGTAAATCTACAGTTTATTTTCTGAACAGTAGCTGTCAGTAATGTTTGTAAAAAGTACTTGACATTTAAGGGCTTTAATTATTAGGGAACTGCTTTTTTTACCGCAATTAACGTTTCACGAACAAAGATTATACAAAAAAATTGTATCGTTTATTTGAATATTATCCTTAGACAAAGATTGGAACTCTCGACATAAAATGTCGCCATATTACGTAAAACTAATATTTACCTCAGTATTTTACATTTTTCATATTAAATAGTTTTTTGCTTACTGTCTCGACTATATGTATGTACTACTTAAAATTAACATTCGGGAGTTAATATCGAAAACCCTACAAATGGGATAAACTGTTATTGCAAAACATTGAATTCATCCTTAGAACTGGACCTTGGCAACAAATTAAAACTTCATTAAACTACTTGATATAAAATTGGATCAGACGTACGTTTATTCGAAGAAATGTTATTCATTGAAGCAAAACTATTTAAGACAAATCAGCTGAATTAGTGTAAAGGTATAGCTGAAATTATAATTATACACTGGAAATAAGAAGGCCATATGTATATATATAGCACGTATACGTAAGCACGATGCATACACTCACTAATAAATTTCATATAAGTATCTCCCCGCACGTTATAACATGCAATTATAATTTTAACTCAACCGAATAATAAAATATAAAATAAACAAATCCGCCTTCATTTCCCACCCATGCATATAAAAATGGCGTTAACAATAGAATTTGTTATTTATTTGAGTAAATTTCTAAATTGCATTTAACACCAAACATCTTAAAGTCTATATATATAAAGACGTTAAACAAGTCATTTAATCTATAACCATCCAATTTTCACCTTATATCTCGTGCGCGCTTCTCTAGCATATCTAAGAGTTATACGATAAAACACCCTCATTAATTTCGCTTCTATAAAATTTTCACTCGAGCCCCGTTTTTTTCTTCAAGACGAATACAACGAAAAGAAAGTTACACTTTCTAATGGAAAAAATATAATCTTCATCTAATAAGCAATAAATTCTTATTTTTGTATAATTTTAATTTCAATTTTTTTTTTAACTTTATCTCAAAATAAAACTAATTTTAATTTTCTTTTTTTTATCCTACTTGAATCTCTTATTTTAATAAAAATAACCGAAAAAAAATTTAAAAGTGAAAAGGACCCTTAAAATACGCGCGGGAGAAAAAAAATTAAATTACGAGAGTAAAAAAAAAGGAAAATACGAAAAAAAGTATAACAACAAAATTACTTGAGCTTTTTGTATTATTATTGTTGTTGTTGTATTGTTCGGTATATGGAAATGTCGGCCAAATATATCATTTTGGCTTGACAGTGCAATTCCCTTATCTAAAAAAAACCGAAATGAAAATGTATATTATATATATAGAAAAAGAAAAGTAAGAGTAAAATGATGCTTGATTTTCCTTTTATTATTATTTTTATGTTGGTTTGGAATTTGGGTATGATTATTGTTAGAAAATAGAAAATGTATCTAGAATACATAAGGATAAGAGATCGGTTAGTAAGATTTTTTTTCTCTGTTGGTCCTCTTAAAGTACGCAGCCAAATAAAAAATAGAAATGTAATTATAGATGTTAGTCGGTGATTAAAAAACTGGTGGGACGGGAAACGCTGGACGATGACAAAATTGGATTTCTAGCATATATCAATTTCCAGATCCAAAATCTACTGTATATGCGTATATATCTAATTGTCTTGGAAAATAAATTTCATTTTAATTGAAAAACCACAAAGTGAGAAAATAAATATTAAATAAAATAAATAACCAAGTCCGTGTGTGTGTGTGTGTGTGTGTAAAACTTACGCCTTATATTTTCACCACTTTTACCAGCTAAACACAAAAATTGGAAAATATAGAAAATTCCAATAAACCTATCTAAGAATGTGTGTAATATGTATATATCCACATATATATCTAAGGTATAAATATACACATTTTATTCATTTAAAAACATATATTAGATGAAAATAAGAAAGCAACAACAAAATCTTTTTTTCGTAACAAATAAGGAAAATAATACAATTCAACCCTCAAACACAACATTTTCCATTTTATATATTTACCTTAGACTAAGTGATAAATTTATTGCTTTACTTCTTATAACGAATCTTTTTATTTTTATTTTTTTTTTATTTTTGCTTTCTTTAGGCTTCTTATTATTGTTATATACGAATTTTCTTTAAGCTAATGAAAAGAACTACAATAATATACGATTTATTTGTGCGTATGTCTTAATAGAATCAGTATTACATTTATTTTTTTGTGCTGCTGCTTTTCTCTCGGTATATACGCGCGTTATACACCATCGCATCGAAATCTAGAAAACCCGCACCCGTTAAATGAAGGATGATTTTGATATGCTGCTTTAACAAGAAAACTGGAGAAAATGTTTGCATGGATATGGTGCTGGGTATGTAGCACAGCAGCTCTATATATATACGTACTCGTATACTTATGTGAGGAATAAGGAATGTAAAATATAATGAGAAAGAGGATTTAGGATTTTTTCCGTTCGTTCGTTTGTTTTTCCGTAAAAATGGTAAAAGTATTATATTAAGAGATATGGAAAGATGATGTTAGAGATGTACCAAAAAAAAAAACGTAAGATGGAAAATCCTGTAAATTTTATACATACGTAATATATATATATATATATATATATATATATATATATATATATATATATATATATATATATATATATATATATATATATATATATATATATATATATATATATATATATATATATATATCACATATATAATACACGTATTTGTGTATGTAGAGGGTTGAGTTAAAATCCAACAAAACAACAAAAAAAATTTGTGCAAATGAGAAATATATAAGTCTCTGTATATTATGTACCATATTTTTACTAAAGGACAAGGATTTTTATATATGTACATAATGTAATATATGTATTATCATTATTACATAAAATTCATAAATCATCTAATTGTGTAAGGGATTAAATATTAATCTCATGCTGGGATTTTTATTTTTTCAAAATTGGATCTCATTAAGCCTGATGTGAAAAAATATATGTATATGTGTGTGTGTACGAAAATGAGATGACGACGACGAGGATGTGATGCAAAGAAGAAACGAATTAAATGTATATATATCTAACCTGTATTATGTGAGATATATATTATTTCATTTAGTTAATTATCCAAAATCTAATCCTTTATTTTGTTTGTTGTTGTTTTGCACGTTTGTGGCTCATATACCTTTATATGCATGTGTTTATTATATGGGTTCGAGATTGTGCCGGATTTTATTTTCCGCTCAAAAAAGTTTAATTAATTTTTGCCAAGCAGTTTTGATATGGATGGAATAAGTATAGAAAGATATGACGCAGCTTGAATCAATTCATTTATGACAGTTACGAGTAGAAAGAATGCAAGCTTTCAAAAATTTTGAATTCAGTTTTTAAACAGTCAATTTGGTTTTTAGAAGCTTTTAAACTAAATTTAAATTAATTGCAATACTTGAAAAATTACCTTTTATATTTCATTCGTATACTTTTGTATAAAAACCGGCATGAATTATAATTTGATATTGCTGACAGTAAATAGCTAAATCTAGATATGTTTAGTAGACAGAAGTCCCTGGAACTTTTTACAGATTACTAATCACATAATATATTCAAACTGTTCTCCCAAACAAAGTTCATTATTATTTATTTTAAATCAAAAATAATCTATTTCACTTCTCCTGTTTCCAAGTAAAATGGTAAAAACTTTTTATTTTAAATTTATTTAAACTAATCCTTGTATTTTTGTTTTTTTTTTTGTTTGTTTCATTATTTTTTCATGTAATTTCCACTTAGTTGTTTAAAGTGTATAATATCAACAGTTATCAACTTTAGCTGATATTTTGTAAAAAAAATTGGAATAGAGTTATTTTGTAACGTACAAGATGGAATAGATTAGTTTTGAAACTTGTTGCTATTTGACTAATTTGAGATTGTTCAACAATTACGTAAATTTTCATTTCAGCGATTTAAAATGCAGGATTTTGATTAATGCATTAAAAAAACATATTGCCATCTTAAATAATTATTTTTCATTTTTATTTGGCTTTATATTTTATGAAAAATTAATAAATAATAATCACAAATTATACGACTAAATGGTATTGAAACCTAAATTCTTAGTACGTCTTCTGCATTATCTACATTAGCGCAGCAGTCCTCGCCCTCATCAATTGATTCTATTTGAAATTTATTTTCATCTATAACGTTTTTATAGAACTTCAGATTAAGCCTATTTTTCCACTCACTCCCAAAATGTTTTGTCAGTAGCATTTTAACATCAAAAACTTTGGCGTCTTTCACCAAGTTGGTATTATTGCTGTTGCCATATTAGCCAGCTTTCTCCTCGTTTTACATTTCATTTTGAAAATCCAATATCCAACGTGTTAGTTTGGTTAATATAAATCGTTTGGTTTCTTAGAATTTAAAATGCCAAGTAGATGGCGGTGCCATAACTCTTCCAGCGTCAGATTTAAAATCAAGTACGGAACATTCATCGCTACCCAAATTTATTACAGTTCCGTGTTCTTTATAGATATCCAAATATTGATTGACTCTTTCTTTAACTTTTTTTCAATTTGCGCGAAAACCTATTGTTGTCACGTTTTGCGTTGGGATTTTTAACAAAAATATTCACACATTCCCACCATAATAGAATTTTTGGTTTGGCCCCCACATCCGTCGGTCACGAAGCAAATCGTTTTAATACCATAAGAACTAGGTGGTTCGATGGTAAACTGCCGAAGCAATCTCAGTGCATCTCATGCAGAAGAGGCATGGTAGAGATTAAAATTTCAATTCCTCTTACTTAGGTAAGGTTGGCTTGCAGTTTTTGATTGGTTCCGCTTGAAACATAGAATCAGAATTTTATCATCAAGCTTATCCATTATTCTTGTTGATTCTTTTCTGGCAAATCCTTTGGCTCAGTATGTATTCCCCGTAGTTTTAAATTTTTATATAACAGAAGATTTCCATATAGCCCTTCCTTCCACAACGTGATAACATTAATTTGTTCCTGATCACCTAATTTAGACGTTATTGTAACTTTAAGTAATTCTATTAGTAAAACTATTTTTATTTTGAAGGAGTTTAACCTTATAGGTTTCAGTGAATTGCAAAATGCAATAAAATTGAGAAAAAGACGGGAGTGAAATTTTTAACAAATTACCAATATATCATTGTATTAGTGGTGTCAACCTAATTTCTAATAAGAATTTTGAGTGAAATATTTTGAAAAAAAAAACATGCTAGAGGATTCTTCCAATATGCCATCAAGTCGATTAAATAGTTTCAAATGAAAAAATGTAATTTGCCCATTTGCCATGTATAAAAAGTTCCCTCGAATTCTCAATTTTTAATACAATATGTATGAAATGCCGAACTGTTTGAGTAGTTTATATTTCGACTAATATTATGAGGATCAGAGGGATTCTTCTAAATGTCGCCCGGGGGTTACAATAGCTCTATGTACTATGTAATAAACTGTGCGGTTCGCTAATTTTAAATTTGATTAGTATGGTTTGAGTAATTTATATTTTGACCAATATCAGGTGGGCTAAGATGTCATTGATAAAAAGTCCTTAATACACAGAGTATTAAACGGTATATTTGCCTTTTCCCAGCGGTCTCCCCAGTTCTCAATTATTTGTATTTCATACCGATTTCACCTGTTTGTGTTACTCGTTTGTCAATTTTTATTTTTACTTTATTATTTGTTTTATTTTCTCTCGTTTCCCACATTCGTATCTGCTTGCTTTAAGCAGAATCAGCCATTTCATTTTCTTAATTATAGTTTTTTAGATACTGATTTGATTTTGGTTAATTATTATTTTATTTTTGTGTTTATTTTTTAATTTTAATTTAGTAGAATGATACCCGCGTGTGGTCGTTGAGAATTATTATTATTATTATTCGACGTCATCAGGAGGCCACAATTGTCTTATGTTCCAAGTAATAAACTGTCTATTGTAACTGAGCTATTGTAATCTCCTGATGACGTCTTAGAAAAAATCCTGTGATCCCCATAATATTGGTCCACTCAACAGGTGAATTCAAACAGGTGAAATCGGTATGCCATATAAATTAAATTAAAAATTGAGACTTGTGGAAACCGGTGAGGCATGACAATTAAACAGTTTAATACTCAGTATCAAGGGCTGTTTTATCAACTTGATGACAACTTGGAAGAATCCTTGATCCTCAAAAAGGTAAAATCGGCGTACCATATAAATTAATTTGAAACATAAAAGATTGAGAATTTATGAGACCGTGGGGGGGGGGGGTCACAAACCGGTCCGGTTTATTCCACAGTACTGTATCATGTTTTATATTAATTGAAAGTGGTACTGGTAATCGCACTGACCGAATTCGGTTTCTTCTTAAAGTTATTTTTCAAAGATATTTTATAAATAAAATTTCTCGAAAGCTATAATTTTTAAAATTCGTAATTTTTCTAATTAAAGTAGTTATTTGAAATTTAAATTTTGAATCGTTGTTATTCAAATATAAAATTTTCTTAATTTCCCGTAAATGTTAAGTTAGCCTACGTTAAATTTCAGCTTTGTATATCTTTAATAACACTTGCTGGATCGTTTAAGTCATTTCTTAAACTGACATACTCGTATTGAGAGTAAATTGATAGATTTTATCTGATCTTTCTTTATTCATCAGGGAAATTTTGTAAATTCAAATTCGGAAATTTTTTATTTTTAACTTATAAGAGATTCTAAGCAACAATTCCTAATACGTATTCAATACTCTTCAAAATTAATGAAATTCGATTTTCAAGCCTTGAAATAACCCTTTATTACAGATATTTTTTCATGATTTTTAAATTTTGTTTTGGTTGCAATATCGAACGAGGAATGAAAATATTAAACAAACAATGTCGTAGGATTTTCCATTTTTGCGGAAAATGCAATTTTTCAATGATTGCATATATGCAACTTCGAGGATCGGATGCAGGTCGGCTACTTGTTCGTTTAAGTGCACCAGCCATATTCATAGGTAGCTTCGCTAGATGTTAGTACTTTTGCCATACGTTTACCACCGTTAAACTAATTAAATGGTAAAAACTTCTATAATCTTTTTGATCGTAATTTAATTTTGAATCAACCAATATTGCTGTCCAAGCAATCAACACCACCCATAAAATTATTATATATTTGGACTAAAATGGGACATAAAGATTAATTTCTATACGTTGCTTTTTATCAAAGCGTTTTTACATCTGTTAAAGGTTTGTTCCCACAAAATTTGAAACGGCAACTATATCGACTCGTTTTGCATTACTTATGTTTTCATCGCTGGGTAATTTCCAATTAGGCAACGATTTTTACGTACGGTGTCCAAACAGTGAAACTGTCAAGAAATAATTTTCGAAGACTTTCATATAGTTGCGATTGTTTGAAACATAACGAATAACGATATTTTGGAGCTTGTCCAAATTTGGTTCCATTTGTAATCGTTTTTTGTCATGGTTTTCCTGGATATTCTTGATAACATGAAAACCTTAAATCTCCATTTGTGGTTTGAATGGAATATACTGCTTCAAATAATGCCGTAATTTTTGCTCTGGAAGAATCCTTCGAAATGTTTCCGATCAAAATCGGGATGACTCGTTGGAAGCTTGGTGGAGGTTTTGATTTTCCGGAAAATTTTTCACGTTTTTTATTTTTTCAAAATAAGGTTAAGATTCATGTTTTATGGGGGATATTTGGCAAACTATATATTCTTAAAAACATGCAACATGACAAATGAGGATCCATTTAAAATGTTCATGAAATATGCGGGCATTCTATATCCAGGCAACCTGCATGAAACTCCTGACGAGGATCACAACCTTAATACAAATGAAAATGAATATGAAGAACAAATTGACGATAAATTTGATTTTGAATAAATTAAAATTGAAATTATGAATTAACAAACTACTTATTATTTTATTTATTTTTATTAATAATAATTGCTTCATCAACCTTGCAGACAGAGATCAAAGAGTTTTTATCGCTCTGGTTGTTTCTTCTGATAGTGCCACAAATGTTAAAAAAATCAACTTTTGTAAATTTAATTTTTTTTATGTAATTTTAATTCGTTGTATACCTTAAAGGTTGGGGGCCTCAGCATCCCCGAACCCCAACTTTTCCAGAATTTATACCATTCTTCAATTATCAAATTTTATTTATAATTTTAAACTAAGTTACAAAAAATTTTCCGGAAAAATTACATCTACTGTCAAAAAACTGTTAAGATACAATCTTACTTTCAAAATTTTTATAAAAATTTCACATTTGTAAGTGTAAAGTTATAATGAGGCAAAAAATACCCACGGCATTCACGCGAGTCCAAATTTCTGACACAAACATTAAATCGAACGGTGTTTTCAGACTTTCCAAATAAACGTTAAAAGTATCGAAATTCTCTCTAAAACTACGAATATTTTGATGTGCTACTCTAAGATGTTGTTAACGATGAAAAATTTAGTAATATATCTGATATAGTTAATATAGTTAACGATTACGTTGTACGTATAGGTAATTCGCTGGGAGAAGCAATTGGAAGTGATAGGGATATTAATAAATTTAACACATTGCGTTCAAATCCTGACTCTATATTCCCATCGCCCACCACTCCTGCGGAGATTTGCAATATTATTTGTCTTCTTGATAGTGGCAAAGGTGGTGGACCAGATAATATTCGAAATCAGGTTCTGAAGCGTAATGTATCCTTCTTCTCTGAAGTCATAGCGAAATTAATAAATACAATTTTTCAAACCGGTGAATATCCTAATCAATTAAAAATTGCCAAAGTTGTCCCAGTATTTAAAAGTTGTGAGAAAAATATATAATTTCTAACTACAGACCTATTTCTGCTCTATCGGTATTCGATAACATCATTGAAAAAGTTATAAACTCTTGATTCAGGAGTTTCTTAAAGGAATCTAGCTTCTTCTATGCATATCAGCATGGATTTAGAGAAGGTGCGGGCACTGATGTGGCTCTTGCTGAAATGACAAACATGATCTATAATGCGTTGAAACGGAGGGAGTATTATGCAGCTCTCTTTCTTGATCTAAAAAAAGCTTTTAATACTATTTATCATAAGCTGCTTCTCGATAAATTATACGGTTATGGATTTCGTGGAGTTGCCTATAAATTGATTGATAGCTACTTAAACTAATCATCAGCAATATGTTATGATTAAATGTGGGGTTCTTCAAGGCAGTGTGTTGGGTCCATTACTGTTCCTGATATTTATCAATGACATCTCGAATTTGCCTTTGATTGGCAAAATTCAAAATTTTGCAGATGATACTGCAATATTTTATGAAACAAATATCTCTTCTGCAATACAGAATAGCATGAAGCATTATATGAACATCTTACTGGAATACTTCAAATCGAACGTGATCTCATTGGATTTAAATAAAACAAAATTTATGATCTTTCATTCACCACAAAAAAGTCCAATTGATTTACCATATCTTAATATAAATAACATAGTAGTTGATAGAGTTGAATATTTGAAGACTTAGGTGTAACTTTTGATAAGAACTTGTCTTGGGAAGAACACATTAAATCCGTCTGTAGTAAACTAGCGCCGTTAGTAGTATTGGTAAGAAAGCTTTCGTATTTATTCATCCCAGAATTCTTTATGGAATTATTGTTTACGGAACGGCAAGATGGAGCAAATTAAAACCTCTCCAAATCATGCAAAACAAAAGTGTGAAAGCTATCTTGAAGCTCCCTTTACGATTTTCATCATTGGATTTATATGTAACTAAATCTAAAGGAATTTTGCCATTGGGTGCGTTGTGCGATTATCAAGTTTCATTATATATGTACAGGACGTTAAATGTTTCTTCTATACCGTATCTAATTTAGAATTTAGTAATTGTAACCATAAAAATGGAATCAGATTGGCTAATAACATAATTTCCCTTAAAAGGACAGAAAATCAATTGGGGAATTGACATTGTAAATTATTGTATTATATTTTTTGTTATTGTAATTTTATATACATTATTTTATCTATTGTAAATAAAACCTAAAAAAAAAAAGATAACGGCCAGCCATGAACATGATAATTAATAAAATTGTAATCATGCAATAATGATAAATAATAATATAAAAAACAAAACCCGGAAGGAAAAGGACAGCTATGTCAAAACTTACAGCAATACGAAGAGCCCACATTATGTTCGTGGCCATGTGATACTATAATTTAGTTCCAACACCGCTCAGTTAATGCGTAAAATTATGATAATTATAAAACCAACATTTTGTAAAGTGGTGATTGCAAATATACAACACTGAGTTATGAAGGGATCCATGGGAAAATTTTACTAATCATTTTATAGAAAAGCCTTACGATTATTTCATTGCCCTACAAACCACCGTTTACAAAATCTCTATATCAAATTAAAGCTTTTCCGGTACATCAATAATTCATTCTATGCCAAGCAAATGTTTTTTCCTTAAATACCATCACTCCCACCCTTAATAGATACTACAATATTATTATCTCTATATATAAAATTAAAGTAATAAATTTATCATCCCTTAATTATAATTATTTAAAAAAAAATACAAAAAATTACATTTTTATCGTATAGTAGTTGTTATAATCTAATTATTTTCCGATCAGTTTGCGATAAACAATAAGAAGAAAACATTTTTTTGTTTCCAGATAATTTTATTCAAAACATACCAAAAATAACACAAAACACCAGATCTCTCCTTGGCGCATTAATAAACGAGAGAAGATTAAACATTAAAGGGTTTATAATTTGATTCCCATGAGTGATTCTATTATTTTAGATTTAATTTTATATATTTTAATATACACAACACAAAAATAATTTTACGTTTTGCTCATTTTGCTATAGCTTATGAAGGAATTCTGGTTTACACCATCACCCCACCGAGATCAAACCAACCCCCTTTATTTCAAATTGTTGTTTTGTTTTTATTTTATTTGTTTTTAATATAATTACAATCTTTTTCCGATTATAATATTATTATTGTGTGCGTATAAATAATTTTTCCATCTTAAAACCATTTACAATATTATTATAACCCTTTAACTTTGGCGATTATGTATAGCAAGTATATCCCTTTATACAAAACAAAAAAATAATTTTCGTATGTTAAATGTGATCATAATTCCTATTACATTTTCATCATTTTCTCTTGGGATTATGTTATTTTGGATATATTATCAGTGTATGCATGTATTTTGATAACACACACGTATATATATATATATATATATATATATATATATATATATATATATATATATATATATATATATATATATATATATATATATATATATATATATATATATATATATAAATATATAGATGGCTATGTGAATGATACAACAACAGCACTGTAAAAGGGTATCATCATGAACAATTTTGTTTGTTTCAGATATAAGTGTATACACATATCCGAGGTAATGGTAAAATGATGTATTCTGGTGTCGTTCTAGGTACCTCTATATATATGCACATCACAGTTAAATGAAAGATATTATAGAATTTAACTTAGATATATAAGGAATGAGAACAACTTGATTAATGTTTTTGGCGTCACCTGAACATGAAATTAAAATAAGAAAAATGTATACATCGTACATACCCTATATCATATAAATACATATATATTATAATATATTGCATTAGGAGGATATTCAAAAATGATCAAAAGGGAAAATGCAAATTTTTTAGTGCATAAACATTAATGCAAGTAAACAATGTTGATTCGAGTTGATAACAACAAATAAAAAATATTTCTACGAATTCTTAATTTTGTGTATATTATTAACAATAGAAGGAAATTAACTTTTTTTTTTTATTTTATTTAATTTTAATTGTTTATTTTTAGTATTATTTATTTTTAAATATATTTATAAAACAAAAAATGTATAAGATAAAAATAAGCATAATATATGATGTATATGTGTACACCTTTGTGTTGTATGTCGGAAATTTGATATCCGTTTAAAATGTATAAATATAAATTTCTGTCTTAAACAATCTTAATTAGAATACCCGTAAATATGCACAAAATAAATATTTTTATAATTTAGTCTTAGGCATTTTATTATAATTATATCGATATTATAATATTTAAATCCTTCAGGTGATTATATTGTTTTTGATACATTTTTATGCAATCGTTTTACAATAAATATTCTATATACGATGCTAGAACATCCTAGAGCTATTAATTTAATTATAATATTTTTTTTTATTTTTTGGATTTAGGTTTTAATTATATCTCTATAAAAATATTTTTATATACAAAACAATTAACTGATAAAATCATTAATTATTTCGCGAAATTATTTTTTACATAAATATTTTATCAAAAACCAATTATTTTGTAATAATAATAATATAACGTAAAATAATAAAATTATGATTATCATAATTTTTACTACTCTGTGTATTTTGCCTTTTTTCCTATTGGCGAAAATGGTCACTTAATTTCGAGCTAGGATATAGAATTATATATACGAATAACAAATAATAATATAATACAAAATAATAACATTCAACGAAATAAAAAACTGAGATTATAATCTAGAAGGATAAAATATATACACACACACATTTTCCTCCGATGTTATTGTTGTTGGGCTTTTACTCTCTCTAAAAATAACCAAACGAAAAACGAACAAAAAAAAATCCATTATTGGTATTATGGTAAGGTTTGTCTTATACATTTAAATGATGTATAATATGATGGAGAAAAAAAAAATGTTGAACCGGAGGAAAATAAGAAAATCCAAAATGAAAATTGGTATTTATGGTATATTGGATGGTTTTTTTTTTATGTTGGCAGATTTTTATCATTTATATGCCGATATTTGTTTCGTTGTTTGGAATGCTTCTCGTTTATAAAAATATTATTATTTTAAATTTATATATTAGATTTTTACGAGACCCAATTAAATTTTTCGATATATGATATACAGCAGACTGATGGAGACATCTATTGTTTTTGAAAAGAGGCAAGACCTACAAAGTAACTTTGAGCATTTAAGATCTGTTTAACATTCCCCGGCAACCATATTGCGACCGGACATGAAGAACAGAAAGACAGTGATGGTGATATAAGTACGCTATGGCATATCCCGTCAAATTTAGAAAACATATTTCAACAACAAATTTCCTTTACTTTTCCATCTTGAGTTGTGTTGCGGTTTAAGCTTGAATTTTTTTTGACACGTGTCACACGTACAAAATATATTTGTAAATGCAACAGAAAAGCTTAAATTTTTAAACCCTTACGAACTTACAGAGATGGCCGTTTACACGTCATCTACTAATAGTTACGTAATCCGGTTAAAAATTCGTTGGCAATGTCAATTGGCACTATTTTGCAACATACATTTTTATAAATTGAAAATAATTTTTTATATCGAAACTGGAAGGGAAGCTTATAATCCAACTAGCTTTTGTTTCCTAAAAATTTACCACTGTTTTTGCCTTTATCTCCGATTTAGGAGCATAGCGGCATCTACTAGACTGGACCATCTTACTCTGTTCGGGGCTATTGCTTTCAGTTCTCCCCATGTTTTACCGAGCTGTTTCGCTTCGGCTAGCACTGTTATTTTCCAGGTTATTACTGGTCTTCCTACTTTCGTTTTCCCTTGCGGGTTCCATTCCAATGATATTCTTGTTATATTATTGGTCTCTTTCCTTCGTGTGTGTCCAATCCATATCCACTTTCATTTCTTAATTTCGATTTTCCTGGTCCGCCGCAGAAGTTCTTCGTTTGCGATCGTGTTTGGCCAAAAGTTTTTTATTGGACGCGTAAAACGTCACAAATACCTGCAGTCTTCTAGTGATCATTTGCGTGTATTTACATGTTTCACATCCATACAGCAGTACTGATTTCACACAGGCATTGAACATTCGTAGCTTTGTAGTTCGTGACAGGACGGACGCATTCCCGATCTTGTATGTAATGTATACGAACTTGTCAACATCCTCGATGGTTTCTTGGTTGATGGTAATGGGTGTGTGTGTGTACATGTTTAGTCTCAGCCTTGGTTTTTCTGATATTAATTTTGAGACCGACTTCTTGTACCAGATCAATTAATTGCTGGGCTTTCTGTTACATGTCTGCGTGTTTAAGCGTTAAAAGACATATATCTTCCGCATAATCCAGGTCATTGAGTTGATTTATTGGACCGAACTAAATGCCTTTTAGGGATTAAGAACAATATTGGAGAGAGAACAAATCTTTATTTTCAGCATCGCTCTACATTTTGTTAATAAATCCAACTAGCTTTCTAGGAATGCCCATTTCTCAGAGTGCTTTTCAGATCACGCATCTACTGATGCAATGGAATGCGCGCGCGTTCAAAGTCCACGAAGAGTAGATATAGCGGTGAGCTGTATTCGTTTGATTGTTCAACGATGATACGAATTGAGTTGATGTGGTCTGTACAGCTTCTACCAGGTATCACGCCAGCTTGTTCATTTCTTATACATTCGAGAATGATCATTGCTAACACTTTCATTGCATTATTGAGAAAGAGGATGCCTATCCAGTTCTTGCATTCTCTAACGTCACATTTCGTCGGAATAGTTATAGTCAAGTTCCCATTTCTATGGAATTCTACCAGTATTCCATGCTTCTGCCAGTAGGTGTTGTTCATTATCTTCTGAATAGTACATTTAGCTTCCCGTTCATCATTTTATTCGCTATCTGTTCCGTTATCCTCAAAGAACTCTTTCCATCTATTTAGTTGGTGGTTTTCTGTGGTTAAAACTTGCCCAGAATAATCCTTTATTGGTCGTAAATTGGTGAATTTTTCGGCGACCCTTCTTTCTCGTTAATGTAATGTGCGCATGTTTCTGTTTGCTGCTGTTGTCTGTGCAGTCTCGCGAATGTTTTCAGTGTATTTTCTGTGGTCATTTCACGTCATCTTCTTTATTTGTTTCGATTTTTCGCCGTATTCTCATGACCAAGCTGTAACTTTAGTTGGCGGCGTGGCAGTTTTGAAGTAGGCTATTTAGTCCCATTTCCGATCGATACCACTAGTTTCGGCACTTGGAAGATTAAGTTGGAGCGTTTGAATGAGTATTTGGTGTCAGTGTTTTTCAATCTCTCAATGCTGAATTTCCTTCTACTAATCTTTGGTTGCTGCAATGCTTGCTGCTGCTTGTTTGATTTAGAGTTTTGCTATTACTAGTTGGTGATCGCCGTGTACGTTATCTCCTCTCATTGATCTGGCATCTGGTAAGGAGGATAGGAATTTTTTGTTAACCAGTACATCTTCAATTTGATTTTTGTTCTTCCACCTGGTGATGTCCAATTCTATTTGTGTACATTTTCGTGTGGGAATTTACTCCCTTTTACGAATAGCTGATTTGTACTGCGTCACAAAAAGTCGATGAGTCTTTCTCCATTATTGTTTCTTGCAGAATCTAGTGCGTATTTACCCATGATTAACGTCATACCGGTGTTATCGATTGCAATTTTCGCGTTGAAGTGATCTTGAACAATTGTATTTCTTATGTTCGACTGGAAAATCTTGCAGTTATTATTCTGCTAATTATAGGTTTCCATTCGAATAGTACTTTCTTCCCTTTAATTGTTGATAATTGTTACATCAATTGTTATGTTTTCACTATTCTTCTATCTTGCTTCACTAAAGTCCAATCGCTCGATGTTATAGCACTTCTTTTCTTTCTCAGCTTGTGCTAACCTGGATGTTTCCGTTAGCGTTCTGATGTTCCAGTTTCCGATTCATGCCCGTGCTCGATAGCCAATGGTCGATATTTGTGTTGTTTGCCGGCTTGTTTTATTTCTGCTAGTATGTGTTTCTCTGATTAGTGTAGCTTTCGGATTAATTAATGATTAGTCCAATGAATCCTAGCCAACTCCCAGGACTGCTGAGTCAGGCATATTGGCATGCCGCGGAGAGGTTTTGTTCCATTCCGTTTTTCCCGCGAATTATCACAATAGTGCTTTCATTATCTACAGATTTTGGATTTTTGTTTCCAGATATTTTAGGTAATGTTAATTATTATTACTATAGAATATATGTAGTTCCAAGTAACTTATCCTCATCACCGATTTTCTACTAAATAACTGACTAAACTAAATTTTCGTTAGTTTGTATTTATGCTTGATAGTTAACACTGTACCCATATATCGTACATATATCGTACTGTACCAAATTTTTAATTGTCCTTAATCGATAAAAAATGCTTTGACAATTGATGAATCTCAAATTAAACTTATTCGAATAAAATTTTGCCAACAATTTACGAGTCGAAAAATCATCTACCAAACGGTAGAAAAAAATCCAAAAATTTTATAAAAATTTGAGTTTAAATTGAACTATAAATGTTTTAAGAAGTTTTTCATAATCGTCCGTGATATTAATTTATTTAAGTTTTTTTCGGCTTTTCGGACAAATTGTTATTTTTAATGGCATTTATACAATGTTTACGACTTTGGTAGTCATAGAAAGCAAAAAAGCCATTTGCTCACATATATCTACCACAAAAAGTAGAAAAATGAGGGCCGTGATTAATTTAGTTCCCCTGTCCGTTGGTGTTTCTATGGCAGCTGTTGTATTCCTTCTTTTAATGTGGCTAAGTTACCGTGATATTACTGAAATAACCAATATGATACGGTTTGAATCGATAATGTTTACGTTACATCGAATTAAAATGTTTGGCTGTGGCTTGCTTTACATAACTCATGATACTCGTATCATATTTGTTTTCTATGCCAAATGGGGACATACATCATTTTCCATCTTTAGCCGCGTAAATATCTACTTTAACGTTTAAAATCTCTATTTATTTCATTTAAATGCAAAAAAATTGTTTGTTTAAAATTTTCATTCCTGAATGAAATAATTATATGTCATTGTCTATTTTGGTACTGCATTCATATATTCCGAGTTCATTTCGCTTCATCGAACTGTTCATCAGGCACCTGGAATATGATTGTATGTGATTATTGAAAATCGTTGTGTCAATGTGTGTGGCGGTTAACAGATGAATGAAAAAAATAAAAAGAAAATCAATGGTCGATTGACATTTTTGAGAACCATAAATAAGTTTAATATTTTGGTGTCTCAATTCCATTGTACGAACCAGTTCGATTTATTAAATATAAAATTTTCCTTCATGTCACTAATCAGATTTTTCCAAACCACCTATTTTTGCCGTGAGGTGTTAAAACCTAAATGTTGATTTCGTGTATATTAAAATTTTCAATTATTTGTCAAAAGTGACAAATTTATTGCTGTAAAGTAACTAATCAGGGTTATAAAAGTTCATTGAGAATGAACAAATTTGGCCTTGTGTTTTTAGATATATCCTTCCTAGTAGCTTGTTAGTAATTTTCGATAATTTAAATATAAGGTAACTTAATCATAATTCAATTGGGCCCAAACCTTTACAGTGATGATAATCTTGTTTAAATTTTTCTTATTTTTCGCCTTCCACAATGACGACAATATGCGAGAGGAAGAAAAATGTATTCTTCGCGTTATTAAATTTTTATTATTGAGCTCCGAGGTCGGTTTTATATTCGTTTCTCGAGGAACCGCTCATACTTCTAAAGTAACGGAAATTCGAAAATTTTTAGCACCCTGAAATTTTTTCATGGTACACTATTTTTTTGGGCTGCATTCGATTTGTAAATCGGTTGGTAGATTTACTCTTATCTGGGTTGGATCGTCCGGAGATGGTCAAAGTGTTTTATTAAACTTTTAATGTAAGGAACCTAACTAATAAATATGGTTTGGTCAATTGGTTTCGGTGAACTCTGTGCCCGATGATCCGTCAGGCCCAACATTTTAATATGTGTTTATTCTACATAAATTGAAATTATGTTGTGTGTTAATTAAACAAAATTCTCAGATTTCTGATCATAAGGAGTTAAGTAGGCTCATTATGAACATAGAAAATCTATTCATTTTTATTTATTTATTTAATTAGTTAGTTAGTTGCACACAACAATTTTTAGACTGCACGCCCCATTGTGAACTTAAAAGCTCATTTATATGGAGTGTGTAGTCCATGGAATCCAAAATATGCGACTTTCGACTTTCTAGGTGTTTCCCGTTTTGTATTTATTTTTCTTATTTCCATATTCTCGTCTAGATTTGTATTTTCAACCTCGATTACCAAAGCCACACTTCATCTCAAAAGAATGCATTACAAAAAATTGACATCTTAATAGCATTTTGCCGAGCGATTTGGATAACTTCGGGACTCAATACAAAATGGATACCTTATAAGCTTCCCTTGGTTTTTTTCCTTTTTTATCCAGCTTCCAACAATTTATATTCGTTATTTTTTTGTTTTTGAAAAAAAAGTAAAATTTCCAAAATACAAAAAACAACCACGTCTCACGACATGAAAGTCAAAGCCCAATTAGTCTTCGATCATATCTGCGCGAGTCGTAGAAGACAAATTTTAGAATTTCTTAATTTTGAAAATGTCGCATTAAGCTCCGATATTCGCTTTTGAACAACAATATTCGCAGAGGTTCGCAATTAGAAGCCGAGTTAAAAAAATTAAATGTTTAAGGATTTTTTGTATTATAGTAAATATTCTCTTTTAATAATAAAATTCTTAGAGATGTTCAATCGTGTGGGTCTATTATGTTCTTACATGGAATGCTAATTGTAAGAATTTTATCTTACCCTCAATACTACAACATATCGAAACTAAAGAATTTTAAAATTTTAAAAAGTTTGTACTACACCCATTGACACCCATAGAGGAGACCTAAATAAAAAAAATTCTTAGATTTCCGATCATGCGGAACTTATAAGATCAGTTCTCAACACTAAATCTCAATGGGAAAAATTTCACATTAATTAGTGTTTCATCATTTTAACGTATGACGCTCAATATTCTCTCTAAAATTCAATCGTGTCGCTTGATGTTACTAATCTCGTTTTTTTACAACGAATGCCACTTTATAATGAATTTTTAATTTTTTTTGTTACACGTAGTGTAATACGACATTTCGATTAACAAAACGGTTCCTTATATCACATGTTAATTCAAAATAACTTGGGTGGTCCCGTACAAAAATGTAAAACAATTATAAACTTAACTTTAAAAAAATTAAGATTACGATAAAATTTGTTTCTGTGCTTTCGACCATGGACAAATTTATTTAAATTCAGAAATTTAACGAAGCTTCGTTAAATATCAACTGTAACTTATCAAAAATTATTGAAGCGAAATTTTGCTTCCAAAATTAAAAACCATGACATCTGTAAATAAACAGTAACAAGGTGTCAAATATAATATCGGATATTGTTTTTGATTTTATTCTGATGTCTGCGTGTATGGCTGAAACGTCAAAGAAAATTAATTTCGTAAATATTTTTAATTTTTTTTAATGGCCCTTTATATCAACTCTAGACAATCCGTAAGACACGAGTAAAGATTTCAAAATTTTAAAACAATTATTGTGCTGGCTGTACCATTGAAAGTCTCATTTACAAAACAAAATTTTCAGATTTCCACCTTGTGGAGCTTATTGCTTGTCCTTTTGTGTGCTAAGTTCTTTCTATAATTGAATTGAAACTTTATTAATTCATGTAATTTCTATCTTAATTGACCGGCTAGCATGCCATGACTAGATACAAACTTGAACTGAATAACAATCAATGTTAGAGAACAATCCACGATGAGAGAACTAAGAAAATGTAATGTTGTTGTAAATGAGAGAGTCGGATGAATAATTAGGTTGTTCCGATACACAAACACAACATGTGCGATTTTTATAAATTGGTCATAAAATTTCATTATTTCAAGAATTTTATATTACACTCGATGAATTTCTTTTCAATCTCGAAAACTTTTAGAGATTTTCAACATCGGTTTCTTACACCAAATAGCTAATTCAAAACCACGTTATAATTTTTAAATTTTAAGAACTTAGCGTTACTCTGTACGATCCGTAAATATCGAGTTAACCTTCATGTAGTTAACAATACGAGTATTTTTCGGTAGCACGACAATTCATCGAAAACGACAATTCACCGAAAAGCGATTCACTGAAAACGTCAATTTACTGAACAGCAAATCACCGAAATAGCAATTAATTGAAAATGACAGTTTACCGAAAACGGCAGTTCACCGAAAGCGATCATTTACCGAAAATAACAATTTATCGAAAATGAATATTCCTTTATAGAACCTTGCGGTTGTTCCGGTAAAAGGCGGAATTTACTGATTCGTAAACCCGAAATCTCGAAAACGAAGAAAACTAAAAATCCTTAGAAAAATATTTTGTAAAATACGAGTATTAAAACAAAAAATACTGAAACCTTGAAATTTATAATCCTTTACAACAGGTCATTGGTTTTGGATATAATTTTATACACCAATACCTCGTTATACGGCCTAGATCGGTTCCTAAAAATTTGGCCGTAAATCGAAATACCGTAAAGCGGATTTTTTTTCATTTACAAATTTCACTCAGTTTTGACAAAGGAAAAAAATAACAAAAATAATTTTTTTTTATTTTAATTTATTTGCCAATTTATATTTGTATTGATTTCAATTTATTTGCCAATTTATATGTTTAGCGATGCGTTCTTCATTAAGATCAGTTTGAGCGAAAATGCTGATCCCTTGCTCAAAATGATGAGAGCTTTTGATAAGTCATGCAATGACAATTTTCGAGGCGCGGTTGGTTTAGGGGCTTCATCATCTGATAATTGATGTTGGTCAAAGTTAATTAGATCCTCGTTCGAAAGAGGTTCCTTATCCGCATTTAATAAATTGAATTAATTGCTAGATTAACAATATTCTGCTGAACTGTAGAAAGTGAGTCAGTCTCTGCTACTCCATCAGTCAGTACGCATTCCGGCCATATTGCTTTACACACCCTATTTAGAGCAGTTGAATTAATCTCTTCCCAGAATTTGCCGATGTTGTGTACGGCATCTTTAATATTATATTTTTTCCAAAGTTCTTTTAACGAACCATCATTATGTTGGTTAATTAATCCTTTAAAGGTACGTCTAAGATAATATGCCTTAGAAATGGCTATGATGTCCTGATCCATAGGCTGTATTACGCTGTTGTGTTTTTTGGTAGATATTCTACTTGAACATTTTCCGATTATTCTGTCAAATTTATTGGGTGTCCTGGAGCATAATATAACAATAATAAAAGTTTGTTGCTCAAATTTTTCGGCTGCAGGGCAAAATTGTTTTTTAAACCATTCCGTAAATATAGTTTTGGTCATCCATGCGTTTTTATTTGACGTCCAAATAACCGGCAATTGACGCTTGTCAATTCCCTTAAATGGTCTTGGGGTTTTCAGAAACTTAAATCAATAAAGGCTTAAGTCTAAAATCTCCAGCAGCATTTGTACCAAGAAGCAAAGTTAGACGTTCCTTGGCGACTTTGTATCCCGAAGCCGATCTTTCATCTCTCGAAATATACGTACGATCCGGCATTCGCTTCCAACAGAGGCCGGTTTCATCTACATTAAAAAAAATTTTGGGAACATATCCGCCTGCTTCTATTATATTTTTTAATATTTTCGGGTATTCACTAGCAGCATTTTCATCAGTACTAGCTGCTTCTCCTTTCATTTTAATATTGTGTAGGTTATGTCTACCTTTAAACTTATCAAACCAACCTCGACTGGCTAGGAAGGTGATATCACCATCAGTTTCGTTCGTACCTGAACTTTTTAAGGTTTCGAAAATACTCAGTGCTTTCTCTTGGATTACCATTTGACTCATGGGGTCCTTGATTTTCTCAGCGTTATCGCGGATTGTTTGGACAGTTGATTTGGCAAGCCCCTGTGCGTTACTAATTTGCACGATTTTCTCCCCAGATTCGATGCGGCGCAGAACCTCAAGTTTTTTTTCTAAAGTCACAGATACACGGTTTCTCTCACATTTCCCCCCTCTTCTAGATTGGAAGTGCGTTTTAAGTGCATTTTGATGCTAAATAAAGTTGCATAAAATAAAGTATTAATTAGTTTGTTGCCTTTGTTCATATACTCGTATAGTAAGTCAGTCTATTTTTGTTAGTTACTTACAATAACGATAACGTTGTTTTAAAAGATCTATTCTATCGTTTTTATTATATGTAACATACGACAAAACACAACAATATGAACATGCGTCTGTCCTCTCCAAATACCTAATGCCAGAAAAGTTTTTTATTTCATTTTCGATCTAATTTACATTTTTCATATATCAAGGGAATCCCCCAGCTTTTTGTTTTCATTTTTAATTTTTAGAATAACGCAGCAAACTCCGTTGTGCCTGTAAAGGCATCTAAGCCGTTAACTCCTACAGTACCACACAAATTCACTTTGTGAACAAAGTTTAACCGAACAAAGTTTAACCGAATTACAATTTAAAAACTATTTCAAATTTATTTCTGGTGTATTGAATGATATTTTTAACCTTAGTCGAAAAATTAACTGTTTTTATGTGTTACAGTTCATAACCAAGTAGTTCAATCATTTTTAATTGTAATATTTACTTTTTAAAGATTTTGATATTAAGTATTTTTAATTTAAAAGTTTCGGGAGTTGTTTGTTCACTATTTTTTGGGGATTTTTATTTCAGTAAATAATTAACAACTCTTTAATAATACGCGTATCGTTTGAAATATTTCAGTATATTATCGTTTTCGGCCAATTATTGTTTTCGGCGAATTGTCGTTTTTTGTGAATTGCTTTTTCGAAAAATTGTCGTTTTCGGTCAATTGATTTTCGGAGAATTGTCGTTTTCGGTGAATTGTTTTTTCGGTGAATTGCCATTTTCTATGAATTTTTTTCAGTAAATTGTCGTGGAACCGGCTTCTTGTTCTTCCGTCAACACGAACAAGCGCGGGTGTGTATTAATATTTTCTCCGTGAAAAAAAATAGTTGTGAAAATTTGTGTAAATTTGTGGAAAAATAATAAATTTAAAGTATTTTGAAAATCTAGTTGCACTAACATAAAAATTTGTAGATAGATGTATTTGTTATCTATGTTACAGAATTAAAATAACAAACTCTCACTAAATATTTTTACGGCAGTACAATTTGCTAAGGAAAATAATCCTCCATAACAAAATAAAATTAAAATACTTAATTATTTTTGGAAGGAGACATTGCAAGTATAATTTATATCTACAAATCATGGCAATATGACGGTAATTTTAGATTTATTACGAGAAATAAGGCTTGTACCTTGCTAAGTGGAGTTCTAAAAATTCCAATATTCATAAATTTCTATGTTTTGTAATTTCTACTATTTATTTCCCGTTTCTAAAGGACAACGGAAAAGTTCAATATATGAAACCTTTTCTATCAGGACTATTTTTGCATTTTTGCTAAATTCAAAATACACACCCGGGTGGGTCGTGTTTGCTCAATAACATGTAGTCTATGATATTCTCTCGCGAAAAACAAAATTTTCAGGGATTTCCACGCCATCTTCTTCATAGTTTCCATGCTAAATAATGCTTAAATATTTACAATTTGCTACATGCCCGCTTTACAAAGCTAGTTCCATTTTTACGTGTTCCAACTGAAACTTGTAGAAGGTTTCATTGTAAATTTTGTTGTTATCAAAATTTTTAACTGATACAAAAGAAAACTGAGTGTCAAATGTTATTTTTAACTTTTAAATTTCGCTTTTGCAGCATTTCAACGTTGGGTGGCCTCAACTTTGCCAGAATTGATTATTATCAATCAAGAATCTCCCAAAGTATTTCACTCTCTTATATTAAACAAATAACCAATAAATAATAGTTGAACCATTTAAACCATTTATATTTTATAACCAAATAATTGTTACAAAGTAATCGATCGAGACCCCGCAACAACCAAAACTTCTGGTATGTAGTGCTGTAGTAAAAAAGCATACTGTTCAACAAATCAAATCATAAAATTGATAATAAAAAATTAACGTGAATAAATCCTAAAGTAACGCAAACAACAACAATAAACCAACTAAATCAACCTCTTTTATAATATACTCGTCTCTTCTTGCATTGTATACAACGGGCTATATAGAGATGTTTTACGAGCGTTTTATTACACGTTTGTTCAGTCGTAAAATTCGTTTGCTTGCTTGCTTTATTTTATGAGTCTTCAAAATATTGTTAAAGATACTACTAAAAAGATTATGATTTTTATATGGTTTATAAGGTTATATGGCTGTTTTAACAACATTGATTTAAATATCATCATCAGCATCATCATCTACATCGTCGTATACAGCTTTATAGGAAAAGAAGCTTTTATAAATATTATTGTATGGTCAAATTATGACATCATGATATAAACATAGGAAATGAAAATCTATAACAGGAAATTAAAAAGTTTCGACTCTTTTATCACGATTTGTAAAATATTTTTAAAGAAAATAAAATTTTGGTCATCCATTTCGATTGCAAATATATTTACGAGAACGAGAGAGACACGTATTTTTTTCCAATGGAGACATTATTATTTTAATAATATAGCAAATGGAAAATGATAAAATATTTAGGCATCCCTATAAAATGAAAATAACAAAATGCATTTCCAACAAACCATAACATATATATATATATACATTGGCTACGTGAGGATATATTTTTGTGTCCAACTTTAAAAAGGGTAACAACAAGAAATGTATATAAAACAATTTTCCTATCTTCTCTTGGGAAACTATATACGATTCTATATAGTATAGTTGTTCCCGTAACGGCCATTAGAGATTGTATATTTTATTCATACACCAAAAAAATGGCAAGTCACAATAAAATACCAAACTCGAATATGAAATGAGCAGCGACATTATAAAAAATTAAATTTGGTTCAATTTCGATTCAAAAAAAAACAAAACAAAAAAAAAATTAAAAGTTTAAGACGTCGACGACAAAATGATTATAATATGCAGGGTACGGAATTTATGTATTAAAAAAAATAAAGGGTTATACACTTTAATCTAAAAGTCAACACCAAGCAGAAATTATAGAAAAAAAAAATTCTTTCCTACAGTTTCCTTTAATCCACTTATCCCAGTTAAAATTGTGTTTTAATCTCACATAAATATATTATTTACTATTAGAGATATAGAATAGAATAAAAAAATCCTCCCTGTTATTACATCTCTCTACGAGTATATATATGTATATAAAGGATTCCGTATCTAGCTAAAAATATATATCCAATATTTAAAATAATATCAAATGGACATACCAGACTAGGAACAGTTAGATATTGTTACATACATAGCATATATTCCCAGACAATGGAATACATTTTTTTCTGTAGTTACAATGTATATGAATGCAGCACTATACATATGACCCCTTCTATTTTTCTAGACAATTTGTTCGACACCCATTAATCACTGTGTGACAACTTATGCATGAGTGAATGCTGTATTGAGGGTAATACATCTCTATATATGTACACGGTTCAGTGTACGTATGTACAACCGACATTTCTATTTGTACATATCGTCTTTTGCGTAAGAAGGCAGATGATACAATATTATGAATAATATGATGCTGTGTGTATCCGTAGCTTACACTGTTTTAAGATTTAATAAAAAGATTTACTATTTTCTAGAATTCAGCACAATTGCAGCAGCACAACAAGGGTTGATTTTTATCTATATATATATACATACGTATGATCCCTTCTATATAAACAGCTTAACCACCTTCTTTCATGACTTATTGCTGTAATTACATTGTGCGCTAGTACCGAGTATATCTATCTATTTAAATATAAAAGATGAATAGAAATTGTTTTTGTATGCAGATGTATATACAGATAAGAGATTTGTTTCATTTCTTCATTTATCAAATTTAATGATTACAATTTTTTTTTGTTTCGTTTGTATTTTAATTGTAAACTTTGCGTTCTTATCAACAAAAGGCAAAATGCAATTTTTTCATTAATCATTTGGAAAAATAAAATTTAAATTTTTATTTTTATTTTTATTTATATTCCCCTTTTTCTGAACAACAACAACAACATATACTTTTTTTTATCAATAAATAGGAAATAAATAATTTTTCATTTGTTTGTTGTAAGCTGAATTCATGTGGAACTAGAATTTTTTATTATTTATATTTATTTAATGTTACTATTTTATTGTTATTGTTTTGTGTGCATAGAACACAATTGATGATTAATTTTTGTTTTGTATAAAAATTTATTTTAATGTTTTAATTAAGTTGAAAGAGTTAAAAATGAAAAATCAAGTCAATTGGAACAATTAGGTCAATAAAAAATTGTCTATATATGTACCGTGTATGCCTGTGTATGTATACATATATAGATTAAGCCAAACTACATATGTATTTATATATTGCAGTCACAATCTGTTATTAATTAAAAATGACCAGGGCTTGTGCTAATTAGAATAAGCACGATATACAATAGCAGTTGGTTAAAATTGTATTAATTAAAATAAGGTTAAACGAGATGAAATTGCAGATGGTTTGGGAAATTGTTGACTCTAAAAATAACTGAAATATCTTCTGGAAATTGATTCAAATGTTTTAGTCCTATTGCAGGCTGTAATTTTAACTCGATTTCTTGTGAAATCCATCGCTAGAAGCAAAATGGACAGCATGGGCTGCTCGGGAAAAAATTGATTAGAAACAAGAAAAAAAACGATTGAATCAAGAAAACTGAAGTTTAAATTTAATCTAAAAAGGTTATGCTTATTTAATTTTTTAAATTATTATTTTATCTTGGAAAGAATGAATATTATTTTCTATAATTTAATTTTTTAAATTATTTCTCAAATTAAGAAATGCGGTTTCATTTAAAGAAATTGTTATTACACATAAATATTTTATCTTGAAAAAACTTATCTTGTAAATCCAAAAACTGGCGGAATAAGCTTTATTATTTATTTTTCTTACATTTTCGGGTGAAGCTGAAAAGATTAGTCCCAGAACAAGAATCTTTCCAACATCAGGCAAATATTGTATGATTTATCCAACCACGAAATTTCAAAATCGGAACAGACATTTTTTCCAAAAAATACTCATATTTGAACGCTTGTATCTTGGTGAAATAACACATTTCCAAAAAAATAATTTTGCTCCTTATTGAAGGAAATTTTCTCTTCGTTTCGATACTGGAATCTTTTTATTTTATTTTTTTATGATTTTTTTGAGTAAAATAAAAATTGTCTAAAAAATATGCTGCTGTTTGAGACTGTAAACGAACTGGCCATTCCCAAATCCAAATTAGCCATTTTATTGAGAACTTGGAAACCTTAATGCTGTGGAAATTTCGGTACGACGACTCCTTGTCGATTTGTTGAAGTCTTAGCGGGAAACAAACCAATTTTGGTGGTTCAATATCAAGGAGGAAAGTGTTTACAGTAAAAAAGTGATTTATTTCAAAAGGTATATTGCAACAAAAATCCTTTTAAACTTTATTCAATCGTAATAAAACTAAAATCTCGTGTTATACCTCCTCTAGCCCGCATTACCTCATAAATTCACCGTCACATATCTAAAACATTATTAATTTGTTAAATCACCATTTCATGTCGTTCCTGCAAATTTCTGAGAGAGATTCGGGTATTTAATTTGCTAGTTAAAAAATGTATTTGTAACGTTTATACGCTTTTTGATACGTTTCTCTCTAAAATTTCAAGAAATCGATAAGGAGTCGTCGTTTCTAAATTCTCTATAAAACGGCTAATTTGGACTTACGAATGAAACATCGAGCAAGTTCGTTTACAGTCTCAAACAGCAGCATATTTTTTTGGGGTTAGACAATTTTTATTTTACTCAAAAAAATCATAAAAAAATAAAATAAAAAGGATTCCAGACTCACCCTGCAGATACGGGATCACCCAGTGAAGATTGGTAAATTTTGAAAATTTCCTAATCATTAAATTGGACATGGCGTGTTACTTTATTTCTCGATGACGATGGCGTATGCCGGTTTTAGTCGGTCGATGACAACGAATCTTTCTTACCCTTGTAATCAATTATGAAATTTTTGCGCGATGTTCGCTGAACTTTAAAGGGCTTTTCATACCTATGTACTCGTATAGTTAATCCCGTCTTAATTTTGTCCACTCGAATGAAAACAAAGTACCAGTCCGTTAATTTTTTCGGACTGTAAATGTTGTTCTGTGGAGTGGGGTATTGCGCTTATCTTTGGGAACGACGTTACGTATCGACTCGGGCAACTTATCGACCAATGAAGTTGGATCTGTCGATTGCGTAAATGGCCATGCAAACGTTCTTTTAAATGGCCATGCAAACGTTCTACCATTCGATTTGCCTGGAGGTGATACATTGTTGTGCGTATTCTGTTACAACCTAACAATTTTGTTAATTATTTAAACAGATTGTTCTCGAACTGACTACCATGGTCCAAGATTATCTCCAGTGGAATATCAAATCTCGAAAAATACTGGTCCATGAAAGCTCTCGCTACGATGGAAACTCACATATCTTCCAAGGGGATTGCTTCTGGCCAGCATGTAACTCTATCGATTATCGTGAGAATATAAACCTTTTTGGCGACCAATTTGACCGAGGTAATGGTTCAAATGTATTATTAAACCATACGTACTCAAAGTGAATATGTCGGTTAACTTTTGACTTCTGCAAGAGATGCACTTTTTGGACCAGTAATCCCATGTCTACAGTCATGTTAGGTCAAAAATATTTGTACGAGATAAGTTTTCGTGTGGCACGAACTTCTGGATGATACAGTTCGTGAATCATCTCAAAGATATTTCGACGCATTTCTTCTGGAATGTAGGGACATTTTGTATTGGAAGAAGTTTCGTACCAGAAATATCTGATCTAAAATCGGGTACGAGTTCGAGATTGCATCTTATACTAGGAGAGATTTTGGTTTACTCTAAAAGAGAGCTTAAAACTCTTTTCATTCATCGTCCGTTACGTGCAGTGAGGCTAATTTCTCTAAATCGGGTGCAGTATAACAAATCGTAGATATTTCAGATGCATTTGGTCGTGACAAAGTATCGGCCACATCGCTACTTTAACTTTTCACATATCGTATTGATATCCGATGTAAATTGAGATATGTAATCGAGTTGGCGACTCTGTCGAGGACTGCGTTTCGATTTAGATATGATTGTGGTGGCCAAGGGTTTATGGTCGGTGTTGATGAAAAACTCTTTACCTTCGACAAAACAACGGAAGGTGTTTTCTGTTGGGTGAAACCTTTTTGAAAAAACAGGAAAGATGTTTCCAATTTCTACCATGAACTGCTCCAATACAGCACCCACAGCCACTCCAGGAGCATCTGTCTTAATTCGTGGTGGGTCACGATTCTAGCTAGATATTCGGCTAAATGTGGGATGAAGCCATGATAATAATTAATCATGCCCACGAAACCTGCACCTGCCTGATAGAAGTTGGTTGGGGAAAGGATTGGATTGCCAAGATTCCAAGATGGTTTAACACCATTTTTGGTGATTTCATAGCTAAGATAGTTTAAGGAAGCTGCATCGAATCACATTCGTGAGACCGTAATCTTCTAAACGTGCAATTAAAATATTTAAATGATTTCAATGTTCATTAACATATACAAAGTCAAAACCCTTTGGTACTTCATCCATTGGTCGTTGAAACGACGGCTGCGTTTGTCAACCCATATGGCATTCTTGTAAACTCATACATGCCAAACGGTGTGGTAATGGCGGTGTTGCAGATATTATTTTTCACGACTGAGTATTTGGAGATAAGCGCGTGAAATTGTGAAAATGGTGCAGCCCTGAAGATTAAGGGAGAAATTATAGATATATGGAAAGGGTATATGCGGTATAGCAATTGCTTTTAATTGGTAACTAAGGTACTAAGTTACGAGGTACTAGTTACGTTTCGGTACTAAGTGTAAAGGCGAAGCACCGCTGGAAGAACTTGGTCGATGCGATGTTCAACACGAGGTTCTTATGTTAAGCTCGGGTATTGGCGCTAGTGACCACGGCTACAATAAATGGATGTTGGTAGTCGCTACGTAAACCTAAATCTTCAAGTAGTATACAAGTAGTACACCATATGTGGTAATAGTGGACCCGTTAACTGCGACTAATCGAAGTTCTGAATCGTGGGGAACATTTTTATAATTAATTTTTTGTACAACTGAAACGTTCGCGTCAATAGCGATAAGAAATCGTATCTTAGTTTTCGAGATGAGATGAACATCTACGTAATAGTTAGGCGACGATTGTGAAATGTCCCATCGCTTGTCGCTTATATTACAGGACGACTTAGTTTTCCGCTTTGAGCTGTGCCTGCTTCACATTTTCTGTCTCTGTTACGAAATATTTTGCGGTACCACCAAAGCCAATTATCACTTCGTTGCCGTGTTGTACTACGCGATATAGATCGTTTTCTAGTTCTGCTAGTCGATCGTAACCTTGACCGAGCGTTTATTAAATTCGCGATTAAACCTAGCTGTTAGTTGATTAATTGATTTCTGCAGGCTTCCAAGTAAAATTTCTGAATAATCTGATTAAGATTTTGATATTTTGCGGATCCATCCTCACGTATTGCTATATAGATCTGATTGAATCCAGTAGTCGACTTAACCAAAGGGTTTTAAGAAGTTGAGCATTCACAGCAGTCGAGGAACCTGCATTCTCCTCGAGATGTCTGTAAAAATTTGATGGAGTGAAATCACCCATTTCGATTTTGAATTATTGCATACTTATTCTTATCAGGCGGATTGCGTACGATATTGGCTACAGGAGCTATAACATCCATTGGTCGGTGAACGATGGCAAAATTGAATCAGTTTTCATCAGTAGTATTCGTTTGATTTTTCACCAATGACTCAAGTTTTTTAAACCACAATTCTGGAATATCCCTCCAAAGCTGCAGTATTGGTGCCGCTGCTTCATTCACAGAAATTTAATTTTCCTCTTCGTTATCATCATTTATTAATAGAAATTATACTGAGCGTTTCGAAAAATGAAAATGTTTGAACAAAGTTGCGTAATCGAATGTAATTATGTACAAGTTCTGCCGTGGGAAAATAAAGTAGCGCGAAACGAATGAGAAAGTAAAAAGTAAAAGTTTTTAGAAAAAGTAATAAAAAATTATTAATTTTCATCAAAAATTGCTTTATTTCTTTTCAAAATATTCGCCTTTAAGATCTATACACTTTTGCATACGGTCAAATCATTTATCGAAACACTTTTACCAGTCATCTATACATGGCTTTTGAACGCTTCAATCGCTTCTTCAAGCGATAGAAATTGTTGTCCACGCACCTTATCTTTGATTTTTGTGAACAGGAAGAAGTCATTGATGTCAGTGATTGTCTGTGAGCTCGTATTAACGTGATGCAAAATGATTCGCCGTTTTGGTTGTTTTCTCTCAATTTGTTGAAAACCTCGGGCAAACAAATGGTCTTATACCAAGCTAAATTGACAGTCTTTTGATTGTCAAGAGTCACAGTAGCCACATGACCGGTTTTCGTGAATTGCACGCTCCGAACTCGCACAATTTTTGTTGGTTTTTCATCAAATTCGAAGAACCAAACAGTCGATTGCCTTTCTATTTCCTGCTCATACGCATATATTCATGACTCGTCACCTGTCACTCTCTTGTATACGTTTTTAGAAGTACCTCCAACGAATTGTTCGAGCATTTGGCGGCACCAATCGACACGAACCTTTTTTTGTGCGTCTGTCAACAAATGTGGAATCCAACGTGCACATAGCTTCCGCACCTTTAAAAAATGTTCATGTAAGATCGTATGTACGCTGGTATTACTAATGCTAGACATGTCTCGATTTGACGATAAGTCACATGATGATTCTCTTCAATCAGTTTTATCACAGCATCGATGTTTTCTGTCACAACAGCTGTTTTTGGGGCGACCTTCACGAGGCTCGTCTTTGAGTGAACGTCGTTCACGTTTACATTCATTTTACCAATTATAAACACTAACCAAGGATGGTGCTTGTTATTGAGTTAGCCCTTTTCGAAAATCGTAAAAAATCATCTCACGAAAATGTTCACGCGATAAATCCATTTTTTTACTGAATTCAATTTTTCAAGTGAATAAAAACAATGTTGGGATGCAAACTGACAGATGACTTCTGAGAACCATAACCCCCAAAAATGTTACACTTTTTGATTGACATAGAGATTTGCATCGGGAAAACACTAGTATTACCATTTTCTAAAAACTTTTACGACAACCTATGTATAACTCACTCGTTTGAGTAAAATGATGCTTGATTTCTTTATTAAGGTTTCAGCTCAACAGTCCAAATATTTTTCCTTTAAAATTGAAAATGAAAAATTTAAAATAGAAATTGAACAAAATCAAAAGAAATAAATTATTAAAAAATTGTAAAAAGAATTAATGATGAATTGAAGAACGGTACGTTAACTTTCATACACGCTCCGTAATTTGGTTGATGTCCTTTACGGTTGTAGTCATGCACTTGTAACTACGATTATCAATGCTTTTATTAAATTCGATTGTCTGCTTTGCCTTTATGAATAGTGTAATTTAGCAGGAGGATAAATTTGCCGGAATTTATTGTAACTGGATTTGCTCTGTTTTTTAACTTTGTTACTGTACGAAATCCTGTTAAATTGATCAGTGAATATGGAAATTTACAGATAAATTCCGTTGAATTAATGATGATCGCGCACAATTGAACTAGCCTTTTTGGCCTATTTTATGCACGATAGTATATTTTAGTGTATGGTATATCTACGGGTATCACTAACAAACTAGATTTATTGTTTTTGACTCCTAATAACTTTCTCCCTTGCCCTCTGCTCGCAGCTGTTTTGTGACGCAAAATGATGTCAAGTTCATCGCCTACTTACATGACTAAATTATAGTCGTCATTAAATGTTTTTATCTTCAAACTGTTGAATAAATTATCAGTTAAAAAACATATTGCGATAAATTTGTCAGACCCCGCAATTTTGCAAAACAGCATCACATATATTTTTTTTTTGGCTACGTGTGATTGATAAATTGAGTCACACCGATTATGAAATATGTCATAACAAACACACATCACATCATCATCATCGTATTCGCCTTATTCCGGGACAAACGAATCAATTATGTCACCAACAAAAAATATTATTGTTAAATCTATCAACAGATGCTACGTTATATTATTATTATTTTAACACTATCATTTCTTAATTTTCACCAAGGCAGTTTAGTAGCACACAACACCGATTTTATTTTTCTATATTCATATTTCCCCTTTTTCCGTATATAAACAACAACAACGGAAAAACGGGAAAATTTATGTATAATAACAATAATAATATAACGTAATAAAAAAGGGGCCATGGGTCAGGTCATATTGCTCGCAATGTATTATACGATTTATGTAAAGCTGGTACCACTTGGTGCTATATATGGAAAATTATTTTTATTATTTTATATATAAGTCAAAAAATAAAAATAGACAACAGCTTGTTATAACTACTTTAATATTTTGTTGTTGTTTTTGGAACCCTTTATTTTTATTTATAAATTTAATAATATTTCAAATTAGTCAAAACAATGCAAAAATACTAATATTATAATTAAATTTAAAATTAGTTTATCTAGAAAATATTCGGTCAAACCCTTTTTGTTTTGTTTTGTGTATATGTAGCTCGGGATTCCCGATTACAATATGAATTTTCACCTCATCTCGAAATACTATATATAGTGAGAAAAAGAAAGGAAATTTATTTAATATTGATTTCACACCATCTGTGACACCGTAACAGTAATAATAATAATAATCGTAACAATAACAAATTTCTTAATAGTTTTTTTTTGTTATAATATAATTTATTAAAATATTGTTTTGACATTTTGAATAATGTCCTTTTTATAAATTTCGGAGTATAGAGAGTAAAGAAAATCGAATTAAAATCACGTATTTATTTAGGAAATATAAAATATAATAATGTGCCGTTGTTACTTTTGTGTTATCCAATTTATATTATTATATATATTTTTCTTCCATCCGGTAATTTAAGAAAACATATTAAATCGAAAATCCCAATCATAAAGTCATATGTCACATAAATTCTTATTTGTGGTCCAGCAGCTCCTTTATATTATATATACATAGTATATAGTTACGATATATTGTATATCCCTTTTTATCATAATTTTGTCATATATATGCTGTTCACAAGAGGTCAAAACAATGAGGGAACACAAAAAAATTATAATTACAAGTTTCTAGTGTTAAACCAAAGAGGCCACCCTAGCTTTTTTTTGTTGATAATATTATATATAGGTATTATTACAATTTCCTATCACAAATTGGATATTAAATTGTATATATTAAAATTATGAATTCAACACACAACAACTCAAATTTTTATTGATTCCTGCTCGGTGTTGTAACCCCGTATCCTCTCACTCTGTTAAAGGTACATTTATATACATAAAATATATTACAACATATATTCTTGATTTTTAATTAAAATTATTTGCTTTAATCCATTTTAAGTTTATTTTTTTTGTTTTTATTTTTATCATTAAATCTTTCATTAAAAATAAAATAAAAATTGTATATTATATACAACATGGATACATAAAAAATATTTTATATACAATTTATATAAAATTGATCGCCATTTCTATTTTATTAAGCGCAAGCGCTTATAATGATCCTTTTTTTGTGTTATACTCTTACGTATATAAATATAGGATAAAAAATGCTTTTATTTTGACCAAACAATAATAATACAGAATAAAAATTGTGGATAATTTTCCTAAGAAAAATACCTCGATTGTCCAATAAAACGGAAAAAATGTTGTGGATATATCTATCCTTATACAGTTCTACACAAAAAATGTTTTTTTTTATATGTTCTCCCCTTTAGTCCAATTACTTTTCATCTTTTCATCCACCGTGCACATACACACACAACACACCATAAAAAAATGAAAATGGGTAATGAATAAACGAGACGAGAGAGGAGTTTCGTTTCGGTGGGTATTTTCCTTTAAATTATACGGAAATGGATAGCTTTGTTTGCGAGTAATAAAATTAAATAATTTTTAATTTTTTTTATTGTTGCTTGTCGAGTATTTCTTATTATTTCGATGAGTGAAGTGGAAGTAACAAAATTAAGAATGATTATTTTTAGGAAGTAATGAGGAAATTAAAAATGTTCGTTGTCATAAGAATTTTACCGTATGGGGGTCAATCACCCAAATCAGATTGGTCCTTGGCTTGACCATTTTTTTCTATAGTTTTATATTGAATTCATTTTTCCCACCTCTTCCTCAAGAATTCTTAATTAATGTTATGGCGACTCAAATGTTCTAATGCTCTAAATATTCTATAAGAAGAATTGTGTCCTTTTTCAAGCCTCTCATAGTTCTCTCACAGCAGAGCCCTCTTTCATTTTTGACAGTAGTTTTGTTATTTTATTATTGTTTGTTGTTTTGGACGCGCGTTTAAGATAGGTCCAAGTTTTCAATATTTCTGTGGCAATTACCCAAAAGATCATAACTCATATTAACTTAAAAACTTAATTAATTCTAGTGATTTTCATAAATTTTCCAACTTATGTTGTTTTGGATAATTGCGATTTTTGTCAAAATCCGAATTACACCTCTAATGGGTTTCTCACTGATTTTTCTTGTATTATCATTTTATGTAACTCGAGTTAAGCAGTTTTTCCTAAACAATTTTGAACAAAAAACAGGTTTCATGAACATGAAGTAATTTTTATTAATAAAAAATAAAAGAATTCAGTTAGTTTCAAAAAGAAACATTATTTAAAATTGTAATTTAATCATCATCTTCTTCAGTAATGGTCGGATGAGTATCGAGCTGGTTCTCAGTATTTAAAATCATATAAAGCTCATGAACAGATGGATCTAATAATATTAGAAGATCCAACAAATCGTGTTTTTTGCCTCTGAAATTTGAATAGGATTTTTGTAGCAAAGCGCTAGATCATATAAATTTGTATTATTAAATCTGCGGCGATTTATATTCAGAAGAGAAGAATAGAGTTGCAAAATCAAATGTTTTGTCTTGCACACTCGCAACACACGCAAATTTTGTGGCATTTTTCGATGTATCCTTTGCATCTCGGCTCATACGAAGGAATCGTGTATTACATTTAGATACGCAGCATGCATCTAATCTATTTGCGATGCAGTTGCGTCTAAACCTAATGCAATAATTACATCGAAAGGAAATTTCAATGTAACCCAAGGTTAACTATTGTTTGGCGAATTTAAAATAATTCGCAAAGAAGATATTCTGTTGATACTTTGTATGTAAGGTCAAAGTATTTTTCGTAGATTTTGTTGTATGGCCAGCAGAGCAGTTTGACGAGACATCTGATTTTTTTATTAGAGATTTTAAAATCTGGTAAAGTATAAAATATAATTCAACAGATTGTGTTGATATTAAAATAGGTAGATTTTAATTGGGGGAAAAATCTTCAAATTTGCTTGAAACAAAACAGGAAATGTTCGATATTATTTCAAAGCAAATTTTAATCTTACACTCAACTCACTTTAAGATGCAAGTTGTATCGTTACAGTTTCAATGTACCCCAGCTTTAAAATTAGTCTTACGTTGCATCAATTTTATTTGAATGTCATTGGTTACATATTTTGATGCAGACTACAACGCTTTTGTTATGATACAAAACTTACTTCTAAAAACGATGAACTTTTGCGCTGGAACCATATACGTAATTATTTGCGTCGCATCTCAAATTTTTTCTCGAGTGTGTGTCTCCCAATTTCGTGTGCGAAGAACCGATTTGAAACAGAACGCACAAATTGGTACCAATCCCTGGGCTCGTGAATTTTCACACTACTTCGTTTTTTTTTGCGCACGATTGCGGCGTGGTCGCTGTCACACTCCATGTGCGTATGGCCAAGCACCAAAAATTTATGATCAATAAATTCGAGATTAGAATTATAATTTTCTTGCACACAATTAGCGAAATTGAATTAGCCTCGTAGCATTTTTTTAAAAATAAAATTTATGCATTAGGTTGTAAAAAATTAAACAACATTTAATTTGTTTACTCCCAACAATAGAAAATAGAAATTATAATTTTTTGAAAAAAACTGCCAACAAAATTAATTTTATTACTTCAAATCTCATAAAAATATGCGAAATTAAATTAGCCTCAATTCCAAAACCATTAGAATTATGCCAAAATTGATTTGAAAAATAAATTTATTTTATGTTTTAATATTTTGTGTGCCCACCTTGGTTCTTAATCACCTCGAATAATCTATCGGGCATGCTTAAAACTAATTTTCGTAGAACTTCTATTCGAATTTCAATCCAAGCTTCTCTAACGCGATTTTTTAATTCAGCCACTGAACCAAATTGATTCCCATTCCGGTAAACATCGCGAGAAAGAATACCCCATAAATGTTCAATGGGGTTCAAGTCCGGGCTGCAGCTGGCCAGTCCATCACTTCAATATTCCGTTCACAAAACCACTTTTTTGTTTCTTTCGATTTGTGAATGGCTGTAAAAACAGGATAATGTTGAAACACATAACTGGCGCCCATGAGATCTTCCGCGTGCGGCAAAATCCACCCCAAACCATCAGCGAGCCTCCACCAAAGTTCCTGCTTAAACGGATTTCCGTATCTTTCCTAAGATCGTGCCAGTAATATTGGGAACCATCTGGGCCATTCAAATTAAATTTCTTCTCGTCGCTGAAAAGCACCGTTTTCCACTTTTCGTCCCAATTCATATGAGATCTGGCAAATAATAATCAGGCTTCTTTGTGACACGCAGTTAAAGACGGTTTTGCGACTCTTTTTCTCCAATCAGCTAACGGATTGATGCGTAAAATATATTGGACTCGACGAGCCGTAACTGGTAGCTGCATTACTGCGCGGATGGGGCTGTCATGTGCCTATCGACAGCATTATGAAAAATATGACGCTTACATCGGTCGTGTGTTTTTGGTTTCGCCGTACTGCCAGCGTATTTTCCTATGAGTCCTTAATTTAACGTAATTATTGATGACCTTTGGCGACCTGTTCAGTTTGGCTGCAATTTGGCGGTTTGTTATCCCTGAGTCGATGTATGCTTTAATGGCAATTATTTCTTCATTTGTCAATCGTTTTCCCCGTCCCATTTTACAATTTTTTATTAAATAATTTTTATTTTGAGTAAAATATTTTCTTCGCAAAATCAAACACGTATGAAAAATACAATTGGGTGATTTCCCGAATTATTTCAATACTAATTTATTGTTTGTTACACATTGCCCTCTGTTTTTAAATTTCCAAAGTTCCGTTGTGTTTTTGTAAAAAAAAGAAATAATAATATTTCAAATTTGTCTATGTATTGCTAAAAATCAATGTGAGGTTAATTCAATTTCGCTGAGTGTATCGCTGTAGAACATCGTTCCTACGAAAGAGTTTTTATTTTTCCCTGTGCAGCAGTCGCTGTAAAAAATTATCCGATTCACTGTATTCGACATTGTTTTTAAGTGAGCGAGTAGGCATGAAGCAATTTCGTTCCCTTCTCTTTGGCCTATAACCGCATTCCACATATAGCAGTTTGATTTGATGTGCTCGTAAAGCAGTCATGAACGGTTAAATTGTATGTCCATAATAGCCGCTTATAAAACGACACTGATGTCATCACGTTGGCAGTGGGCAAACATTGTTGCAAATCGAACGTTAGGGTTGTTATTTTAACAGGTATAGTGGCAGCAAGCAGTTTGTCACGTTGTTTTGATTTATAGGCTTCATGTGCTAAGGTGTGGTGCTGTTGTTGTTCTGCGATAAGCTCTTGTTTTTGAACGTCGGATTCAACAAGATTTAATTTTTGCTGCTGGTATATCACATTTATGACATGTGTCGGTCTTCGGGGATTTAAATTTTATATTCATTGTTCGAAACTTCTTTGAACATGTTGTTAGTGATACTGGGTGTTCTATTTTTTCTGTGTATAGCAAATACCTAATATGTCCTAAGATGTTCTCTTTTGGTGTAGTGACTTTCGTAGGACGGGAACGAATTAATATGACTTTTAATTTCAGCAATTTTCTCGTCCGATGTCAAATTTGAGGGGGGGTTCTAGATCCTCGTTTGTCCAATGGAAATGCTGATCCTTGAGATTGAAATTTTTTATTTGTTATTGTTCTTATAATACCGTCTGTTTCTCCAAAGGTTCTTTTAAAGCAATTTTTGCAAACTGAAATTTGTTTAGGGCCAATTGCAATAAAATAATAACAAGTATAATTTCGAGTCTTGGTGGATTTCTTTTGGATTTCCGATAAAAATGCACAACGTAAATTATAACCAATATTGATCAAAAATTGTTTTTTGTTCATCGAACGTTAACTTAGGTTGACAAAGTTTACGGCATTTATCTAATGGCTTGCATTCTCTTGAATTTACGGATCGTCCGCTTGAGGAAATATAAGATTTATCTATATTGCGCTTAAGTTTGATTTCTTTCAAATATGATTTAGAAGTAAAAGGTTTTTGGTTGCTACTGCTAGGTAAACCAACACTATTCGAGTCTTGTCCAATGTTCGAACTAGCACCTTCCAAATTTCGTTCAATGCTTCGCGCAATCATTTCAATTTCGTCATTATCATCCTCAGATTGGTTATCTTCTGGAATGTAATGTGGATGGCATCTGAATCATCATTATTTTCGAACGGATCATGTTCCAAAATATTTTCTTTCCTTCCCAAAGAGAAAATAAAGAGGGAAATTCTTTGACAATATGAAATTAATCTAATGCAGAGAATTTAAATTTTTGTAAATTTTAAAAACTATCTAACTCGAGTTATGCTGTTTTGGGTAATTGCCACAGATTTATTATACTGTTCAATTTTAATTACTCATAATACGTTATGAGTATTTCAAAATGAGACGATGGGGTTGCACGATTAAAATATATTTAATTATGCCTAAATGTTAGTTGTAAGAATTTTGAGTGGAAAATTTAAAATTGAATAAAATTCCGCAAATAAAATAATTAATAAAATTAAATATTTTAAGGGCATCTACATACATGACGCGCGTGTACAATAGAAGTTCGTTTTAGTAAAATTCTCAACCTGTTCAGAGTTTTTTTTAGGAACACTTTTGTACTTTGGAGTAATGTAGGCCAACAACAAGAGGTCACAGGGATTGCACAAAAATAATCATATAAAAGTTATTCCTTTGGGTTTAAGGCTCTAAGGAATTTCTTCTATTATTGGTCCTAATGTGATTTACTCAAAAATAGAAAAAAAACCAAATTCTTGTTTGCTATTGCATTTTCGTGCTCCAAGATGTGATGAACCTAAATCAGATTCACTCAAAAATTGGAGTAGTCGTTGAGAGCTTTGTTTAAAAAAATCGTACTGAGCAATTCTATAATGAAAAGGTACAACCATTGTTTGATAGGTCAAGCCCCTAGTAGTTGTTCCTATATGGTAGCATTTTGGTGCAATCTTGATAAAGTTTTGTTATTTTCATTAACCAGATTCTCCCCAAAATAAAAATGGAACTATCAGAATTTTCCCAAAAAAATCATTCTGACCAAATCCATACTAAAATGACTCACATACCGTTCGATAGGTGGGACTCAAAGGAGTTTCTTCTATATAGTTGCAATTTGGTGCAATCTGTGAGATGTTTTGGTATTGGCGTAAATGAAATTCTTGAGAACTTTAAGTTATCTTATTTCGTTATCTTATTTCGTTATCTCAGACGTTAAGTCAGCCGCCGAAGTACATACAGTTTTATTTTTAGCTACTCCCACTCCACAGCACGAATTCTACCCCAAATTCTAAATACAAATTCTTATAAATTTGGAAAAACTAAACAATTCAATGTTGAATTTTTGCAATTATAATAGAATTTGTCGTTCAAATTTATAAATTCGGGTGGTAGTCGAGCTAAAGGGTAGCAGCTCAAAAATTAATCGTATTTCCTCAGATCATAAACCGGTTTATCATCTCCAATATTAAAATATTTATTTTTCTCAATTTTAAAAGATTTTGTCGTCTGTACCTGATAAAGTTAGGGTGGTACTCATGCTAAGAGGTACCCGCTTCATAAGCAATCTACACATATTTTATGAGCTAATAAATCCGTACATCATATTCAAAATTGTAATATTTAATTTTTACAATTTTAAAAGAATTTAATATTTATGTACAAGTACAATACGCGATTGATGAAAACCAATTGAGGGTTAGTTTATGGTTTTAAGGTCAGCTCAGAAATCCTAAGTTGAAAGCTCATAAGGAGGTCCTAATTATACAATAAAAATGTATTCAAAATACCTTGTTTTTATTTGTGGTGGGAGGAAGGGCGTTCTAGTCAATGTTAAAAAGCTCATTGCACAAACTCAATTTTTTTTTGCCCAAACTTCTAAAATGCGAACTTCTTAAATATGTCTCGCACGATTGTGATCAAATTCAGCTTGAACAGTAGATTGGGTTTAGAAATGTATTGAGTTTAGACCTCGACATGAATAAAAATTGGCCTATTTATCCTAAAAATTTAATTTATATTAGAGAATTGTGAGTTTTTGACAAGCCGTTTGGGGTTTCTAAAAGTTGGTCATTCTAAATAGAACTTGGCCAGTTCTTAGCAGATTACCATCAAATTTGGTTTGTAAAATGGGATTGTCTAATGAAGGCAAGGGTTTACTAGTTCATAACAGAGAGAGGGCAAATGGACCCAAACCCAGTTTTCATAATTTTTTTGTACTGAGCTTTATCATTTTCAAAAGAGAAAATATGATTGTGACTCGATTATCCGACACAAGTTTTAATTTAAGAGAACCCTGTTATTTTGGCCTTGAGCAAATCCATCTTTACTAAGGGCCTTTTAGCTAAAACGATGACGAAACGGTTCATCATATAATAACCAGGTGGCAGGTAGATTTTAAAAATGACATTTACAGTACAAGAAATATTTAGTACCAACTTTTTCGTCGAAGCGAGTTTTTGTTTCTCCGCCTCATTCTCTCAATAGAAGAGGGTGAGGCGGAGAAACAAAAACTGAAGATCTGAGAATTGTATAGAAAACTACAAAACATAAAAAAATAATTCTAACTCTATTTTTTAGAGTCACACCTATCCTGTTGAAGCCGAACAATGTTTTCTAACTTTTTTGTACGTGTAGATTTTTTGGATTTGGCCATTTATTTTTACTTTTTATTTAACTTTAATCCCTAACCAAAATGGTACAGACAGCGTGCAACTTAAGTTCTTAAGAGTTCGGTGAATGAGGCATTATTTTGGTTTCTATTTACTTATCCATGACGATGATGTGTTTAATAATACAAAAGTAGATACATGTTCCTCTCGTTTTGCGTGATACGATTTGGACCAAACATTTCAAAAATGTGCTGTTCGCGATAGCATAAAACTGTAAATTAAACTTTACCAGAAATTGAAATTTTAATTGATTAACTTAAGATAATAATAAACTTTGATAAACAATTAGATAAACATAATACATGGTCCAATTTTCCATTTCATTTGAAACGTTTGAGGGTTAATTTCCTAATTTTCACGAATAAATTTTTTAATAATGTATACAAAGAGCTTTGTTGCAAGTCTAACCATCATAAACTTCTGTTTTCGAATTATGAACTCTCAAAAACTGAAGATTATGGAGTAAGAAATTATTAACAATGAAGCGAGGGATCTAACTAATCATTAATCAGCAGTATAATATGATCGCATGAGTTAGATCGCTTCCTACAGACATCATTGACATTTACATGCCAACTAACCTTCTTAATAACATAACAAAATTCAATGCTTCTGCGCAACAATTAAATTTCCCTTCCAAAGTTTATAAATGTTGACTAGCCACAATGCAAGATTATTTGTTTTCTTGGAGCACAGATTTTAGCTTTTAATCTGCGGCTTTTTTTATTAAGATCAATAAATAATCCAAATAAATTTAAAAAAAATATTACGCTGAAATTTTAAACCAAATCAAATTTTACGCTGGTTGTCACTAACGTCGAGAATCTCATGTTTTTTTCTTCAAAAGATGGCAGCACGACTGCTCCAACTTCATAAATGTACACCCCAAATGTTATCGGAAGATGTATTTTAATATCCATTGCAGTTATTAAAACAAAAAATAGCATTACCGCTAGATCGAGTCCTAGGCTACAGTTGAAATTCGGTGTCGCTTTAAACCCACGTCTCCGACAAAATTAAAATATTAGAGTATTTAGCAGCGCTGTTGGCGACATCAAAATGATGACCCTGTACATTTTATACGTTGAAAGTATAAAGCGATCGATGGTGTGTTTGTCATGTTATAAATCAATTCATATTCTAACATAATTAAAAGATCAAGGAAATTAATGTAAATTCGCTTCAACGGAATAATAGACGTCATTAGTGTCGCTGTTTTAGAGACGATTTGTGAAAGATGCGACATTTTTAGGCCTTTGTAACACGTCAATATATGTCTAATTGTTGAAGTTTGGTGTTGACACTTGGGGACATAAGGACACATGTAGTTCGAAACTAAAATAAAAATGCAATCATTTGAAATGCCAAAATTAATATTAGCAGGGTAGATACAAGCATAGGTAGGTCAACTATTACACGCATATAGACATTTATCATCAAATTCGACTAGTTTTCGGTTTAGGCAAGTCTGACGTGAATCGTTTTTAACATGTTTGAGATGAGTCGTATGTGAGAAGTGATGGACAAATCGTATGTGACATGTCTTAGATAAATTGGAAGAGAAATATCTGAGGTGAATCATACATGATTTGTCTGAGATAAATTTATATTTGTATAGGAGTGTGTAATAAAACAATCATCTTCAAATGGCTAAACTTCGCAGTTTATTCTAATATAAAAAAATTAAAATGTTGATTATGTTTTATTGCTTACCATTGCGACAAACAAAATGTTAACACCGAATATATAAAATAAAAATAATATACCATCGATGAAATTAAATGACATGAAATGAATACACATTTTTCGTTACTCTCGATTGTTCAGCTATGCCACGTTTAAACGTATGTCTGAGGATAAGAATCATCGAAGACTTGTCATTCATGTTTCGAGTAATACATTTTCATAAAAGGAGAAATATATATGACATGTCTCATATTTGTCATTTATCGCTAGAAAGCCTCACTTCAAAAGATAAAAGATAGCTGTCTCTTTCCAAATAGCGTTATTATTATAAAAATTATTGTTTCTTTATGCAATACGGACAGAACTATTGATTAAAAATTAATTAATGCGTTAAACAGAGAAGATACAGTCAAATTGGTGCACAAGCACAAGTTTGATCTTACTATTACATTACACATGATCCAATCCATCTTAGAAAATTATATTTTCTTGACCGAGTGGAGCTGCATATTTCCAGCATTCTCCAAAAACTCTTCTGTTGAACAAAAATTTTTGAGAAGCTTTGATATTGTATATAACGAAATCTGCAATATCCATTTCCATCCAGCATCTACACTCAAATTCCATAATACGCGACAATCACATTATACACTGTGATAAACTCAGTACTCACCCATATAATAGACTAACAAATTTTGTACTACACAAAGTACGACCTAAAAATATACAATAAATATGGCAAAAATACTTTACCACTAGAACACAAAATAAAAAGCTTCACCACACAAAAAAAGCTCACACACATTTTATTAATTTTAAATTTTGTATTTTTTGATTACAATTTGGTTTTGGGTTACATATCCGTGTATGCGAGATACGTAAACATATATATGCGTGTGTGTAAAATTAAAAATTATGACTTTTGACTTAATTAAAATTAAATTTTTATTTTTTTAAATATGTTTTTAATTAAATTCAATTTTTTATATTTATTTTCAGGTTTATTAATGCTAGACGTAGAATTGTTCAACCAATGATAGATCAATCAAATAGAGCAGGTATGTAGTGTGCAAATTTAATTATTTGTATTTCGTGTACATAGAAAATACAATTATAATTATTATTATTTTTTATATTAAATTGAAAATTGTGGTTTTGGTATGGTGTCTCCTCGTGTGGTGTTATATACAATACGAACTCGAGTATATGTGTGGAGGTGGTATGAATTGACATCCTCTGTGAAAATAAAATTAAAAACACACAAAATAAAAAGTGTAAGCACCATCATAATGAGATTATAATTTGATAATTTTTATTTTTATTACAAGATGTATAATAAAATAAAAATGTGTATCCATCCATTCTTGTTGTCTTCATGATGATGGTGATGATGATGACGATTTTTTTTTATAGCTTTTTTGTTGTCTTAGGTTAAGGTTTTTATTTTTGATGTGATGTTTTGTTGGTTGTGTCGCTTTTGTGACACATAAAATTTGTCTGGTTGTCGTTTTGTCTGTGTGTGTGTGTGAAAAAAATGTGTGCCCATTGAATTAATTTCTCCGATTCGGTTTTATGTCAATTTTATGGGTTTCTGGTGTGTTGTGTGTTTTATGCAGCAGCACCCCCCTATATAAATATATCGGGTGCATGAGTATAATAGATAGGATATAATTCAGGAGGTTCTTATCTTAAACTGATGTGTGTGTGTAAACAAATAATAAAATTTTGTATATTTATGTCACAATTTTTCAAATTGATTTTTTATTTTTCAATTTAACATTTCCTTTTTCAATTCAAAATAATCATAATAAAAATAATAATAATAGGAAAACTTTATTTCCCTTACACTACTATAAAAAATTAATTTTTTTTTTGCAATTTTTTTGAATAAATCGACAATTTATATTCAGCGACAGTATCGCTTCTTTCTCTTTCCGGGAAAAAACGAAAAACTTCAAACTTTCTTTTCCTGTTTTCTTTCCTTCAAAAAAAAAAAAAAAATCAGGAAAAAATTGATTATATTTTTGTGCTTAAAGTTTTTATTTTTTTTTTGTTGCGTTTTGTGCTCCCCGTGATAAAAGAAGAGACAGATGGAAAACAAGACTAGGAAAACTGGAATAAAACAAGAAACTTTTTAATCCTATCAAATTTTTTCAATTATCCGAGTGGGAAAGTTTTGCGTTGCCGTGTAATGTTTTCCCGGCACTAAGCGGCTGGTGGTATTAGGTGAATTATATTATTTTAATTAGAAGTAAATTATGCAATACGAAAGTTGGTATAATGCCGTTATGGTACTGGTACAAGCATTTTAACTTCGCATGCTTTGGAAATCTCCTATGTTGAGAAGTATCCACGTTTGGCGAATTGATAAACTTATAAGTAAAGATATATTTGCTGATATTAACAAAACTATAAAAAACTCATTTTGTTTTATTCAGAATTTGCCCATAATTACGTTACTTGATATCTGAGAGCTCTCAGACATGTTTGAATGGTGCATTGTAATTTTTGTGGGTAAAGAAACTTAAGCAAGCTCAAAATATGTCATTCCAGCATTGTTCGTTGTTGATTCATACATACATGTGCTAGTGGAGGATAACGGGAGTAACGACGCCTAATGATGTTAACGAGTGCAACGTGATATACCCGTAGCCATGCATATACAACTTTTAAACCGACTAAAATGCAACCAATTCCTGGATTATAACCTGTAGTGACAAAGCTGGCTGGGCTCGATTACCATTTGCTGAGACCAATATTTCCTTTCATCTGTGTTTTTGCAGCCATCAAAATTATTCAGGCTAGTTTATAGCAAATAAACCTCATGGTATTTTTTCTGAGTGGCCCATTAGCCTTAGTTTTTTGTTCCATTATCGTGTTCTCGAAACAAAAACCTTAATAATTGTTTTCATTAACAAAACAGACAGATTGAGGTGAAAGGTATTTTTCTTTGTGATATAGTTTTTCTGGACTCTTATTATTATAGTTTCCCACGCCCCCTCCCCCTCTCTCCATTTTTGGGATTTAAGCTTCAGGTTTTTGTATATTGCCCAATGAATAAGACATTTTCCTAAAGATAATTTTGTTGTCAAATTTGTATTTAGATTATGATTTTTAAATAGAAACAAGATGTAAGGGGGATTTTTCATCATCTGATTACGGTTGGTGATGGAAATGAACACAACTACGACCCCTGTCGAAATGAAGAACTTAAGGACGGACACATCTTTCATGTCAAAACTTTAGGCTGGCATAAAACTCGGTTTCGGTTTTAATTAAGTTATTAATTTTTGGCGGATTATGTTTTTCTGGTTTATTTTTATTTGATCTTTTTTGAAAATGGCTTTTGCGAAGGTCGATCAATAAGTACCCATGTTAAAAATGAATACACAAGATTTATGTTATGTTTATTTATTAATCTCCTTTTAAGTCGACAACTTTTCCCAACGTTGCTGCCATTTCTTCAACCCTCCAAAAAATACGATTTTCATACTTTAAAATACGCTTCTGTCTCGGCAATAACCTCCTCCTGATTTTTTTTCCTCCAAGCCATGTTTTCATTTTGGGGAACAGAAAGAACTCTCAGAGTGCCAGGTCAGGAGAGTACGGTGGGTGCGGTAGTAATTCGTGGGCAGTTCATGCGATTTGGCCGCGATAATTCCAGATGAATGAGCGGCTGGAATGAGCAATCGCGGCATCCATCGGGCCGACATCTTTCTCACACTTATCATCACATGCCTAGTTCGGCGATCAGCGAGAATCATGTCGTGGACCTTTCAACGATTTCCTCGATAACAACGACTGCGGGCTGGCCGCTCATCATTAAAACAGATGTAAATTCATTGAACCAATATCTCACGGTTGTCTTAGATGGTGAAGCGTCCCCATAGACAGCGTATAAGTTCTCTTTTATTCCTTCGCATGTTTTTCCATCCAAAAATAAAGCGCGAATTGCAGATCGATATTGCTCTTTTCCCAGTTTATTGAGAAACGTGAAACACGAGTGATACAGCTGGCTGAAAAACTAACCTGTATGGCGTCATTTGACAGATGATAGTACACGATGGTAATGTCAACTTTCCTCAGCAACGCTATCTGTGTTCAAACACGAGTACTTAATGATCGACCCTCGTAGTGCTTTACTGTTCGGTTATAAAATGTTTTAATGTTAAAGCTAAAAACTTGAAACCCTTAAAACATAACCGTGAAAATATTAATTCCGAAAACCACACTACCAAACAAATTAAAGAACGCAAACTTAGATGTTTATTCTGATTCCTGTTACAGTTACGGTCTTGCTTTGGGAAATATTATCACTATTTGAATAGGAATGAAATTTGCGTTCAAAGTAAGAACCAAAAGCCTGAAATGTCTTTCCGTTATATAAGATTCCAGTATTATGCTGTACTGTTTAGTTGGATTAATTTAAGTTTGTTGATTAAATCTTCGTGCAAAATTTTGTCAAAGGCCTGCACTACATCAAGGAATACTGCGGAACAAACTTTTTTCTCTTCTAAAGTCTCCTCAATAATATTGGTTATTCTATGCACTTGATCAATAGTTGAGTGCTCACTGCAAAAACCAAATTGGTGATTTGGAATTAGGTTATTAATTTCAATTATTAGTTTGAGTCTTGGTGAGTTGAGTCCTGGTTTGACAATCATGATAATCTCAGCCACTTTCCAAAATTTTGGCATATATTTTAACCTGAATGCATGCGTTTATGATAGCTGCTTTATTATTTCTCCGGTAATCAGATCAAACCCTGGTGCTTTCTTTAAGTTTAAATTGTTTTTAATTTCGTTTGGTACTTCAGTAGGCGATGTAGGTGTGACGTCTTTGAGAATTTGTATTATGTTTTCATTCCATGTTTCTCGTAATTGACATTCATGAGGTTGAATTATATTTTCAAGACGATTAGCAAATCCTTCAGGGTTTTCTTTGTTGTTCTTTGCCCATGTTCCATCCAAGTTCCTGATTGGATGAATCGGCATTATTAGCCAGAGTTTTAGTTGCTTTCCAGAGCTAATAATCCGTACTACTGTCATTCGTCAACTTACTTAAGTCGAAATTAACTGACTCAGTTTCTGAATTTCTTTTTTTAATTGTTGAGTAAAATTGTTTAGTCTTTTTTTGTCTTGTGGAGCTCTAATTTGGTGCCACTTTTTTCTGAATTTTCGTTTATCCCTAAGGAGATTTCTAATTTCTATTCTATAGTTATTTCCTTTTAGCCTTGATTTGATTTCTGGAGTACTTTCCCTTAATGATTGTTGAATATCCGTAATGAACTTTTCTAATTCATTGTCCAGTTGATCCATCGTTTTTAAAGGAAAAAAATTATCAAATTAATTAAAAATAATATGAAAGCACAGTCATTTCAAAGTGAGAAAAACAATTTCAATATCATATATTTCCTTTAGCCATGATATCACATCCCTCAAAAAGGATGAACGATCGGGAATTTGTTTTAAACTCTTAGGTAACTGATTATAAATTTTAGGTGCCACAGAGGTAAAAAAGCGTTTAAAATGTTATTTTGTAGCTGGTGGACAGTTAACCTGATTAGAGTTGGAAGAATATATACCACACCAACAGTTTAGACCATATTGAAGCTTTGACTTGACAAGATCAAAATAGATAGATCTAAAAACCGCTTCGGGACAAATATCGCGCAGTAGTGTCGATTACAAGATAATAAGTACTTTTGCAATAATTCCACATGAATTTTAAAACTAAACCGATTATCAATCGTTGCTCCTAAATATTTAAAGGAGTCAACAACGTCAAGCACATTGCAAGAATCAGAACATGTAAAATTATTATAAAAACAGTCTGACGTGTGATATATAACATTATCTAACCTGCGTCTAAGAATGTGAAGATCATTATTAATCTTCCGAGTGTTAACATCACTAGTTTTGGAACTATAAACCAATCCCACATCATCAGCAAAGCCAACTGAATGGCCTTCTAATTTCAATTGGACAATTGAATTAATATAAATCAAAAATAAGATTGGTCCTAAAACTGAGCCCTGCGGTACTTCGCACTTGACTTTTCTAAAATCGCCAAAACAGCTCGAAATTTTGATCACTTCTTGTTTATCTGAAAGATAAGAACGAAACAAGTCATTCGCAATGTCGCGATATCCAGCTTTATCTAACTTTATTAATAATAAGTCCATCATCCACAGTGTCAAATGCTTTTGTAATGTCTATAAAATGTACTGCTGCAGATTGATCATTATTCAGCGACAATGCAATACGGTTTACAGGCTCTAGCACCGCATCCTCAGTATTTTTACCCTCTCTAAAACAAAATTGACTAGTTGAAAAAAAATTGCATTTTGCAAGCCAAATGTTTAGAGAAAACTGAAAGTAACGAAATTGAACGATAATTACTCAATTTGAGGGAATCACCTTTTTTATAGAGTGGTACTACAACAGCTTTCATGAGAACCTCAGGAAAACACCGCTTGACATGGTAAGATTATAAATAAAAGATAAACCAGGTGAAACGAGTGGCCGAACAGATTTGATCAGAGAATTAATTTTGTTATCGTAACCACAAGCGATTGTAAACAAAACCGATTTCTGCTGAACTATAGGGAACAAGTACTGCGACTCTCCTAACGCAGTTGGAGTTAAACGCGCGATACTACCTTTAAGATTCTCAATGACGTTAACAATTTAATTATTAAATTCGTTTGCAATTTTTAGTTCGTCTTCCAGAATTTCATTATTCTCGTTAATCTCGTACCGTTTACTTTAATTCCTTTACAAGACGCCATTGAGTTTTACATTTTTTCTACAGTTGTTAAAACGTCGGTAATAATAAAGTTCCTTTTCTATAGGAATAGCTGAATTTATTTTATTTTTTTCAAGGATCTTTATCCTATGCATTAATTTAATGTTTCTAGGATGCTTCCGTATGGACTTTAAGAATTTATATTTCAAATCAATAATTTTAGACAAAGAAAAAGAAGTTCATGGACGAATTTTTTTAGTTTAACCCGAGATTGTTCATTCGGATTGTGCATTCGGTAATATGAGCTGAAAAGGTTTCGAGAAATTTATTGAATGCTTGATTTGGATCTTGTTTAGTAAACACGTGAATCCAATTCTCTAGACTCAAAACCTCTTTTAACTTGGAAAGTTCAATGGCTTAAAGTTATCTTTTGTGATTTCAAGAAATAACATACGATGGTCAGATAATTTATAATCTAAAACTTCCGCATTCTCAATTAATTTAGAATTAGTATTTAATCTCAAAAAAATGTGGTCAATAGTACTCGAAGAAGTATCAGTAACTCTAGTAAAATCGTGAATTAGAGAGAACAATCCAAATGAAGACATCATTTGAAGATATTTATTGACATTTTGATTCACACAATTTGAATCTGAAATATCAATATTTAGATCACCAATGACAATTAAATTTTTGGTTTTAATACGACTTAGATAGAATGAAGACGATATGCTCCAACGGCGCAAAAGCTTTCAGAATTGATTGCAAAATTAATTCCTTAAACATCAGCAGTTTTTAGCATTTTTGTAACAAAATTGAAACTTAAGCCTAACCTCACATATGCTAGAATACCTCCGGCTAAGTAACTATTGTTACAGCCGTCAACCAAGTTAAAATTATGAATGGTATAGCTAGAAACTTCATCACTACCAATTCAATTATCTGAAAAAACACAATATCAGGCAAGAGAGGAGTATAGGAACTGAGATGAGACAAATATTCGTTGATGAGAGATTTAACAATTGAGTATGACCATCACAATTTACATTAGACATCTAAACGAAAAAAAAAGTTAAGCAAAAATAAAATTTAAAATTTGTGAAGATCTTCCCTGTCTCTGATTTCCAGTCCGTACCCACAGCTGTTTATAATTATTTTCCTGTCTTGCGGTTTTGGCTAAAAAATGAAGCATGTGAAGTTATCCCAGTTTTTCATCCCAGGATTTTTTTTTATTATTATTTACACGAAACTATTATATTCCATCCCAGTTTTTCATTTTACACCTCTAAAAGACGGAAAAAATTATAAACACAACAACAAATTATCTCATCCCAGTTTTTTCGTTTATTTGTTGTTCATGTAAAACAAATTCATACTTGGAAATAATGAATTGGGTTTTGGTAATAGTAATTTTGTACGAGTAAATTTCTAGTTCACGATAACCATACGCCAAAATATTAGTTAAAAACATTAAGATTAATTTATAATGAGGACCCCAGTGCCAGGCGTATGTTAGGATTGGCACAATCTTCCAGCTTCGATATGGCCCCATATAAATTTATATGAAAATCGTTTATAACTTCCAAACCCTTCCTGGGCCGGAAATAGCGATTAATGTTTCGAAATGGTATGTAATTGAGTGGTTGCTGACCAAATGGCCAGCACCAGCCCTATGTTCAAATTTGAGTAAATGGCCAAGTTCCAAAATCACAGGTTATGGTAAATAAACATTTGTATCTCTTAAGAACATTCTAGGCCGGAAATGATTCCTTAGGTTTTGAGTTGGTAATAATAAGGGCAAACTATGGTGAGCACCCCAGTGCCAGCCGTATGTTAGGATTGGCACAATCTTCCAGCTTCGATATGGCCCCATATAAATTTATATGAAAATCATTTATAACTTCCAAACCCTTCCTGGGCCGGAAATAGCGATTAATGTTTCGAAATGGTATGTAATTGAGTGGTTGCTGACCAAATGGCCGGCACCAGCCGTATGTTCAAATTTGAGTAAATGGCCAAGTTCCAAAATCTCAGTTCAAAGTAAATAAACTTTTGTATCTCTTAAGAACATTCTAGGCCGGAAATTATTCCTTAGGTTTTGAGTTGGTAATAATAAGGGCAAACTATGGTGAGCACCCCAGTGCCAGCCGTATGTTAGGATTGGCACAATCTTCCAGCTTCGATATGGCCCCATATAAATTTATATGAAAATCGTCTATAACTTCCAAACCCTTCCTGGGCCGGAAATAGCGATTAATGTTTCGAAATGGTACGTAAATGAGTGGTTGCTGACCAAATGGCCAGCACCAGCCGTATGTTCAAATTTGAGTAAATGGCCAAGTTCCAAAATCACAGGTTACGGTAAATAAACATTTGTATCTCTTAAGAACATTCTAGGCCAGAAATGATTCCTTAGGTTTTGAGTTGGTAATAATAAGGGCAAACTATGGTGAGCACCCCAGTGCCAGCCGTATGTTAGGATTGGCACAATCTTCCAGCTTCGATATGGCCCCATATAAATTTATATGAAAATCGTCTATAACTTCCAAACCCTTCCTGGGCCGGAAATAGCGATTAATGTTTCGAAATGGTATGTAATTGAGTGGTTGCTGACCAAATGGCCAGCACCAGCCGTATGTTCAAATTTGAGTAAATGGCCAAGTTCCAAAATCACAGGTTACGGTAAATAAACATTTGTATCTCTTAAGAACATTCTAGGCCGGAAATGATTCCTTAGGTTTTGAGTTGGTAATAATAAGGGCAAACTATGGTGAGCACCCCAGTGCCAGCCGTATGTTAGGATTGGCACAATCTTCCAGCTTCGATATGGCCCCATATAAATTTATATGAAAATCGTCTATAACTTCCAAACCCTTCCTGGGCCGGAAATAGCGATTAATGTTTCGAAATGGTATGTAATTGAGTGGTTGCTGACCAAATGGCCAGCACCAGCCGTATGTTCAAATTTGAGTAAATGGCCAAGTTCCAAAATCACAGGTTACGGTAAATAAACATTTGTATCTCTTAAGAACATTCTAGGCCGGAAATGATTCCTTAGGTTTTGAGTTGGTAATAATAAGGGCAAACTATGGTGAGCACCCCAGTGCCAGCCGTATGTTAGGATTGGCACAATCTTCCAGCTTCGATATGGCCCCATATAAATTTATATGAAAATCGTCTATAACTTCCAAACCCTTCCTGGGCCGGAAATAGCGATTAATGTTTCGAAATGGTATGTAATTGAGTGGTTGCTGACCAAATGGCCAGCACCAGCCGTATGTTCAAATTTGAGTAAATGGCCAAGCTCCAAAATCACAGGTTACGGTAAATAAACATTTGTATCTCTTAAGAACATTCTAGGCCGGAAATGATTCCTTAGGTTTTGAGTTGGTAATAATAAGGGCAAACTATGGTGAGCACCCCAGTGCCAGCCGTATGTTAGGATTGGCACAATCTTCCAGCTTCGATATGGCCCCATATAAATTTATATGAAAATCGTCTTTAACTTCCACACCCTTCCTGGGCCGGAAATAGCGATTAATGTTTCGAAATGGTATGTAATTGAGTGGTTGCTGACCAAATGGCCAGCACCAGCCGTATGTTCAAATTTGAGTAAATGGCCAAGTTCCAAAATCACAGGTTATGGTAAATAAACATTTGTATCTCTTAAGAACATTCTAGGCCGGAAATGATTCCTTAGGTTTTGAGTTGGTAATAATAAGGGCAAACTATGGTGAGCACCCCAGTGCCAGCCGTATGTTAGGATTGGCACAATCTTCCAGCTTCGATATGGCCCCATATAAATTTATATGAAAATCGTCTATAACTTCCAAACCCTTCCTGGGCCGGAAATAGCGATTAATGTTTCGAAATGGTACGTAAATGAGTGGTTGCTGACCAAATGGCCAGCACCAGCCGTATGTTCAAATTTGAGTAAATGGCCAAGTTCCAAAATCACAGGTTACGGTAAATAAACATTTGTATCTCTTAAGAACATTCTAGGCCGGAAATGATTCCTTAGGTTTTGAGTTGGTAATAATAAGGGCAAACTATGGTGAGCACCCCAGTGCCAGCCGTATGTTAGGATTGGCACAATCTTCCAGATTCCATATGGCCCCATATAAATTTATATGAAAATCGTCTTTAACTTCCACACCCTTCCTGGGCCGGAAATAGCGATTAATGTTTCGAAATGGTATGTAATTGAGTGGTTGCTGACCAAATGGCCAGCACCAGCCGTATGTTCAAATTTGAGTAAATGGCCAAGTTCCAAAATCACAGGTTACGGTAAATAAACATTTGTATCTCTTAAGAACATTCTAGGCCGGAAATGATTCCTTAGGTTTTGAGTTGGTAATAATAAGGGCAAACTATGGTGAGCACCCCAGTGCCAGCCGTATGTTAAGATTGGCACAATCTTCCAGCTTCGATATGGCCCCATATAAATTTATATGAAAATCGTCTATAACTTCCAAACCCTTCCTGGGCCGGAAATAGCGATTAATGTTTCGAAATGGTATGTAATTGAGTGGTTGCTGACCAAATGGCCAGCACCAGCCGTATGTTCAAATTTGAGTAAATGGCCAAGTTCCAAAATCACAGGTTATGGTAAATAAACATTGGGATGGGATAATTTGTTGTTGTGTTTATAATTTCTTTCGTCTTATAGAGGTATAAAATGAAAAAACTGGGATGGAATATAATAGTTTCGTGTAAATAATAATATAAAAAAATCCTGGGATGAAAAACTGGGATAACTTCACATGCTTTAAAAAATGTAATTCCCGCAATTTTAGTTTCGTTGATGTAAATAGCGTTGTTTGATTGAAAGCCACAGTCTGATGTTTTTTATTTTTAAATTTTCACATCACTTCAACTTTGATGTTGTGACGAAAGAAACTTGACACAAATTTGTCCACTTCCTGAGCCAGAGTTTCTATGTTTCAAACGATATGAATGATTTATATCTGTGGAATGAATGTGCTCTGTGATCTGAGCTCATATCTTGGCTTTCTTCGACTTTTATAAAATTATTAGAAATATTTTGGTTATAAAAAAATCGATCGGGTCAGGTATTTTTCCTGGCCAATATGTTGTTTTTTCATCCATTTTCTTTAATGGCAATCAGTAATTATTTTCCTTTAGTTGTAGATAATCTAGAACCCCAGTGAGCATTGAAGTCACCACATATTACGAAACTTTTTCCCAGACGCTCGAAGAACTCTGAGTATTGTTTGTTTTTAATGGAATGTCTTGGTGGACAGTATAATTCTGCCACAACAATAGGAAAGTTGTTGGTTTTTATAACCTTTTCCTTATATATTCCTTCCTTTTCCTTATATAAATCCCTGTGCTCTGAATTTCATCTTTTTCATACATAGCTTCTTCAAAATGTTGGATATTTTTGTATGATGACTGCACTTCCGCCTCCTCTGGCTGAATTATCTGGATGAGTAGTGTAATATACGCAATAGCCTTTAAATGTTATTCAGAATTGCTTAGTAAAATGTATTACCGAAATAAGACACACATCTACAGGGTAGCTGACACGAAGTGTTACCAAAACAAAACGCCACAGAATTTTTATTTTTTGATGAATTTTATTGAATCAAAGTAAAAAATGCCGACAAAGCCATTGCATGCAGCACGAAAGTGGCTCTGCGGCATTTTGGCCCATTCCCGGCGAAGCGCTTGCTTGAGATGATCGATACTTTGGTATTTTTTATTCCAACCTTGCTCATCAAAATACCCCAAACCGAGAAATCTAGCGGATTTGCATCCGGTGAATTTGGTGGCCATTGGGCAGTGGAAATGAACCGTGGAACATTGTTTCTCAGCCAATCTTGATTGACGCGCGCTTTATGACTCGGTGCCGAGTCCTGTTGAAATGTCCAGGCTCTGCGGCCGAAATGGTTTTGTGCCCAAGGCTTCAACGCTCCATCCAATACATGATCCCGATAAATTTGAGCATTTATCTTGATGCCACGGTCCAAAAAAACGAGCGGTGAACGGCTTTTGGCCGTTACAGCGGCTCAAACCATTACCATCGGCGGCGCTTGGTTTCGAGTGGCAATCCGTTGGTTCAAATTTTCAGTATAACGGTAGGGCAAGTAAATCCGGTGGTTTTTCTTGTTCACATATTGCTCAATAAAGAACGGCGACTCATCGAAGAAAACCAAATTAGGCAAATCTCCAATTTTGTGCAAGCGTAACCACTCCTTTGCTCCTTCCACTCTAATTTTTTTTTGAGCATCGGTGAGACCATGCGTTTTTTGGAATTTCAAGGCCTTTAGTCCAAGATGATCTTTCAATATGTGCTGCATACGTTCGAGCGAAATGTTCGCTCAAGAGCTATTTTTCTGCCACTACGGTGCGGATTCCGAGCCAATTTTGCCTTCACCTCCCGAATGATATCCGGCGATGTTGCAGTGCGTTTCGGTCCACCACCATGGCGTTTTGCAATGCTGCCAGTATCGTTATAACGATTTATGGTACGATACTCAAACAATTTATTCACATGCAGATGTTTTAGCTGGTTAACAATCTGCGGCTGTGGTTTTCCAGCCAAATATAGACCAATCACACTATTACGCTTGAATTTCATTGCGGATAACTTTTTTTCTGAATATTTCCCACTAAAATGCTTTTGTACGCTTGTAAACAATGGATTGAACTGTCATTAGTGTAAATTTGAGCGCTCTGTCATCACTGGTTTGACAGCAATGGCAGTCTGAAGTTGGTAACACTTCGTGTCAGTCACCCGGTATATTCTCAATATCGAGGACTGCTGAGAATATCTTGTAATGTGTCACTGATGTCACATGGTTGCCTATTGTCTTATTCTGTCTGCCTCTCGTATCGATTTGCCTGACCATACATTTGAGTTTTATTCATCCTTTGGATTTTATTTTTCTGAATTTCCTTTGCAACAATACATCCTCGATAATTGGCAGGATGGCCTTGTCCACAGTGTACACACTTTAGATGTGCTTGCGGATTGTCCCAGCACATTTAACACACACCTATATACCGACATTATTTTTAAAATTAAGATTTAAAAGAAGTTCAGTATTTTTTCTTGAAGCTAAGCAAGAATATTGATAATGGCTCGGATGGCCATCAGTGTCCTCTCGACGAATTTCAGAACGAAGAATAGGGTGTCAAAAGCAATTTTCAACATAATTATGGGGTGCTTTGGCCCCAAAATAAATTCGATGGATAAAACAAACAAACAAAAGCTTCGAAAACGAAAACATTAATTTAATGAATTAACAATAGCAATCTTGAATAAATATACTCGACTGCGCATAACAATTACAAACCCATAAATTTTAATCATATACATAATTATCATCATTAAATGACAATGAACATAAATATTAAATATGTATAATGCTCGTAAAAATTAACCAACACAAATACCAAAACATTAAAAAAAAGGGTTAATTCCTCAAACATGGCAAAAATATTATTCAGTGTCCTTATGGAATTAAATTTTTATGGATTTTAAAATGAAAAATTAATGGTTATAAAGTGTTGAGCAATTAGAGAAGCGGGTGTGCTCTGTGTATCCAGATTGGATAATATCTCTATATGCCATCTTTAGTTCTTAATTGAGACAATAATATCACTTTTCAAACGAAACTAAACAAAACCAAAGAACAAACAAAAAAGTAAAAAACTATAAAACATAATATTTTATATCATATATATATGAAATAAAAGTATTATTTTTCCAACATATAATAAACTAGAGTGGTGTAAAGTGCAAAATCATGTCATATATACGAACGATGTAGATTACCATTTAGCTTATTGCTTTATATAAAAATTTCTTCTTCTACTATACATCTTATACATTTTTTATTGTTATTATTATTATTACATTCTTATTCTTAAAATAATATTATAATCAAGAGAAGTCTTAAAGTCAGCCACACTTGTATGTATTTATCATTTTCGTCGAGTAACATAAATACAAAAACAACAAATATATACGAAAATTGATAGCAATTTATCTTGTACTGGATGATTGAATTCCATTTCCCGTTTATATATTTTCGATTTTACTACTTACTCCCTTTCTATAACTATGGTATATATACATATATACGAGTAGAGATACATGGAGCTTAAAGCTTAAATATGCATTCATTTCTTAAAAATATAAAATTGGATATTTTCTACACATCTAGATTTGCGACAGGTTTCACAAGTAAAATATATCGTTGGTCCATTGACCTCTAGGGTACAATTCATCACTATCAACATAAAAGGGTCTTACTGTATCGTCCTTGAAATATAAAATTTTATATGTTTCTTCTTCCTATTTTTTATTTTATACACACACACACACAGTAGTTTTTCCTCTCGACATACCGATTTTCATTTTGTTCGGAATTTTTTTGTTTTTTTTTTTTTTTGTTTTAAAGAAAGATTTATGGTTTTCACTATGAAAATAGAGCTTTTAGTTTTATTATTTTAATTTCATTGTTGAGTTAAATTATTTATTCATTTAATTACATATAAATTTTATCCCTCTCGTAGCGTTTTTTTTTTCGTTTTTAGTATTTTTTGTATGTTTTGGGGAAACAGACGGCCATTTTCCAAAATATGTATATTTTATTATAAAGGGAAAATATAAAGGAAAATCCAATCAAATGTATTTAAAAAGGATATACGTATTTTAATTGGAAAGAGATAATATATATAGATGGAGATATGTATATAGGTAAAAACTATATATGGTGAATAAAACAACAACAATTTTGGAATATAATACGACAGTTTGGGGAGTAATTAAGAAATCCCTAAAATAATTTATCATGAAAGGTTTAATAATGTTATATTGTCTCTGTTATATACACTATTATGTTGATTGTTATACAACACCTAGAGGGCTCATTTTTGTGTGTTTGTATAAAATATATTTTCTAACTATTTTCTTTTCCGTAAGTTTTTTTTTTTTTTTTGGTATATATGCTGTAATATATTAATGATAATATCTTACTATTATAATCAAGGCCTTTACCGAAATGTTTATTGCTTTTAATTTTATGTAGCTACATAGGGATTTATCATTATGTGTGACTGTGAATTTTGTAGAGCGCCACGGAAATTAGGTTTGGGGAAGAAATATTTGTATATTTGTAAATTCGCACATTTAACAACTGGCTGCGTGTAAAACAATTTAATTTAATACATCATTATTTAAATTAAATAAACATCTGGATTATGTATTATTTTTGTCCAGTACATTGTTTAATTTTGAATACTATATTAAACTCCAATTAGGTTGTCAAAGTGTATTATTGATATCAGAAAAAAAAATTATGTGGTACGGCTTAACTTGCGTATATCATTTAAACTGTCAGATTTTGGAAATTTAAATAACCGTGATATAGTAAAAGTTGTAAAAGGTAAAATAATTAAACTTATTTCCAACAAAAAGTTTAGACACTTAACGCATCTGTTTTTATTATTATCTTATCATTTTCTTATTTATATTTACGTATGTTATTACCCATTGCTTTGTTCCAAAACATCAAATTAAGGAAAGGTTTATTTACTTATTTATTCGTTTGTTCAAATTTATGACATAATGCATGAAATGTTCTGATGTTGTTATTTGCACATTTAATTAGGTTTATAATGATTTTAAATTACCATCTATTCAATTTGAAAATATTTACCAACGTACAATTCAAAACGAATTCGCACGATTCTATCCCAGAAAATAAAAAAAAATCCTCTGGTAACACTAATCAATAAAAACCCCATTTGCTCTTGTGTGAAGTTAGCCCAGCCCAGAATTTCTTTAAATTGATTCAAAATAAAACGTCATTGGTGTAGTTAACCCAGCCAAGAATTTATTAAAAAACACGTTAAATACAAAAATTAAATTCGTTATATTTAAATTAACAGAATTTTGTCATCAACAGAACAAGTAGACACGATAAAGGTAATTGGCACGTTAAAAGTATAAATTTGTCGAATTTAGGCTATTTGGTTTTGAGATCGTCACACTTCTGATATACTTTTAGAAAAGTTAGAAAAAAATCGTTCCGTGGCAACTGTTCGAAATTGAGCCCTGGGCCAGATATACCCATACAATACGTATTTGAACAAAAATTAAATTAAAATTTCGCACGTTAAAAGTATACATTTGTCGAACTAGGGCTATGTGGTATTGAGATCGAGCAAATGGGGTTTTTATTGATTAGTGTTGCCTGATGATTTTTTTTTTTTATTTTCTGGGATAGAATCATGGGATAACTTCACATACGTACGTACCTAAAACAAATTTCCAAAGAAATCTTTCCGGTGGCACTATTCTGGCTTTCCCTGCGAAAAGGGAATTGGAAAAAATATTTTTATAGCATTTTTGGCCAAATTGTATTTTTCTGGCCTACTGAAGGAATAAGTTTAGTGCAAAAATTTTCATAACCAAGTTAATTGGGAAACTTTTGTTACACAAAATTTTTATATGGAAAAAATATTTTCCCACTTAACTGTGTTTCGAAAATATTTACACAAAACTTATTTCCTCAGTAAGCCAGGAAAATTCAATAGAATACAACTCACTAGCCATCAACTACAATGTAAGGTCGGTTGTCATAGCTTGACAAGATTTTTTCAAATCAATAATGAATGTAGTATTTCTCTAAACAAAATATTTTCATGTATTAGAGTTAAAAGTCCCATTTTGACTAAAGTATCAGATAGATACGATACTGGGCGATTTTCCGAAATTAGTTCCAATATGGTTTTTAAATTTTCATTAAATTCATTAAATTTTGTAAGTACTGGGGGCGATTTTATTTACAAAAGGCTTCTCCTGTTTGATAAAAATTGGTGACGGAATTTTTCAATGGATGAGTTCCCCACGTGCTGGACGTGTCAATTTTTTTTAATTTATCTTAACGTCTATGGAGTCAAATTTCCTTTTAAGCCTTTTTCGTCTGAGAAGCGAGTGCGATGCGTTCTAACTTTGGTAATAATTTGAGTTAGAAGCCGGTTAACGAAGATGGATAGATGTATTTCCGAAAGTAAATACTTCCAATTTTCAATGGCTTTTCAATTTTCATTTAAATGAACCAATTAAATTATATCGCCAATAGTTAGTATAAACCGAATGATTTTAATAAAGGTAGAAACCTCTATGCGATTGGACGTAAAAACGAAATCAGTGTAAAAAATATTGGTTAGGGAGATTTCCGCCTGTGAGGTACAGATTTTTTTTTTTATTTTTTGTCTGCTCGGACTAATTTGTAATTTGATGAAAATTGAGAAGCGTCTCTGATGTGTAATAACTCCTGGAATATTGATTTACTGGGTCGACTGCCCTCGTGCTGGCCGCGTTTTTTTAATTTATCCGGGTTCGAACCTCTATCGAGCTCAAATCCCCTTTTTAATTTTTTTTTTTGTGTGAAAAAGTTGGTGAGTGTCAGGAACCGAGTGTAATCAGTTAAAAATTCGGTAAAATTCGTGTTAGAAGTTGGTTTACGAAGGTCGTGATATTTGCTTTAATTTTTCTCGATTCGAACGTTTTTGTTACAAATTGATCAGTTGGTTTTGAAGTACTAGCAAGTGATTGACAAGCTCCAGGTAACGTAGTAATATTTTTTACGGCTCGAACGATTTTAAGGTGGTGATTGCAGTAAGTCCTGATTATGGATAATTCGTTTAGCGGGTCTTCCTGTGAGGCTTAGGCTAAATCTATTCAATTTTTATTTGGCTCGAAAGCTTGCAATAAAGTTTATTGAGAGAAAGATTTTTTATGGCTGAAATTTTATTCGCAGAGGTTGCTCTGTTATTTCAGCGTTCGATTTGTTTATTTTACTGAAGAATTTATGAAAGAATTGGTTTACGACTGACGTGATATTTTTTTAATTCTTCTCAAGTCGAACGTTTTTATCAAAAATTGATGAGCTAGTTTTTAAATGTCAGCAAAAAATTGGGAAGGTCCTGTTAACTTATAGGGTATAATTTTTAATTTTTTCTTCCGGCTCGAACGATTTTAAGCGGATCCTACTTTGGTGCTGTAGTTAGACCATTTTTTCAACTTGTTTCGAAGTTTTTAATAAAATTTATTGAGGGCAGGATTATGAGTACCGGTAAGGATTTCAAATGAGTCGGTTGTGGAGTCGCTCTGTGATTCTGAGATCGATTACTTTTTAAACCTTTTACTACCACGAAAGAGTAGGGGCGCGATTTGTTTAAAATTTTGGAAAAGAGGTCGGTTTACTAAGGCTGTGATATTAGTTTTAGTTTTTCTCGATTCGAAATTATCCAGATTCATTTTAAATCGATTACCATGAGTCTGAAAGACGGAAAAATTTGTTTTGGTTCTTCCAGCGAGGTCAGAGATCCATTTTAAATTATTTATACATTGATGCGTGTAGGAGTTTTGAAATGGCAACTGGATCTCTAGGAAGCGATTCCAATATGTCTTATTTTCGTCATAAGGGCCCTCTTTGAACTTTGCCTCGAAAGAGTTTTATTAAAATTGTTGGTAAGTGCTAGTAAGCGTTTGCGATGAGACTTAATTCGAACAAAATTAGTGTAAGAGCGAATTCTTTTTTTCTAGATTCCAACACTCTTGTTTATCATTGATGAGTTGGTTTTCAACTGCCAGCAAGCGATTGAGAAAAATTAATTTTAGACTTCCAATGGTTGACCTGGATCACACGTTTAATTATTTTCGATTCTAGCAATTTTGCTAAAAATTGGTGAACGCGTGTTTCACGTGCCAGGAAGCGGTTGCATTAACTACTTTCGTATAATTTTTTTAGCGAGTCGTCCGGTGGGAGCTTCATATTTCGTCTAGTTGAGTCATGTTGCACAATATATGTTTGGGAGGTAGCTCTCCAAAATGTTCATTGAGAATTGAATTGAACCATTTCTCAATCGATTATGAATTTATAAGCATGTATGAAGTGTAAATGCCAATTTTTTGTAAGTTCGAAACGAGGCTCTGGAATACTTCCGAAATGCTTAATTAAGCTGGCCGGTCTAGTTGAAAACCCAGACCTTCGTTAAAACACCAGCACTTCAACTTATATGTTCCACAACAATCCCAATGATTCCGGCTGGTAAAACGTATGTCCAAATAACAGGGGCCTGTGCCATAATTGGTTTAGTTCGTGCTGGCATAGCTCCGGCTGGCTTTAAATGGTAATATGCGTTCAGGCTGAAAAATCATATAGTACACAATTATGCACAATACATTGTGCTTCTTGTGCCATAGTTGATTTATTTCCGGCTGATATGGTTCCGGCAGACGTGACGGACTCTAACAACCAAGATGTTGAAATGTTATGATCACGCCTATTTCTTATTCGTGTAGAATATTTATGCACTGCCATCTTTTAAATTAATTTAACTCATTGACTGAATACATATGTGAGCCAAATAGGATTGAATTTGTAACGGGTGATGACAGATGTCTGTTACACACCATGTCAAAGAATATAGTATAATGTTCTTTGTTCGTAAGGTATTCGTGTACAGCGATATATATCCAGGTGTGCAAGGAGATCACTTCTGACTACTTTGGAGAAATCACGACGCCTAGCGTTTGATCGCCATTGTTTTAAACTATCGAACAATGCAACCACAAAGGCACGTGAAATCCACGCACTAGTTATCACAGCATTATGTATTATCCAGCGTTCTCGATTCACGTTAATAATCTCGCAAAGAAACTTGTCCACTTCATATATAGCAACACTAAAGCCAGGATTGGCAATTTAAGAAAACGGTTTATGGTTTAACAATTAATTATCTTGATTGTAATCTCTGTTATATGGGGTGCGTGGGTAGACGTCTGGAACATCAGATACAAGATGACAAGAATGATTGCCATCTAAGACGGAGCAACGGATCGGGCATATCTTTGACTACGCATTCGATAAACTTCAAACATAACTTCGATTTTAACCCTTCATTTTGAACATTGAAAAAAACAAGTCGTGAAGGGAACTATTAAAGGTTTTACAAATTTACGTTTGACAGTACCAGGGTCCACCAATCTTACGACACCTTTTAAAATATCGTTCGCACCCATTTCATATCAAAACTTAAAATGTCCAAAAAAGGGAAATTTAAGGTTCAATTCCACTACAACAGCGTTTTATTTTCCAGAAAACTAGGACGAGATAAAAATATCAATTCTCTGCGTCTTATTCCCTCACTCTAAGCAAACTTATATTTTTTGATCTTTTTATGCTAGTAAAAATTTATTTTTGGAGAAAAATTATTGGAAATTTTGAATTTGTAAATTTTTTGTGTTTAAAAACTTACTTGATTAAAACAATTAAAATTGGCCTTAGTGCAGTGTTGAATAACTGCAATTTAGTTTTTAGTTTGATAGCAATAACAAATTGGTTAAAAAAATGTTTGGAGTTCGTTTTCTACCGGCTGTGTGTTTCCTTTAAAAATTCTCAATTCAAAATTTAAAAATAATTCCAACTGCTCACAATGCCCACTTTGATCTTTGTATTGTGACAGGATCCGCCTACACAACACAATCTACCTAGGTATCACATTGCGCTGTACACAAAATATTAAAATGGTTTTCCGGTCGAATGGATTGCATAGGTGATGAATTTTTTAAGACGCTGCGCTTATAAATGTTTTATCGCATGACTTGCATTTATGCAGCATTTTTGCAGTACGCACACGTTATGTTGTGCTGGTCGTTATTGATAAATATCTTTGGTATTCGGGGTGAGAAAACTCCATTATCATGATTGTTCGTGATTCTTGATGTAGTGAGAAAATATGAACGTCTTATCGCAGCTTTTGCATTTGTTGTGGGGTCGGTTGGATGAATGTGCTTCATATGTACTTTAAGTGCTGCATGCTACATTAGGCACATTTTCGGCTGTATGATACGCAAAATTATGCATTTCAAGTTTTCAGACATTTTTTTCGAAACAAAAAAGTCGGTCATTATGGATGAACTTGTGAAACTGAAGATCACTGAAATTATCGAAGTTTTATTTACAATCTTGGCACTCGAATGCATTATCCTGTTCTATATTTTGCTCCACAATCGAGGTAATTTCCTCGTTGACCGTTTGTATTTTACTCCTATTATTTCTTTATTCAAATGCAATCTGCAATCATTTAAATTGCAACCGAGATATCACTCAATTTTATTTCTTCAATGACGAATTTTAAATTAGTTGTTCTTCGACAGATTTTTCTCGTATATTTCAACCTGAATCCTATACATCTTGTTCCCATTTTATTGATACACTGCTTTCAGGCGGATTATACCTCGATAAGTTTCATTTTTTTAAACTGAACACAGGACTGCAAATTCTTAGCTTTCGATTGATGCGAAGATGGAGAGCTCGAAATTCTTCAAAGGATAACGTATGGGCGCACATATGACGTTTTTCAGGGCGCAGCCACTCCAAATCGGCTTTAGATAAACCAAACGCGATTGAATGAATGCAAAGTACAGGAGTAACAACGTTTTTTTAGGAAGACAGTTCTGTTTATGGCAAATATTATTGGTATAACAGATTTTTTTATGTTATCGACTTGACAGGACTAATTAAATTTACAATGTACTCGTATTACCAGACCTAGATAATTCCACTTAGTAACCATTTCAATCACAAAGAGTTATAAGTGATTGAAGACATATTTAACACATCCAACAACATGTTTCAAAGTACTATGTGTTTAGTTTTTTCGTGGTTTAGAAGTAAATGATTGGTATTAAACCACTTACCTAGTATTCTTAAATCATTTTGTATTTTAGATAGCAGAGGTTCTAAGGTTTGGCTTCATAAGCAACAACAGCCTCGACCACATACAATTGTATTCTTCCCTCTACGCTAATGTTACCCACATTATATCATAAACAAAGTTATGAATAACGTGGGTCCTAGGATCGAGCCCTGAGGAACTCCAAGATTCAGCAGTACTTCATCACTTTTACCCTCTTATATTTTAATAATCTGCCTTCTGTTATGTAGATAATTTTCAAACAATTTTATTTGTATTTTTGTAAGTCCCATACTTTTGCTTTTTAATTTAAGTAGTAGAATGTCGGGATGTACCATATCAAACAAAGGTTTTGCGTATATGTATCGGCCTTGGTGTTGGACTTGGCCCTAATTGCCGAATTTACTTATTACAGTATTTACTTCTAAGAACTGATTTAGTTTAAGCAATATAATCTTTTCAAATATTTTTGAAATGGAAGATAATTTCACTTTCGCTTTATGAATCGCAAGTACTTTGTCTATTTCACAAGTATCTGGAAATATGCCCGTCCGAAAAGAATCATTTACATATAAAGCCAGCATTGGAGATATAATGCTAACTGTGTATTGTAGAAATTTAGCGGAGAAGATTGACTATTTCATTACTCGTAACTATTACATCTTTGTCAACTAAAGCCCAATCTTTGGTTCAAAAAATTCCAAAATTGCTTGGACTTTTTTTCTGTAGCTACCAACAAGCTCAGAGCTTTGTGACGATTTATTGGGTGTGTTACTTAGTTTTTGGGATTGTCTAACAGATGGCGTAACTTTTGTACTAAACATTCTTTTGCAATGACACCTACGGCGTTTTAAAGTGTCGACATTTCACATTAAAATTTAGTTTGTCATTATTCGTGAAAGCAAACAACATATTTTTGAATCTCGTTTAAACATGTTGAATTCGTACCAACAAAACACCATTGCTTTTTTGCTTTGATCAAAAGAAAAAATCTGCTGAAGTTTTCGTTTGCTTCAAGAAACTTATGGCGATCATGCACCAATTCAACAGACTTGTGAAAACTGGTTTAAACGATTCAAAAGTGGCGATTTTGATGTCAGTGGTAAAGAACGTTCTGGCCAACCAAAAACATTCGAAGATCAAGAATTTAAAGCATTATTGAAGGAAAACTGAGCTTATGAAAGCAGAAAAAAAAACTTGCAGAATAGTTAAATGTCACTCAAGCAGCCATAAGCAAACGTTTACATGCCATGAAAATGATTCAAAAAGAAGGAAAATGGTTGAATGAACTGACAGAAGCCAACATTGAAAATCGTTTAATGGTTTGCAATTCTTTGCTTACAAGACACCGAAGATGGCATTTTTTGCCTCAAATTGTGACTGGCGATGAAAACTGGATTTACTACAATAACCCTAAACGCAAGAAATCATGGGTTCCTCCAGGCGAACCATCCACATCAATAGCAAAAGGAACTAAGGTTATGTTGTGCATTTGGTGGGATCAGAAAGGAGTGGTGTACTGTGAGCTGCTAGAACCGAACGAAACTATTACTGGTGAACGTTACCAAAAACAATTGATCGATTTGAACCAAGTATTGAACGAAAACCGTCCGTATCCCGTTCATTGATGATACATAAAATATGATTTGTCATCCAGTCATGTTGTTCATTCAAACTAGCTGTTTAACATTCTTCACAAAATTATTAATGTTAGTAGCTCTAGAGATCCTATTCCAAATGGGAATACTTGTTCATAATTAAAGACCTTCATAAATTCACAATACAACTTTTTTGGAACATTAATTTTTGAAACCTAAAGAAACAGAACGCGGTGATCCGAGAAGTAATATTTAAGTCGTACCTGTAACGTAACAGATCGGTTAAAATATGATCTTTCATAATGATAAATCGAGTTGTGAATTCCATCGTTAATTTATTAGCACATATCCACATGAATTAATTATCCCTAAATTTTTTAATATATCTCTATCCTAAATATCAAGGCAATTTAAATTAGCTGGTCCGTTTACTATAGTGAAGTTTCTGACAAACTAAAAATGACAAAAAACTTTACAACAGCCCAAAAAAAACGCGTTATGCAGAACGATAAAAATTATTAAAAAAATAAGTTCACAATGGCAACCTAATACCGACCAAATGGCACAGTGGTTAAAGCTTTGGCGTTTGGATCGGGAGGTACCGGGTTCGAATCCCGATAGGGGCAGGATGCAAAGTGAAATTTCATCAACAGATTTCGATCTGTGGTGAAATGTAACACATCTATGACCCCCTGTCGGTGTGCAAAACTCATGGGCCGACCCATCTTCCATGCTGGTATAGGCTGGCATGGAGCTTGCAATGTGCAGATGGTCTTAAAATCGGTCCTATAGCCGTACGTCCTCGAGTTGGCCGCAAGGCGTAAAGTAAGGACGTTAAAAGCATAACCGCGGAAGAGCAGGGTGAGCCTTGAGCCCCAAAACAGATCGCATAGTTATCAATAAAAAAAAAAAAAAAAAAAAAAAAAAAAAACCTAATTTAGCCATAACCATTTGCCATAACCATTCTTTATGTTTACTAGAAGCCAACATATGTATGCGGTGAAGCAGTCATAGATTTTTTTTATTTTGAAAATTTTGCTATAGTAGACACTTGAGATCGCCAATGACAAGGCTTCGTAGAGATGTCTAAAGCGAAGTATGTTGTCGTGTAGTATTGACCCTGACCTACTGAATCTTTTGTAGAAGCCAACATAATTATGCAACCCATCGAAGCATAAATTTGCTATGTCATTCAACCGTTCGAATTTATCATCCAACCACGTGAATCCATTATCAGTGGTAAATTCAAATGCTGACGAAATCACGGCCGCATATTCAACCATTTGAATTCCCCATCCAAACAGGTGAATTCATTATTGGTGGCAAATTCAAATGCTGAAGAAATCACGGCCGCATATTCAACCATTTGAATTTATCGTTCAATCGTTTGAATTCATTAGAGGGTCGCGCAATTATATTGGCTTCTACAAAAGATGTAATAGGGTTCAGTACTATACGATAGCATATTTCGATTTACTTAGGCATCTCTACGGTGCCCTGTTAATGGCCTTCGAATGGTTAAATTTGTCGAAATTTTCGATTTTTTATGATTCCAACATAGAAAATTTATGCTCCGACGTGTCGCATAATTATGTTGGCTTTTACAAAAGATGCAATAGGGTGAATTTACATAAACATCTCTAAGATGCCTTGTCAATGGCCTTCGAATGGTTAAATTTTTCGATTTTTTACGATTCCAACATAGAAAATTTATGCTTCGACGTGTCGCATAATTATGTTGGCTTTTACAAATGATGCAATAGGGTCAGTATTATACGATAGTATGTTTCGATTTACTTGTCAATGGCCTTTGAATGGTTGAATTTTTTGATTTTTTATGATTTCAACATAGAAAATTTATGCTTTGACTGGTCGCATAATTATGTTGGCTTTTATAAAAAGTGCAATTGGGTCAGTACTATACGATAGCATATTTCAATTTACTTAGGCTTCTCTTCGATGCTTTGTCAATGACCTTCGAATGGTTGAATTTTTCGATGTTTTATGATTCCAACGTAGAAAATTTATGCTTCGACGGGTCGCATAATTATGTTGGGTTTTACAAAAGATGCAATAGGGTCGATTTACTTAGACAGCTTTACGATGCCTTGTCAATGGCAATGGCCTTTGAATAGTTGAGTTTGTCGATAGAACATTTATGCTTCGACGAGTCGCATAATTGTGTTGGCTTTTACAAAAGGTGCAATATTGTCAGTACTACGAGTATACGATAGCATACTTCGATTTATTTAGACATCTCTACGATGCCTTTTCAATGGCCTTCGAATGGTTAAATTTTTCGTTTTTTTATGATTTCAACATAGAAAATGTATGCTCAACGGGTCGCATAATTATGTTGGCTTTTACAAATGATGCATTAGGGTCAGTACTATACGATAGTATACCTCGGTTTACTTAGGCCGATTTACTTCTCTTCGATGCCTTGTCAATGGCCTTCGAATCGTTATTTTTTGATTTTAATGACGTGAAACAAATTTAAATAAATATTATCTTGTTGTTCTTAATTACAAATTTTGTTTAAAAAGTGTAGCATACTTTATTTAAAGTGAAACACTTTACACTTTTTGGCTGTTATAAGGTTTAATTTCACACTGTCGGCCTATTTTCAAGAGGTTAAACCAAATTGAAAATCTAGAACTTGACTAAACTCTATGGTAAATCTTACGGAAAAACATTATTATTAGTCATCGGTATCATTTTAGTTTTCCTGGCAAGGACCTGGTTGTGAAATGACATTTTTATCAAATTAGTATCAGCTACAAGTGCCTTTCTTTATATTTTGTGATGTGTAATAAAACTGAAATCCTTTTATTTAATTCCTCTTGTGTGTGACTTTGCGGGACAATACAGAAGAGCAACTTAAGAGCAATAAATAAAAACTAAATCGAGATTTATCATTTGATGAATTTTTATTTCCTTTGTACCAAAGAGCAAAGAAAAAAAATCGGAAATAGGAAATGCGATCCGGAATATTATCGATATACTCGTACGTATAGCTAAATATATATTTTACCGCCCTCTCCAAAATAAAATAAAATGTTCAATATCTTAAAAAATGGTTATTTTATTCAGATTTTGTACATTTCCGTGTTGTGTGGATATGCTTGCATTTTGTTATGCTGTTGTGTATTTTCATTCTAATTCACTCATGACATGATCTTTTAACATACGAGTATGTATCTCTATATAGATATGCAAGATATATATTATGGGGTACATACATACATTTTGGATAAAATTACAATTTTCTAATGCCAAAATAAACTTTGACCCTAATTTTATGTTGTGTTGTTTAACATGGAGCTTGGATATGTATACATATATACGAGTACAACAACAAAATATTAATACGTGAACCGCCTACAACAATCTACTTACTCCAGATATTATATATAAAATCGTCGTCTTGTATATTATTGTCGGTTGGCTTTTCTCGTTACACAAAAATTTTCTTTTTTTTTTAGGATTATTTCTAATCATAATAATTTATAGTTGTATTTCTTGTTGTATATAAGAGATTTTGAATTAGTGAAATTCAATTATGCGATCACGATCTTGCGGTAAATATTATATACACAGAGGAATTGATTTATGACTAAGATTATGTTTATGTATAACAATTTTCCTTTGTACATTTTCTTTCTGTTTAATATATTATTTTATATTATTATTATTCTCAATATTATAAAACAAAAGAAAATTTTATTTTATTTTTAATTAATTTGATCAGACAGCCCGTAATATAATATATATAAGCATGAAAGCAGCACAAATAAATTCAATCAATATTTAAATAAATAAATAATATATAATGTATGTACGAAATGTGTTTTGTTAATTTAATTTAAAAAAAAAATTTATTTATTTATTTTTTTACAAATCATTGAATTAAATATAGAAATTTTCTATAATATGTATAAATTTTGTAATTCCAAGGATGTTTCTCCATATACTTCTTATTATAATACTTCATCTCTCGTTTTATTTTGTGTAGACGAACGAGTTATATACAAAACGTATTTATATATTTTCCATTCTACTGTGTATGCCAGAGAAAATGAAAATTTTCCATCATATTAAATGGGAGTTCAGAATTTTCATTTTCGGATGGTACATACGAGATATACACATTTTGCATCAGAACACCTCATTTTTTTTTTGTTTTTTTTTTTGGAAAAGATGGAAGGGTGTTTTTTTTAATTTTCATTTTGATATATCACATGCAATATTGAAATGTTGGAAAATTCATTTTATATTTATACACACACATATGGTGGAAGAAAAACAGGGTGCTTTATATAGAGAGATAAAAATATTTTAATTTAAAATGGTGTCATATCATATCATTTCTGTATGTACGAATGTGTAAAATTTAAATTAAATTTTTAGAATTTAATCAAACCACAATTTTCAATTTTAATATTAATTTAAGATGTGCGCCAATGACAAACAATAATTAATAATTTATTATGGAACAAGTAATTTTTTAATTATTGTTTAGTAACGGTCATTATGAAGCGCGAAAGAACAGTGGCATAACCGACCTAATTAGTATTTACCCCTCATCCAGGTCCCTCAGCTGCGTATGGTCCCGAAGCAATGGGCTATATGATGGACGGGCAGGCACAAATGATGCATCGTCCACCGGGCGATCCAGGTTTTCATCAAGGTTACGCACATTATCCGCCAGCTGAATATTATGGACATCATTTGTAATTAATGGCACAATTTTAAGGTAAGCATTCTTATTTACTCACCTATAATTAGTATAAGCATTTATTAGGCTGTGGGCAGTCGTCTTACTTCGCTAAAAACTGATTTAGAACCAATTTTTCGATCAGTTTGTCGCAGTAAATTTTTAAAAGCAATTTAATTTACCATCAATCAAGGTAAATGGGGTAAATATTCGATGGGCTAGCAAGCAAGCAATTTGCTAGCCGAAATTCTGACTACTGAATTAATTTTACCAAGGAAATTTGAATTTGAAAGTTTCCTAATATTTCCTATAAAAATTGTGTTCAGGTTTGCGATTGCACAGTAAAACATCACAAAAATTTGCTGAACAATTTTCGAAGCAGCTAATCTTACTGAACAAAAATTTTATGAAAAATATAATTAGAAATTCTTTGGTAAAATTAATTGAGTAGTCAGGGTTTCGGCTAGCAAATTGCTTGCTTGCACCCAATCGATTATCTACGCCAATATCGATTTTCACCCGATTATTCGTCTGCAGCCTTAGTACGAGTATAATAATATAATTTAGCTGCACATCAGTAGTCGGGTAAATGTAAATTTTAAGTCAATATTTCGGTAAATTCATTCATTTTTCAGAAACTCTATAGGGGAAACTGATCGGAAAATCAATTGTAAAACATATTTTTACTGTAATAAACCATTTATCTGACTATTCGTATACAGTCTATGGATGTAAAACACTAGTGAAGTTTCTGCCAAAGTAAAAATCACAAAAAACTTTACAACAGCTCACAAAGTGTAAACCTACACTTTTTCAAAAATACTTGTTTTGTAAATCGAAATAAAATGCTAATAAAAATTAATTCACAATGGCAAGCTAATTTAGCCACAACAATAAGCCATAACCTTTCAATATATTTTCAAAAATCCAACATATTTTTGCGGTGGGCAGCTCTAGATTTTAATTTTAAAATTTTGCTATAGTAAAAAGTGTAGTGGCGGTTCAAAGGCCAATGACAAGGCATCGTAGAGATGTCTACGCTTAACGCTTAAATGAAAAATATCTATGACTGCCCCATCACTTAAATATGTTGGTTTCTAGAAAACATTTAGAATTGCCTAATTAACATGATATTATATACCGTTAAGCGTAGACATCTCTACGATGCCTTGTCATTGGCCATCGAACAGCCACTACACTTTTTACTATAGCAAAATTTTAAAAATGAAAAAAATCTATCATCGCATAAATATGTTGACTTCTAGAAAGCATTAAAAATTGCCTAATTAACATGATTTCATATACCGTTAAGCGTAGACATCTCTACGATGCCTTGTCATTGACCTTTGAACCTCCACTACACTTTTTACTATGGCAAAATTTTAAAATTGAAAAAAATCTATGACTGCCACATCGCATAAATATGTTGGTTTCTAGAAAACATTTAGAATTGCCAAGTTATAGCATGATCTTATATTCCGTTAAGCGTAGACATCTCTACGATGCCTTGTCATTGACTTAATATGTTGGCTTCTAGAAAACATTAAGAACTGTCTAATTAACATGATCATATATACTGTTACGCGTAGACATCTCTACGATGCCTTGTCATTGACCTTTAAACCGCCACTACACTTTTTGCTATAGCAAAATTTTAAAAAGGAAAAAAATCTATGATTGCCCCATCGCATAATTATGTTGGCTTCTAGAAAGCATTAAAAATTGCCTAATTAACATGAACCGTTAAGAGTAGACATCTCTACAATGCCTTGTCATTAACTATTGTTCCTTACTAGACATGAATTGCATAGGTAAAATTTAATCAGAGTATTTGTGTATATACACTTTTAAGCTTTTGTAAGGTTTTTTGTCAATTTGTCGGAAACTTCACGCTACCTGTAAAACTCGTAACAAAAAAAATGAAAATGACGTGTAAACTTTATACAGGGTGACTCTAAAGTAAGTTCAATAAATTCGGGAGGTGATGGAGGACACTATATGTAACCATTATAGAGATAATCGATTTTCTATTGTAAAATTTTTACACTATGCGCCGTAGGTACTTGGCGAAACACATTAACACTTAATAAACAGATTATTCCACTCGTTTAATTATTTCGCAAAACAATTTTTTTTTTTAAAATTTTGTTCAAAAAATTTAAAAAATTACTCGATCGATTTCGACTTGTTAGGTCGGTCATCATCAGGAGTATCTACACTAAGTAATTACAAACTATTTGAGATAAAGTTTTAATTGGAATTGAAGTGAAAAGACTGACAACGTCAAACGAAACTAATTTTGAATGTAGTGGAATGTCGACGTCTTGAATTTTGCTAATCAATTCTACCGAGTAAGCCGTAAAGAAATTAGTATGATCATTCAAAAAGTTTATGAAACCCTTACATAGCTTGTAAGCAGGAGCATTGCAATACGCGACTATTGGTTTAATCGGGATGTCCTTCTTATGGATTTTTGGTAAACCATAAAGAATCGGAGCAGATGGATGATTCATGACAGAGTACTTCCTTCTAGTTTCGTTAAACAACTTTTGGCATTGCTTGATACACTTACTGACAGAAGTCTTAAAAGACCTAGTTGGATGCCTACCAAGCTCTATTGCTTTGCTTTCTGTAATAATATCAAAAACTTTATTACAATAATCGACTTTTGCGAGCACACAAAAGTATTGTATTGCCTTTACCCGCTTTACATGCGATCAGGTCACGTAGCTTTTTCTTTGTCGCACTAATCACTTTGAGGTTAGTATTAGGAGAAGCAAGACCGGCAGAAGCAGCAGAAGACTAGTTAGAAGGAGAAGAAGAGTTATCAATATCTTTCTTTATTTGTAGTGCACTGATTTTATTTGGGTGGCTGGTCAAATAAGGCAGTTTCAGCATCTACATAGTAAATACTACCTAACGAGTCGAAATCGATCGAGTGTTTTTTAAAAAAAAATTGTTTTTTGCGAAATAATTAAACGAGTGGAATAATGTGTTTATTAAGTGTAAAATTTGTCACTTTGAATTTCACTAATAAATAAATTGGTGAAAAATACACTTCCCACCTTCTCACAAAGGTGTGAAAATCTTTTTTGTTTTCAATATTCTTTAAAAAAAATACAGTATTAACGTAATTTTGAGGTATAAGTCGCAGTCGTACTGATCAGTTACGTATTTTCCGATCAAATCCTTCAATAGTTTTATATGTAAAATGTAAGAAAATCGAGAATAATAAAGTTTACGTATAAAACTATTGAAGCTTGATGTCATAATTCCATTTGTTCGATAATACGTAAGTGATGACTAAACGATGATAACGACTAAAATTTCTAAGTTACTAATTTTCCATTTATTTTGAAAATATGTAAAAAAATTAATGATTTTCTCACCTTTTTTTAGTGAGAAGTGTATTTTTTATCAATTTATCATTAGTGAAATTCAAAGTGTCTAATTTTACAATAGAACCTCGACATCTCTATACCTGTTACAATGTTCTCCATCACCTCCCAAATTTACTGTTTTTAACTCTTACTTAAGGGTTATCGTGTATCTGTAGTGATATATTTACTGTCAGTTTATAGTGAACAATTTATCGTAGAACAATTTCTCGTAAAACAGTTTATCGTATGCACAATTAATGTCTTGAATTTGAAGTATCTTAAAACATAAAACTTTTTTCATAACGTATTTCGTATAAAAGAACTCGATCATTTCTTAACTATCGTGATGAAATTGGATAAGTTGGGACGGAACTCGTTAATTTCTTAACCAATTTTGATGGGATTGAGTATGTTGGATGGAAATGGGGACTTTTAAATGGTTTTTGGGAGAAGTTCTGGAATATGACCACATGTGAAGGAGCTTGGCCATTTCTTAACCGATTATGATGATATTGGGTATGTTGGATGAAATGGGATCTAGAATGTTTTTTAGGAAAAGTTATGGAATATGGCCACCTGGGGCGGAACTCGTTAAATTCTTAACCAATTATGATGAGATTGAGTATGCTGGATGGAAATGTGATTCTCAAATGATTTTTGAAAGAAGTTCTAGAATATGGCTATCTGGGACAGAACTAGGTAATTTCTTAACCGATGTTGATAATATTTTGACTGGTGACAGATGTTAAGGCATCCAGTCTTACCAGAAACTTGGTTACATCATGAGCCCAAGATAGACGCCTGCTTACTCCGCCCCTAACCTGGAGAGCATAAGCTGATGAGATATTAGTTTTGCGGCATCAATAATTTGCCCTAACATTTAGTGTCAATAACCAGAATTTTCCTTGATTCGTTTTCAATCGACCACCTTATTCATTTAGAGATACCTAGCGAGTGTATTACTCAAGGAATTTTCGCCCTCATATTACCTTCAAATCTAATTTAAATAGATTGACAATATAGAACTGAAAATCTTACAATTTTACAAAAATAAAGAGTTTGCGAAAGGCAATGCGGTTGCTATCAAACATTCTCATTTTTAATAAAGTACGAAAACTTGAGTTAAATATGAGTTAAAGATGGATATTCTAAAATGAAACAATCGAAACGGAAAGGAAAGCTTCCACCTACATTTTGAACAAGATTTCAATAAAAACTTGATATTTTGGCACTACAGGAAAAATTTGCAATAGTTTCGTCGATTTTAACCGGCAACACAGGGAACGCACTTTGTAGAAGCAAAAATGAACAAGCTCGAGGTTGGAGTTGGGTTACTCATCACTAACTTCATCAATTCGTGATTAACTTCATACCTATTAGCCATCATACTTTCGTACTCAGGTTTCTTGGGCGTCACTTTAACATTTCGTTTGTCAATATCCAAGTTCCAAGTGAAGGTAAACTCGATTAAATTAAGCATGCTTTCTACAAAGAACATCATGGAATCGTGAGCAAAATACTACAATACGGCGTCAAAATATTACAGGATGATTTAAATGTTCAAATCAGAGGTAGTCGAGGTATATCGCGACACCATCAGTTCGAATTCCGCATGTTCTATTTTTAAACAACAAAGGGCCATGAACCATTCTTCTAGTTGTGTTCAACAATCCGTTGATTGCAGGCACGTATTTCCTATATAAATGCATTCACGCACAGTGTCAAGTAGTTGCGAAAAACGTCTATCACCAGAATTTCTTCCAAAACCTATAAGAATCGCATTTCCATCCAACGTACCCAATCACACCATAACCGGTTAGGAAATTACCGAGTTCCATCCTAGATGACCATATACAAGAACTTCTTCCAAAAATCATTTAAGGATCTCAATTCCACCCAACATATTCAATCACGTTTTAATCGATTAGTAAAGGTCGAATTCAATATAATTTTATAGACCGAACACATTTTAATTTTTTATTTACACATAATTTTGTTATACGGTCAGTTTTACAAACTGGCATACGATAAATTATCCATACGCTAAATTTTGTCCACTGTAAATTGTGTCCAAGATAAACGGTTATACGGTAAAATGTCCACGTTAAATTGAAACACTATAAATTGTTTACGATAATACGCCTGTAGTGATAATTTATGCTCCTAAATGTTGCTTAAACGTGAAATATAAGCATTTAGGGAAAAAAGAAAAATAATCAAAAATTTGGCGATGCAATTAATCTGTTCAGTTAATTTTGTGACGTGAAATTTGTAAACAAATTTCCAAATGGTCGATACTATAGGCCTCGCCATATAAATACCAGATAATAAACAATTTTGTAGTAAAAACAACACTTGTGTTTCGTGCCCTGAAAGTGTCAAATGATCGATCCCGATGGTCGGCCACATAAATAATACAATATTAGAAGGTTGTTGCACCAAGTTTCAATGAAAATTTTTTATTCTGTAAAAGTTAAAAGACACTTATACTGAAAATAGTATCTTTGATGTGTGGTAACAGGCACTATTTGGAACGATAGTTGCACGAAGGTCATTTTTTCAATGAAAAATTGTTCTAAAAAATTCATCAAATCACTTGCAAAAATTGTTCTAAAACTATCAATTCAATGACACTTATGAATATTTAAAACAATATTATTGATTGAAGCGGTTTTTGTGTAGCATGCCAAACTATTTTGATCTTTTAGTACAAAGTGTTTCATTAAGTATTGGTAAAAGTGGATTAGGATTTAGGTTTGGATTTATAATTTTCCAAATTAGCAACCATTTTCCGATTTAGTTTTTGGCTTATTTTGTGATTTTATTAATATTTTAATTTTAATTTTAAAACATAATAATATTTATGTCGATTTTGTAGTTTTAGATATCACTTAATATTTTAGTACATACTTTTAGTACTAAAAATTGGTTTGGATTTACGTAAAACTTTTAATACGATTGTTGTTGTAAATGACCAATGCAATACGCTAATTGATGCATTATAGAACAAACGTTCTGAATTATGCTTGTTGTTTTATTTGGTCGACCACTTGGATCAACCGCTTGGCATTTAAAAAAAAAGTATACGCTCTGATTTTTTTAGTACATACAATTTTCATTGAAGTTTTGTGTACAATCTATCCAATTATTACCTGTTAGTTATATGGTCGATACCTGGGCTCTACCGCACAAAGTGCAGATCTAGAATCTTGCAGAAATCTAAGCAAGAAATGATTATCGACAATAAACTGAAATACATTCCCAGAAACACATCTTACACTTACAACTACCTTGTTCGACACTTCTGTAGATTATGAAACAGAAAATTATTACACGGAAAATCATTGGCAATTGTTCCAACTTTTCGAATCTGAGTCTTATGTAAAATGGATAATTTCAGGTTTGAAACAAAATAACTCTGTAATGTGTGTTATGGCGCCCATCATACATATTCACATGCATGCTTCATTTTTATCTTGTTTGGTGCTGTGAAGCCAAATACCATCACATATTAAATACAAACAATGATTTCGACAGTGCACAGTGATTTATAGTGACCTGAGCACATGATAGCTGAACAAGTAAAATTCTGAGATCTGTATCGACAAGGATATAAGCGCATGTGGTATAATTCCTATGAAGTAGACTTCGTCTCAATCAAGAAATAAAAATAAGAGAGCCTAAAACCAGGCCATTGCAACATTTCATTTAATTAGAAGAACTTTCAAAAATCTGCATACATTCAAACGACAATAACAGAGATTAATGAGTGGGAACCTAGTATCCTCAAGGTTTACCGATTAGCAAACAAAATCATTATTCAGGGGTTCTATAGATGAAATAACCAAAGACTTTCTAAAGTCGAAATAACTGAAGATTGTGCTATAGAAACTTTAGGCATTTATTGAAATTCTACAAATAATTCGATTAACATTCACTTATAGTAAAACAGTCATTAAAAATACGTTCCATCAAATGTTTTTAAAATATTTGATCTTTAGGCTAAATCCCTCAAATAAAGATACGAGACAAGAGGTTGGAAACGATTTTCTAGAAAGTTAAGGAATTCACATCACGATTGAATTTCCCGATGATTCACCAGAATATCATCATATAGACGATGTGTCTCTCTGTCCAGGCGTTCTTAACACTAATGGAATTAATATTGCATTCCTCGTTGATGTGCCTACGGCCAAGTTGTTTATGGCATGAAGATTTATTGCTTTGTTGACTCGGAGTTGTGTGTTGCGAGGTTTAAGAGCGTATTTACGTGATTGGCAAGAAGTAAACGCTTGTTGTTATAGCGGTCTACAGTTATTTTGAAAGCAACCGCATAATTTACTCCAGATGCTGATAATGACTCAAGAGTTTTGCTGCATCTCCCCTAATGTATGATTTTAGGTAGTTTATTTTAAGGATTTTATTTTCGTGGTACGATGATTTCTTCATTTTCAATGAAAATAGTGTTCTAAAAAATCCATCCAGTCACTGCCAAAAATTGTTGTAAACAAATTTATCACACATCTGAAATTTTAAAATTTTGTGACTTCTTCCAAATATTGCCTATTATTTATATGTCCGACGCAGCACCCATGTCATAAAAAACACATCGAGACCTTCTTAGAAACCACTGAATATGTAGTGGTAAATTGATTTTTAGTACAAATGCTTGCTATTTGGTTTTGAGTCTTTTAGTTTTTTAGTACCAAAATTGTTCATCAGAGTTTTGTATTGTAGCTGACCCTTGCGATTGACCACTTTTAACACTTAAATCTAACCAGGAAAGTGGCTAATGACAATAAACTGAAATAACTACATTCGCAGAAATAGATCTTACACTTCATCAACATCGTTCAAAACTTGTAGATTATGAATCGGCAAATCACTTGATTTACAATTGTACCAACTTTTAGAACCTGAGCCCGATATGATGAAACTAATTTGGAACAAAGACAGGCTTTTGTGAAATGGTCTAAACAGTAATCAGTGATTTACTGAGGAGCACACATGGCATCTCAATAGGCAAAACGGGGATGACTATATCGACAAGGGTGTAAGCGTACAAAGATTCATTCGAGATCGATAAATGGACAATTAGACTTAGTTTCCCCAAGGCCGCTAGCACTAGTTCAACTAGCTTCAAATGTTATTTTATGTACCATAACCTTGCAGTACAGAAGGAATCAAACAACAATCAACCATAGAATAGTTTTTGCCTCAATGAAAACATCTGCAGTAACAGACCCGGGTTTCTATTAGAATTAGTTAGAACAACAGCAGATATAAGAAGGATGGCACATTCGATAGTCGTGGAGACGTTTGGCGTCGTCTCCAATATTGCCGGCCGCCCTATTTGAAACGTTAGTGTTGGTTGTGGTTGTTTGAAATAGGCGCTCTCTCGTGCTCTGCTGATGCAGGATGCTCGTAGGCGACTAGCTCCGACGAAGTTGGTTGCGCAATCGCTGTAGAGGTCCTGGATTTTTTCTGTTATCGCGGTGTACTTTTTAAACGATTCGATGAATGTGTTTGTAGTGAGTTCCGACACCAGCTTCAAATGTAAAACTTTCGTAGATAAGCAAACAAAATTACAAATGTTGCAGTTTTTTGACGTACTACCACGACCTTTGTATAGCTTGATGATGGGTACTGGACCTGCATAGTCCATGCTGTGTTTCCGTAAGTGTGTCAGCATCAGCTGTGGACCACCGTGTAACGTTGTGCGAAATGAGTAACTTCGTAAGCTGGCTGACTGGAAACAATGATCAGATGCTTCCGTTCGTATGATAAGTCCGATACGTTGAACAGCCCTCCGACCCGTAGTATACCGTCGCTGCCGATGAAAGGGGTTAGAGATCGAAGTGGGCTCTATTCTAATAAACGTTCTCCGGATTAGCAACTCGAATACCCAATTGAGCTCAGGCACGTTTACGGAGGCCGTGACACGAAGTAATTTGCCGAACGATGTATATCGAGTGATACGTAGTGTAAGTCATTGTGAGACGTCACGGTCTTTGTATGCGTTGCGATCATTGAGTGTAAGCACCCTCTCATTCTTTGGCGATGCCATTGACCTTGATATTCTCGTAGCCAAGACAAAATCTGTCCACCACAGTGGATGGCTGTGTAGTAATGATGGGGAAGATGTCGACGTAATTTCAGTCGGTATGTTGAGTAGCTCCTTAGCCAATCGTGTACCACTTGCGAGTCGGGCCATATGCACATTTGAACCTGTGGCACGTTGAGTGACTGGCACAAAGCTCCAGATGTGGAAGGCTGATTGTTTTTAATGATATAACCTTGATCTTAGATGCCAGCAGATCCATCTGCCAACCTTGTACGAGCATACGCCATCGCTGCGTATGCTTTCTAAGTGGCGTCGCTGAATCCAACTTATAAATGACTGCGAATTGTCGAATGATTTCTCCAGCGATCGATTTTGGGCGCCTCCAATGATTTCAAACTATCTCGATAAGTGAGCCATTTTTGTGCAATTGATTTTGGGATCACTTCATCCCACAATATGCCGAGTACCCACAATTCTTATAGAATCATTCTCGCGATAATTGTGGTAGGATATACCCATCCGAACGGTTCGAATATACTTAACGCCTGCGACAGTATTGTTCGTTTGGCTAGAAGCCTTAGAAGCTCTAAAACAATATATCCGTACCATGACAGCCATAGCCAAAATTCAGCGATATAAAAGTGCGAATATATGAGATTCTCCATCAAAAACAATTAACTTCCAAGAAAGTGGAAACTCGAAAAAATTGTTTTACATCTTCAGAAATCTTACCAAAGACTCGGTCTGACCAAGTGGCTGGTGAGAAGACGTCGAACGATGTCTATTAGTAAAAGGATATCGAAACTGGAAGGAACTATCATGCAGGCTTCAAAAACCCTACAACAGCTTCAAATGAAGTGCTAACCGGTTTATCATGTCATAACGACAACTATCGGCGATATACGGTGATATTGATTTCGCCGTAGAAACTACGCCAAGAGGATCTATAAGCAGATTTAAAACTTTCTGCACAACCAGAAAGTCATACCAGTTTTTCTAGTCACATTCTTCAGTTGTCTAGGTGTTTGCTTCAACATTTTAGCTTAGAGCACCAGAAAGGTTTGTGCTGAGCTTTTTGGTTAGTAATTAGCGGCCAAACATTTCTTAAATCAATCGAAATTGCACTTAACAACGTGTTTACAAACGAATCAATATCCCCTACCGATCGAATTACACTAGGCGAGTAAAGTGTGTTAATTTTATGTGACCAGAAGTGAAAATATTATTTCTTTACACAAAGGAATGTCAATCACTTCGGGGCGAGCGGTGTCAAATATGATTAGAGAAATAAACAGGGATGCTCCTCTGCTACTGATATTTGAACTGCTTTAAATGGTATGATGAACGTTCGCGAACGATCAATTTGATATTCAGACTCCATGACATAAGTGCTACAAGTTCCTGAGGTCAAAATCACTTCCGTGTATTCTTGAAGAATCAAAAGCAACGCTTACAGCGTCGAGGGAGAGAGAGAGAGAGAGACAGAGATCTGCTGCACTCACAAAAAGATATTATTTGATAAAATAATGCACGCTCTACGTTTCGAGATATTATTCTCGTAGAAGATTTTTTTATTGCTAGTATTCAAATCAGAAACCACACCATGAACAAGGTATCGTTCCTGAATTAAATACATCTGTTTGCGATGCAGAAAGGAACTTCCTACACCAGGAAGCAGATTTACTGTGCTGCAAGGTAATTTGTTTTCTATTGAGCATAGACATCATCAAAAGGTGCTAGTCGACGATGAAGGGAGCTAATTAGAGACCATCTACGGATCAGGGTTGATCTAAAGGAAATCACAAGTTAAGATAATCGTGGTCAACTGTTGGTCGCGTAAATTACACTATGACCGACCAAATGGCATAGTGGTTAAAGCTTTGGCGTTTGGATCGGGAGGTACCGGGTTCGAATCCCGATAGGGGCAGGATGCAAAGAGAATTTTCATCAACAAATTACGATTTGGGATGAGAAGGAATACATCTATGACCCCCTGTCGGAGTGCGGGGCTCACAGGCCGACCCATCTTCCATGCCAGTATAGGCTGGCATGGAGCTATGCAATGGGCAGATGGTAATAAAATCGGACCTATATCCGTACGTCCTCGAATTGGCCAATACATTCGTAAAGATAAAGACGTAAATAAGCGAACCGCGAAAGAGTAGGGAGAGCTTCGGCCCAGAACAGATCAGAGAAAATAAAATAAAATAAAATTTCACTATGAAATTTGCACGGTTATTTACATGTAAACTACATTTTTTACATTATGTAAAGTAAATAATGATTTTTTCATGACAAGCGCGCTATCTATTATATAATTTAATAACTATTTAATTATTATAAAAATTGAAACAAAACAAAAAATGTTAATGTGTCAAAAATTTGAGGTTATAGGTTTTCTTGTGTTGTGCCAGAAATCTTCATAACTTACGTTGTAAATGCAATTAAGTCATTCTGTAAAGTGCTCTGAACTTGTCAATGCACCCTTTACTACTTTCGTATGTGTCGATCCCGATATGTTGATGACATTTACTCGACTGTTTGACATTTACGAAGAAGCCGTGTAAATGCTATAATTTGATAATAGATGGCACTGTAATAAGTGTCTTTAAATCTAACGATGTTAGTAATCGTATTTTAGAGCTTGTTTCAGACAAACACAGATGGCAGAGTAGATACATAAATGAAATTATTCTTGTGATTGTAGATAACTAAAAGTTTATGATATTTATGATGCGTGTAACTCTTATAAACAAAGATTTGTTACATTTATACAATATTTTCAGTTATTTTTACGTTTTTTGCATATTTTATGTAATTTACGTTATTTACATAAAAATGTAGATACGTTTTTTACATGTAAAATGCCCAACACTGGTCCTATGTTCATTAAAACGACAGTTGGATCTTTAGGTGAACCCAAGTGTGTATTATATGAGTGATTTTTTGAGGTTCCATAATCGGTTAGTCTTTGGATTGATGTGTGATTAATCAACTGAATCCTAGCCAGGTACTAGATCTGCTGGAATTGGCATACTAGCATGCCGGGGTGGTCTCAGTGTCCTTCCATTTTAATCATTACATTTATGCTGTTCCGATGCGTCCACACAAATTTGTATAAATCGAAGTAGTTGTTGACGCATTATCTCTCTCTGACACACGGAAAACAACTACTAATTTATAATCAACCAGCCATCTTGAAAATATATTCAGATAGTTGAAAAAATCTCTAAATTATTAATTGAATAAAATTTATTAAAAATATTTTTTTCTTTATTTGCAGTGCCTCGATATAACTAGTGAAAAGTACTACCACTAATAACTCACAATTCATTATCTCATCATGAATATATATTATCATCATTAAATAGTAATATTTAAAAGAAACACCCAGTGAGCGTCATGGTTTAGTAAAAAATTTACAGTTTGTGACGCGTTACCAAAACCAAAATTTATTATCGTTTACAACATAAAACAAAACACAACAAACAACAAATATAATAATAATTATTATTTTAAATATAAATTAAATTGGTGCAAAATAATAATAAAAATAGTTAAAACTAAACTGCAAAGATGATAAGTAACTACCACCACCACCAAATACAATTTAATACTTTAAAAATAAAACTACTTAGATAATATTCTTCGGAACAACGAGTTATTTAAAAACTTAAATTATTTAAAAATAATAAATAAAAAAAATTGCACTTTGTATAAATTATATAAAAAACAATAAATTTAAACTAAATTTTTATTTGTTAATTTAGAAATAATATTAATTATTAATAACTAAATAACTGTATAAATTATATAAAAAACAATTTTTTAAAATATTATTAATAAATTTAATAAAATATGAGACATAAATAAGGGTAAATTGTGATTTATTTGTACAAAAAAATTCAAAAAAAAAACTTTTAAAACCTAGTGTTGACTGTACAAAAAAATAAATTAAAGTGATTTAAAAAACATTGTGAATTTCAACACTTTTTAAAAATCATAAATATGTGGGGTGTTTAACAACAACAGAAAATAATTAGAACTTAAGATATTAAAATTAGAAAAAAAATGTTAAAAAAATTAACGCCAAAAAACGCTTATTTAAATTAATTAATAACATCTTTTTCATAAATATATAAAAAAAACATACAAACACAACATAAAACCTATTCGGCGTACTTTAAATTTTTATATTTTATTATTTTGTTTTTAATAATTATAAAATAATTTATTTTTATTAAATATTATTTGATTTTTTTCGTTTTATATATTTTTCTCGAATTAATAGTAACATTTTTATTTTATGTTTGCGTAGAGGTTGTGATTTTTTTTTAAATTTAATTTAATATTATTTGAAATTTTTAAATTTGAAAAATGTCTCTTAACAAAAAAAAAATACGATATACGTAAGTTTAAAAATGAAAAAAATACTTATTTATAATTTTAGTATAAATAAATATTTAATTAATGTAAAAAAAAATTATAAAACTTCGAGAAATAATTTTTTAAAATGGCGTTTAATTTTATTTTTATCGGGCGGGGGATTGTTAAGAACAAAAAATAAAAATCTTATTAAATAAAAATAAATAAATAAAATCATATCATTAATATTACAATCAAATATTTAATTTTTTGCGGTTTAATTTTTTTTTAATTTAATGTGACATAAATTTAAAATGAATAATAAAAAAAAATAATAAACAGGGTCATAGTAATAAATTTATGTATTTCATATAATTTAAAATAAAAACTATTTAAAGAAAAAAATATTAATTGTTAATACAAAGATATACTAATTATTAATATTATTACTATAAATATTCTTATTATTATTATTATTGTAATGCCTACAAAAAACCAAGAAACCAACTCTGTATACGATTTATAATAATAGTAAATAAATTTATATATTTTTAGATGTCTAAATACTGTTGTCACATAATTAAAATAAAAATATGAAAACTAAATAATTTAATTTATTTCTAAAAAAAATTAAAATCTTAACAATCTCCATACAAATTAAAAAAAAATTGAAAAACAAATATTATACGAAATGAAATTAAAAAATATACGTTTTGGCTGTTTGCAGACCAAATGGTTAAATCCCATTAATCGCCTTAATCATGTATACGAAAGAATTAAAAATTGAACTAAATAAATAAATAAACAAAAAAATATTATTTAAAATAAAATCTATACGAAAAAATTATTAATTAAAAAAACTGATTTCAGTCAAAAATAAAAATCAAATAATATTTAATATTTATTAATTATTACATAATTATTTTTATTATTATTAATATTATGAGTTTAATTTGTTTTTTTAGTTATAACAGAAAAAATGTATAAATAAATAAAAAAATTAATAAAAATAGAATAATAATTTTATTACATATATATATTTTGTATAGTTAATTAAATTAATTTAATATAAAAAAAAATAGAAACTCAATAAAAACACAAAAACTTATAAAAAAAAACGAAATCAGTGAAGTAAAAATGATGATGAATTTATTAATTGTAAAATATATTAAAAACAAACTTTATAAATATTATATATAAATATATTAATTATTTTATTATTATATATTATTTTTTTAATTTGTAATTTTTAATTAAAAAAAAATTTTATATAAATATTATATATAAATAAAACCTATAAATATTATTTTAATTTTTTTTTTGTTGACTGTTTAGCTTATAATTATATAAAAACTTTAATTAAATAACTAAAAATTATATATATAAATAAAAAATCATAATTGTACATCATGAAAGTAAAAAATAAAAACTATATTTTCAAAGTAGTATTTAATACAGAAATAAATAATGCAAAAACAAAATTATTATTATAAATACTATAATATAATTTAAAACAAGAAAAAAGTAAATTAAATTATAAAAAAAACAGTAAAAAAATATTAAAATAAAATTAAAATAATTTTTAATTATTAATAAAATAATAAATTTAAAAATATGAATGAAAAATGAAATTAAGAAAAAAAAAACAATTAATTAAATATTATGATTATTATTATTAATTATTATTATTATATAATGTATAAATGAAAGAAAATTAATTAATGAAAAAAAAAATCTAAAGTTAAAAAAAAACAGAAACAATTTAAATAATTTTAAATGAAAATAAAAATAAATGAATGAAAAAAATTTAAAAAAATTAATTTTTCGTTTTATTTCGGCATTCGTGGGAAATTTGAACCTAATTTTGAGAATTATAGAATTATTATTAATCGTACGTAAGTATAGAAGTGATTTTAATCAATGATTTGCTTAAAATATAATTTAAGTCCAGTGAACTACAAAAATACTGACCAAATTAATTATGAGGATATCGGATTCCACGATTTGAAGTTAGATCTGCTAATATATATTTATTGTCAAAATTACCTTCGGTATTCACATAAGAGAGTTTCACAAATTTCATTTTTATATTTATTTTATCTTTTATTGTAACAGGCAACCATGGAATGTAGTAACTAAACCGACGCACGTAATGACATTTTTTGTAGCCCATCTGACATCAAAACGACATAAAAATGCTATATAACATTACCGACGACAATATTAAATAAATTGTATGTATCTATATGCCATTTCTACTGTTATATAGCACTTTTGTGTTGCTTTGATGTCAGACCGGCTACAAAAAATGTCATTACGTACGTCGATTTAGTTACTACATTTTATGTTAGCCTGTTACAATAAAAATTAAAATAAAATGAAAAATTGGGTTTTCTGCATTGTTTTTGGCTCTTTTGTGTTTGTTAGATGTCAGACGGGCTCAATTTAACGATTATTTTAACTTTTATTGTAACAGGCGAACATAAAATGTAGTAACTTAATCGACGTACGTAATGACATTTTTTGTAGCCCGTCTGACACCAAAACGACATAAAAGTGTCAAAAACAATACAAAAGAGCTCAATTTTACATTAATTTTAATTTTTATTGTAACAGGCGAACATAAAATGTAGTAATTAAATCGACGTACGTAATGACATTTTTTGTGGCTCGTCTGGTATCAAAATAACACAAAAATACTATATTACAGTAGAAACAACATATGGACAAATACGTCAATTTATTTAAAACATGTCGTCGGTAATGTTATATAGCATTTTTGTGTCATTTTGATGCTAGACGGGCTACAAAAAATGTCATTATGTACGTCGATTTAGTTACTACATTTTATGTTCGCCTGTTACAATAAAAATTAAAATAAATGAAAAATTGAGTTTTCTGTATTGTTTTTGACACTTTCGTGTTGTTTTGATGCTAGATGGGCTACAAAAAGTGTCATTACGTACGTCGATTTAGTTACTACATTTTATGTTCGCCTGTTACAATAGAAATTAAAATAAATGAAAAATTGAGTTTTCTGGATTGGTTTTGACACTTTCGTGTTGTTTTGATGCTAGATGGGCTACAAAAAGTGTCATTACGTACGTCGATTTAGTTACTACATTTTATGTACGCCTGTTACAATAAAAATTAAAATAAATGAAAAATTGAGTTTTCTGTATTGGTTTTGACATTTTCGTGTTGTTTTGATGCTAGACGGGCTACAAAAAATGACATTACGTACGTCGATTTAGTTACTACATTTTATGTTCGCCTGTGACAATAGAAATTAAAATAAATGAAAAATTGAGTTTTCTGTACTGTTTTTGACACTTTCGTGTTGTTTTGATGCTAGATGGGCTACAAAAAATGTCATTACATACGTCGATTTAGTTACTACATTTTATGTACGCCTGTTACAATAAAAATTAAAATAAATGAAAAACTGAGTTTTCTGTATTGCTTTTGACACTTTCGTGTTGTTTTGATGCTAGACGGGCTACAAAAAATGTCATTACGTACGTCGATTTAGTTACTGCATTTTATGTTCGCCTGTTGCAATAAAAATTAAAATAAATGTAAAATTGAGTTTTCTGGATTGGTTTTGACACTTTCGTGTTGTTTTGATGCTAGATGGGCTACAAAAAGTGACATTACGTACGTCGATTTAGTTACTACATTTTATGTACGCCTGTTACAATAAAAATTAAAATAAATGAAAAATTGAGTTTTCTGTATTGGTTTTGACATTTTCGTGTTGTTTTGATGCTAGACGGGCTACAAAAAATGTCATTACGTACGTCGATTTAGTTACTACATTTTATGTTCGCCTGTTACAATAGAAATTAAAATAAATGAAAAATTGAGTTTTCTGTATTGTTTTTGACACTTTCGTGTTGTTTTGATGCTAGACGGGCTACAAAAAATGTCATTACGTACGTCGATTTAGTTACTACATTTTATGTTCGCCTGTTACAATAAAAATTAAAATAAATGTAAAATTGAGTTTTCTGTATTGTTTTTAACACTTTCGTGTTGTTTTGATGATAGACGGGCTACAAAAAATGTCATTACGTACGTCGATTTAGTTACTACATTTTATGTTCGCCTGTTACAATAAAAATTAAAATAAATGAAAAATTGAGTTTTCTGTATTGTTTTTGACACTTTCGTGTTGTTTTGATGCTAGACGGGCTACAAAAAATGTCATTATGTACGTCGATTTAGTTACTACATTTTATGTTCGCCTGTTACAATAAAAATTAAAATAAATGTAAAATTGAGTTTTCTGTATTGCTTTTGACACTTTCGTGTTGTTTTGATGCTAGACGAGCTACAAAAAATGTCATTACGTACGTCGATTTAGTTACTACATTTTATGTCCGCCTGTTACAATAGAAATTAAAATAAATGAAAAATTGAGTTTTCTGGATTGGTTTTGACACTTTCGTGTTGTTTTGATGCTAGACGGGCTACAAAAAATGTCATTACGTACGTCGATTTAGTTACTACATTTTATGTTCGCCTGTGACAATAGAAATTAAAATAAATGTAAAATTGAGTTTTCTGTATTGCTTTTGACACTTTCGTGTTGTTTTGATGTCAGACGGGCTACAAAAAATGTCATTACGTACGTCGATTTAGTTACCACATTTTATGTTCGCCTGTTACAATAAAAATTAAAATAAATGTAAAATTGAGTTTTCTGTATTGCTTTTGACACTTTCGTGTTGTTTTGATGCTAGACGAGCTACAAAAAATGTCATTACGTACGTCGATTTAGTTACTACATTTTATGTCCGCCTGTTACAATAGAAATTAAAATAAATGAAAAATTGAGTTTTCTGTACTGTTTTTGACACTTTCGTGTTGTTTTGATGCTAGACGGGCTACAAAAAATGTCATTACGTACGTCGATTTAGTTACTACATTTTATGTTCGCCTGTGACAATAGAAATTAAAATAAATGTAAAATTGAGTTTTCTGTATTGCTTTTGACACTTTCGTGTTGTTTTGATGCTAGACGAGCTACAGAAAATGTCATTACGTACGTCGATTTAGTTACTACATTTTATGTCCGCCTGTTACAATAGAAATTAAAATAAATGAAAAATTGAGTTTTCTGGATTGGTTTTGACACTTTCGTGTTGTTTTGATGCTAGACGGGCTACAAAAAATGTCATTACGTACGTCGATTTAGTTACTACATTTTATGTTCGCCTGTTACAATAGAAATTAAAATAAATGAAAAATTGAGTTTTCTGTACTGTTTTTGACACTTTCGTGTTGGTTTGATGCTAGACGGGCTACAAAAAATGTCATTACGTACGTCGATTTAGTTACTACATTTTATGTTCGCCTGTGACAATAGAAATTAAAATAAATGTAAAATTGAGTTTTCTGTATTGCTTTTGACACTTTCGTGTTGTTTTGATGCTAGACGGGCTACAAAAAATGTCATTACGTACGTCGATTTAGTTACTACATTTTATGTTCGCCTGTGACAATAAAAATTAAAATAAATGAAAAATTGAGTTTTCTGTATTGTTTTTGACACTTTCATGTTGTTTTGATGCTAGATGGGCTACAAAAAATGTCATTACGTACGTCAATTTGGTTACTACATTTTATGTTCGCCTGTTACAATAAAAATTAAAATAAATGAAAAATTGAGTTTTCTGTATTGTTTTTGACACTTTCATGTTGTTTTGATGCTAGATGGGCTACAAAAAATGTCATTACGTACGTCAATTTGGTTACTACATTTTATGTTCGCCTGTTGCAACAAAAATTAAAATTAATGTAAAATTGGGCCCGTCTGACATCTAACAAACACAAAAGAGCCAAGAACAACGCAGACAACTCAATTTTTCATTTATTTTAATTTTTATTGTAACAGGCGAACATAAAAAGTAGTAACTAAATCGACGTACGTAATGACATTTTTTGTAGCCCATCTGACATCAAAACGACACAAAAATGCTATATAAGATTACCGACGAAATGTTTTATGACGTATTTATGTATATGTCGTTCCTACTGTTGTATTTTTGTGTTGTTTTGATGTCAGAAGGGCTACAAAAAATGTCATTACGTACGTCGATTTAGTTACTACATTTTATGATCGCCTGTTACAATAAAAATTAAAATTTATGTAAAATTGAGTTTTCTATATTGTTTTTGACTGTTTTATGTCGTTTTGATATCAGACAGGCTACAAGATATTACAAAATGTCATTAAATACGTCAATTTATTTAAAATATTTCGTCGGTAATCTTATATAGCATTTTTGTGACGTTTGGATGTCAGATGGGCTACAAAAAATGTCATTACGTACGTCGCTTAAGTTACTACATTTTATGTTCGCCTGTTACGATAAAAGTTAAAATAAATGTTAAATTGAGTCCGTCTGACATCTAACAAACACAAAAGAGCCAAAAACAATGCAGAAAACTCAATTTTACATGTATTTTAATTTTTATTGTAACAGGCGAACATAAAATGTAGTAACTAAATCGACATACGTAATGACATTTTTTGTAGCCCATCTGGCATCCAAACGTCACAAAAATGCTATATAACATTGCCGATGACATGAATTAAATAAATTGACGTATTTAATGATTTTTTTTAATAGTTTGCATCCCGTCTGATATGAAAACAACACAAAAGTGTCAAAAATAATACTGAAATCTTCTTATTACATTAATTTTAATTTTTATTGTAACATGCGAGCATAAATTGTGACTAAATCGACGTACGTGTGGCATTTTTTTGTAGCACGTGCGACATTAAAACGACTCAAAAATGCTATATAACATTACCGATGACATTTATTCAATAAATTGACGTATTTGTCTATATGTCGTTTCTGTTGTATAGCATTTATCTGTTATTCTGATACCAGACGGGCTACAAAAAATGTCATTACGTACGTCGATTTAGTTACCATATTTCATGTTTGCCTATTTCAATAAAAATTAAAATAAAATGACAGTCAGACGGGTTACAGAAATTGACGGGTTACAGAATATTTAAAAAAAAAAAGTCATTATATGCGTCAATTTATTTAATACATGTCGTCGGTAATGTATATTTTGTGCTTTTTTATGATGCTCTGATGTCAGATGGGCTACATGATATTGAAATACAGTTACTGCATCTTATATTCACCAGTTACTTCTTCATGAAAATTTGCTTTAACTAGATAGCGTATGCTTTTCAATATTACTGCTGTTATCCTGGTTAAGAATTAATGAGTAACTCATGATTGGGGGGAGCGCGACGATTATTTCCGATACTCATACTTTCGTTTTCTGACAATTTTAAGTAATCGTTTGATTCATTTTAAACTTCGCTTCATTTATAACAAACTTACCTTATAGGACTTACCTTCAATTGATCAAATTTTCCAACTATTGAGTCTCATAAATTTTTCTGTGCTTTTCAAATACAAAACAAAAGAACAAATTTTTTAATATTTAATTTTTTTACAGAAACAGGATTCGCCAACTTGCGCCATTTGACTCCCATCTGCATTGTGGTACTCTGAATGTCATCTTTCTCCACTAGATGCTACGTAATTTTTTGTACCGTTTGCCATCTAATTTAATTTAAACAGTTACCTTTGGGTGACCTAAAATGAAAAAGCATATGATAAGATGATGTCATCAAGCTCTGTTCAAAACACTTTTATTTGTTATAAGCTTCAGCAGCATCTAATAAAATTTAAGTAGTTTAGTAGTAGCTTTAGCTACATAGACCAAATTAGAACGCCAACATATCCCGATTTTATAACAATTTCCATCCCCGAGGAACGAGTGGTCGGTTTACCATATAATTAAATCTATCCAGCAAGTAATTGTAACCTTTAACGTAGGTATGATTGTCGCCACCAGATGCTAGATCAAATCAAGCCCCAGCATCCACACCAACACTAAAATCTATGAAATTTTGGTCGATTTTGGTTTACATTCCAAAACATGCAGCAATTGGGTTACGGTTATGGCGGACAGCTGCAGATTCGATGCATTACCGTAGGCTATACTCTTGGGTTCTAAAATTAACGCAGGGCTTCATAATTGTAATTGAACCCTGATCGTTTTACTGAATAAAGTGTCGAGTCAGCGTAATATTCGTTTTGAACGCCTAGGCCTTATTTGCAAGGGAAGACAGTAGAATTTGCGCGGTGGAGAACTTGAAATTGGCTTTCCCGTCCGCAACATATCATCGATTTCCGCCCTATTTATATGCGGATATGCACGGTCAGCGGAACTAAAAAATTTAACACCTCGATTGTTAATGATGGCGCACCCACAGAAGATAAATCAGATAACATCAAAGATCTATTCTCTGTCGAGTTGGGAAAAGTCATCAATAACATACCGCACCACGACAATAAAATCATGTTGGGTGACTTTAATGCAAAAAATCTGTAGGAGAAAAAACTTCGCACATCGGTCTTAACAGCCAGCACTAATAGCAACAATCCGCAAGGTAAGAATGAGCAAAGTAACTTGGAGGTCAAATGATGGAAGAACGGAAAATCAAATCGATCCTCAAGCACTCCACCAGCATATTCGACGTTAGATCTTACAGAGGTACAGATATGGACAGCGATCATTTGCTTGTCTTATTCAAATATAAGTGCAAACTGTCATATACGTTCAATGGACAAGCACAAAAGACTGTTCGATGGAACGTCGATGTTCTAAAAGAACAAGCATCACTGCAGAGTTAACAATCAGCTGCCACTGACTGTCTAGCCTGGCACAGTAACATAAAAGAAACTTCTCTTGATTTCCAGGAACAGTGGTAAGAATTGCGAACATGTGAGATCATGTATCGAAAACATCAACTTCTAAGCAGAACAAGGAATTTCAAGGAATGGTTTCGCTAACACCAAGAATCTTACTAAATTCTTCCACCCAAGAAGCAATACCATCAAAGACGGAAATGGAAAAACTAAGAGCAATTGCTCCATCAGGTATATAGAGGCTTTTGTCGATATCCCACAGTGGAGGAAGTAGACACAGCTATTAGTAGATTGAAAAATGTAAAGACACCTCGGACTCGACAGAATTCCCGTTAAATTGATTAAGCTCGGAAGCGCTACTCTTGCATCAAATCTATATGATCTCATGGTTTTTATTTTAGATCAAGAAGAGCTGCCGGGGGATTGGAAGATAGCGCTTGTATGTACGCTGCACAAAAAAGGCGACCATCTTAAATGTGAAAGTGTTGGATAACGTTATACTTGCCAGACTCATCTCTCTCGTCAGAAACATTATTACCAACTATCGATGTGATTTCCCACACCGATCAGCCACTGACCAGTGTCTCGCGAGGTTTCTTTTGGAAAAATGTTGGGTCTACAATATATCCAAACATCAACTACAGGGCGGGCCATCTCGTTGTCTTTTTTTAAATCGATGACTTTTAGTACTCAATGTTATCTGTTCTAAAGAATTTTTTGACATATAGAAAGTCAAAAATATGCCATTTATCATCATGGAGTCGCTAAGAACACAACAACGCATTTCGTAAATTACATGAGAGTTTTGGGGTCGACATGGACATCCTACTGAGCGTGCAAATTATTGATCGTTTTGAAGAAACTGATTCAGTGGAAGGTTGTAGACCGTATCAACATGTGCATCCAGTTCATACTTCTGATGCAGTGGCAGCTGTTAGTGAAAGTGTTCGTAATGAACCAAGCACATCAACCAGGCATCGTTCACAAAAACTAAACATTTCACGAACCACATTACGACGCATTTTGCATACAAAATTCAACTAATTCAAAAATTGAAGCCACCAGACCTTTCATCTTAATGGATACGCCAATAAGCAAAATTGAGAATTTGGGAAGCGGAGAATCCTCATGTTATTCACGAAGCAGAAGTTCATTCGCCAGAGTCAATGTTTGGTGTGGTAAATGCCCTTACAGTGAATGGAGAACGTTATCGCAGCATGTTATTGTAACTGGTTTTTTGTGGCCCAAATTGTTTGAATTGCGTGACCAAGCGACATACCACGCAAGTCGTACAACAATCCATTTTTATTGTCAACAAAATTTGCTGGTCACATGATTTCAAGAAATTGTGAAGTTCCTTGGCCACCAAAAAGCCGAAATTCAACACCATTTGATTATTTTTTTGTGGGGTTATTTGAAGGGTTAGATGTATGGTAGTGATCCACAAACAATTCAACAACTTAAAAACAACATTCGAGCTGAAATTGAGATCATTGATCCGCTTTTCATTTTCGGATGCAGGCCTATAGACGAGGCCGTAATGGGCATATGGACGATATAGTTTTTCATAAAAGGTGGTTAAATTTTAAGGGCCGACGTTGAATGTGAACCACACCTAAACGTCAAGTTTTTTTCTGCATTTAATTTGACATTTCTCAATTTCAGACTAACTAAATTTGAATGATTTACCATGGAAAGATACACAATTGAGCAACGCGTTAAAGTTATTCAGGCATATTATGAAAATGGGCGTTCAAATCAAAATGCATATCGTGCACTTCGTGATTTTTTCGGTCAATTTAATCGTCCAAATGTGCGTACAATCGGAAAAATCGTGCAAAAATTTGAGCAAACCGGGTCTGTAGGAGATTTTAAAACACCAGTGCATGCTCGTACAGCTCGTAGTACAGCAGAAAATATTGCTGCTGTTCGCGATAGTGTGGCTGAGAACCGTCCACCTCAACTCGTCGTCGTGCCCAACAATTGCACCTCTCACGCTCGTCGTTGATGAACATTATGCATAAAGAGATGCATTTACACGCTTATAAGGTGCAATTGACTCAATAACTAAAGCCTTTTGACCATTCCAAACGTCGTCAATGGTCAGAATGGTGGCAAGAAATGGCAACAGTGGATGATCAATTTTCGAAGAAAATCATCTTCAGTGATGAGGCACATTTTCACCTCAGTGGATTCGTCAATAAGCAGAATTTCCGCATTTGGGCGAATTATAATCCAAGAGTGATTGTCGAAAAACCAATGCACCCACAAAGAATGACTGTTTGGTGCGGTTTATGGGCTGGCGGCATCATCGGGCTGTATTTTTTCCAAAATAAGGCCGGTCAGGCAGTTACTATGAATGGTGTTCGCTATCATGAGATGATAACGAATTTTTTATGGCCCGAATTGGAAGATATCGATGTGGACGATATGTGGTTTCAACAGGACGGTGCCACTTGCCACACAGCTAACAAAACAATGGCTCGCGCATTTGGCGCGAAAGCGCGACAAATTCAATGGCCGTGTTATCTCACGTGGTGGCGATGTCAATTGGTCACCAAGACCATGTGATTTGACACCGTTGGACTTCTTTCTTTGGGGTTATTTGAAAGAAAAGGTATACGTCGATAAGCCAGCAACAATTCAAGAGCTAAAAGATGAGATAATTCGGCACATTAACGGCATAGAACCTCAATTATGCCTAAGCGTCATCGACAATTTGGACCATCGGGTGGAGGTGTGCCGCCGAGATCGCGGCGGTCATTTGGCCGATATTTTGTTTCATACATAATTGAACCGTACCATATTATCATAATAAAAAGAATTGACAATAATTTCCTAAATAATTTGAGTTTTATTTAAAATCAACATCGGCCCTTAAAATTTAACCACCCTTTACATAAATGGCATGGAATCACATTTCCTTATCAATAAAATTTTTTTGATTTTTCATCCAAAATGTGTGTTTTATTTACAAATGAAAAAAGGACTATCAGATGGCCCACCCTGTATATATAGAAAACCAGCAGTATCAACCAGTACTGCCTGAGGCAGTATCAGACTTCTTTGGAATACCACTTGGTGTTTGACAGGGAGATGCATTTGCGTCAATTTGGTGCTTGAGTACGTGGTAAGGAGAAGAAAACTTCGCAAGTAGATGATATCGTGCTTCTTGGCAGAAGGTTTAGCGATATAAAGGATAATTTCATACCGCTCTTGCTACGCGAAGAAGATTTGATTTGGTAGTGCACAGTAGCAAAACCAAATTTCAACAACACCCTGGAGCATCGCCATAGCAAATAACAGCGATCATAATTTTGATAGCGTTGAAAGCTTTAAACACCTCGGGTTAGTAAACACATCGTCAAACAATATGCTATTGCAATCAAAACATCTAACACAGGCATTTAAGCTCGCGTCAACTACTCGGAGGTAGCGAGCCTGAGACTCGATTACTCGAAAATTTATTGTCGAGTACAAGAGAAAAAATTTATCATTAGGGAGTAAAGGAGTAAATTTTCTTACCAGTTTCATCAATTCAAATTCTACACAGTGCCATGTAAAAATTGCGATAGGCTAAAGGATTGGAGCAATTTTTTTATTCTTTGGCATTCTTCAGGCCAAGAGAAATTTTGAGGCGATTTGGACTGTTTGAGAAGACTTGCCAAGTGTGTGTGAATTGGAAGAAGTATCTCTGCGCGTTTTGGGATAAACCGGTGGGAGTAATGGAACATACTGACAAATTGTTGTATTTGTTTGACGGTTTTGCGGTACTGAGAATTACAATTGCATTAACACGCCCTTCGGACGGCAGAGTGCTATTAGATGTTATTTTGTGGCTGAGAAAGTCAAGATTGCTAAGGCCTATTATTCTAGTCCAAGGTGCCCTTCCCTAATTGTAATGCCTTACTTTTTTTGTACTCATCGTATGAACTGCCCTCCTTACAAAAACTTTAGAGTAATTCAATTTCGCATGCGAATGCGAGCAGGGACATTTAACGTCTTTAAATTACGCATTAAAAAAAGATTTTTATTATTAATTTTGCGGTTTCCAGTACATTTTCCATTTATTTTAAACAAAACTAGCATCCTCAAGAGAGTGTTAAAGTACCAAAACAAAACAACCAGAAAAAAACATTCTTTTTGAACAAAAAACAAAAATTGTTTTAGAATTTAGATGAAATGGGATGCATATATACTAGAAAAGCTTATCATTAAAATACTTTGCTTTTTTTTTCGGAAAATATCTTTATATCCCTTTTTCCATATAAATAATTTAAGAACGAAAGGAAGAACGAAAAAAAAATTCTATTTACACACCATACCAAAAAGATATTAAAATTGCAAAATAAGTATTAAAAAAAATAAATAAATAAACTTAAAAAAAGTTTAAGAGATTTTTTCAATTTTTTATTTATAAAAATTTATTCGGAATAAAATTAAAAAAGGGTTAGGAAAAACAAAAAATTTTTCCGTCTTAAATTTAAAAAAAAAAAAATACTAAACGAAGAAATTTTCGTTGCTTTTCTTACTATGTACTTCTTAGTATCCTCCTTAATCCTTTTGCTGTTGTTGCTTATTTTTTCATTTTGTTTTTATTTTTCCACATTGAATAATTAAAGAGTACATAGTATTGAAAAAAAATATATAAAAAGGGAAAATTATGTATTTCTTATTAAATAAATTTTTTATTTAGCCGAATATGTCTGTGCACATGTAGCATGTACAAGGAAATTGATAAAAAGGAGCAAACATAAAATGGTGAATCAAAATTAAATTAAAAAATATTAATTTTATTAAAAATTAATAAAAATAATTTTGAAAGTAAAATGAAACAAATGCAGGCGAATACGACGATATATTCCAACAACTAAGACTCTGCTCTGCTCAAAATTACATCACTAAACCAAAATAACCGAAACAACCGAATTTTCGCAAAAAATTGAAAGATTCGTATTGATGAATTTCCGGTTCAAAATGATTGGTAATGGTAATATCATGTTTAGCAATGAAACTAACGGTAGGTTGACCATGGAAAGCGCGGTTATTGGAAAAATCGTATTTTCAAATCCACAGTTGGTAATTTTTATGGAAAATATTATTTAATTAAAGAAATAGCTACTATCAATATTTCTCGGACAAAACATTTGCAACTATTTCAATTACCGTAAAAAGTATTTTTTTTTTTTTTTTGGCATTAGCTCCAAAAATTTGGTGCCATATGGCCCGTTTCAAAATTTACAGTTTTTAATTTTTTACATTTTTTAACATAATAATTTAATTTAAATTTCTTGTCATTCACCTAGCACACATCGATCCCCTTTCACACTTCTATCTGATTTGTTCTAATAAATTCATACATATTCTTATATACGTTCATTCCCATTCGTAATAATTCAGTTAAACTACCTGGTTAAATGCAGAACATTTCAGAATCAAATGTTCGATGTCCTCCACAACCAAACAGCTTTCACATAATTCACACACAACCAAATTGCGTTTCTTCAAACATTCTTTCCAATTTCCATGATTCAATCTCACTCGTTCCATAGTTCGTAACATTCTAGTATCTAATTTGAGCACCTTAAAAAACGGTTGCCTCAAAGGAGACCTAACCAACTCAAAGTACTTCTTACCTTTCACCTGACATTTATCAACAAACTCTCTCTCCCATTTTCGCCACAGATTCATCCCAAACATGCGAAGTACGTCTCTGGCATCCATGAATTCATATTCATTTACATCCTCAATCAAACAACCCCGTTTCGCAAGCATATCGGCTCTTTCGTTACCTTCCATCTGTAGGTGTGAAGGTATGCATTGAAGGATGACCTCCTTCCCACAAGATTGAAGATACTTATACAGCATTTCCACATACACATTGCCATGAGTTCTCCCACCCTTACTAATTTATTCCAACCCATTCCGGTAGTCGGGGAATACCACTATTCTCCTTCTCCCTTATGTCATTGCAAACTTAATCCCTTCCATAATCCCTATCAATTCTGCATTCATTATACAGATAATGTCATGCACTCTTACCATTTTCTCTTTCCTCATTGAAGGAATATAAATTCCCACACCTACGCGATCATCATTTACACTAGCATCTGTATACACTTCCACATGTGCAACATAATCCATTCGTATTTTGCAAAATTCACTCTTAACCGATAACTCATTCATCATTGCTCTTGTTGTGTCACCAAATTTCAACCGCACTACTAGATTGCTCGGAGGGACTTTCGGATTTTCTGGAAGAATCTTGGAGAATATGTTAATAGTTTCCAAGATTAACAGTGATCTTGTTGTCTTTTTGTAAACCGTCCCTCTTTGCAATCTCTCTTTCATTTCATTCACCAATTTATTGCTCTTAGTTAACATTCGCACAGTCTCTCGCACGGTGATCCATTCCCTCTTAAAATTGAAAGGCAAATCACCCAATTCAGACCACAGAGTGTGTATTGGTGTCGAATTGATCGCTCCCAATACCACTCTAGCACACGCATTCTCCACAAGCATCAACTTTTTAAACCCAACCTTGGACCCATCACCATATATACTCATTCCATGCGCAATTTTATTTGACACTAGCGCCTTTCGTAACATATCAGTCACACCTGGATGAGCTCCCCATTTTGGTTTGCTCACCCTTTTAATCACGTTCAATCTACTCTTACAATTATCGGCCAATTTTTCCATATGCACTTTGAAACTTATTCTTCTGTCAATCCAGATTCCCAAATACCTAGTCAATTTCACACACTCAATTCGTTCTAAAAGCCATACTACAACATTTACTCGAATTTACTCTCAAATTCAGTTCACTCAAACATTCGGTTACCTGATTCACACACTCTTGAGCCCGACTCAAGGCCTCCTCGATGGTACTCCCCTTGCCCATCAGGACAAAGTCATCTGCAAATTGCAAAATGACTTTGCCCGAGGAGTTACACCTAAGTATCGAGCTCGTATATCAACGACATGCTTTGTACCAGTTTTTACGAAACACGAGAACACATTTTACAAAATATCCGAAAATTTCCGCTAATTCAAAATGGTTGTAAAGTTTACAAATTAAAAAATGCTATATTTACGAAATGCAGCGTTGGCTGAAAACGAACAGTTTTCTGTGTTGATTTTACCAGTGATTTTTTATTAAAATCGCCGGATTTTTTTTTGAGTGTGTTGAACTAAACTAGGTCATTCCATAAACAATTCTTTTCAAAATTTAACAAAAATTATTTATTTATTTTCAGTTTTTGGCCAATATAACAGAAACTTCCACTAGTAACCAGTACTTTCGGTTGTTTTTCTAATAGCTTAGGTGTGAAACTGAAAATAACTTATATGGCAGCAGAAAATCAAAAAAGTATAGTGAAAATTCTAATCCACAAATGTTCCCCAAATTTTCCTTTGGATTTTTTATGAAATGGCCCAGTTTAGTCCAGCATGAACAAATCCTAGAATTTTGTCTTAAGTTTTGGACCCCTGATCAATACTATTATCCAAATTTCATCCTCATTCTTTTAGAATGGCGGAAAGACGGAATATTGTTAAATTTCAAGTTTTCATTTACCGAGTTCCTTTACTTCGGAGATCAATCAATTTGTCATTTTAAGGATCACTTTTAATATTTTATTCCTCTGGGATGTTTTACTTAGTGAAAAAAGAGATACAAAATGAATAAAAAATTTCCGCTGGTAATTATAACATAAAAAATTTTCTACTGTTATAGTGCTGCCACTTGTGACGAGTAGCCTCATTTTCCGCTGCAAATTGCAAGTCCGTAAAAGTAGTTTATAATTAAATCATTAACTTTTCAAAGTAAGAAAAAAAAAGGAAGGCACTTTCTATAGAAGCCGTGCTCGGCCATATAATACTCCAACACACCTACCACAGGTTACACACGGAGAGAGGACTTTTAGGCCAACCTTTTCGTACTCCGGCGATATGGTGAGTGGTAAATCTGCAGAAATCTCGATGTTGAGAATTTTCATGATGGCTATACATACTTTATTTTACTTTGTAAGTAAAAAGAGTAATGTTTGTCATCAATTGTTCTTAAGTAAAATGATATTTTTCTTGTGTATGGATTAGATTTTGTGTTATTATTATTTATACGGATGATTAAATGTCCATTTTTTAAGAAATCTAATTGAAATGTTTTTCTTCTCGGTTCCATTCATTTTCCACATGTAGCAGTACACACACAAGAAGAAATAGGAAATTTTTTTGTGAAAATCAAATGAACCATCACATTTTTGTATACGATATATAGATTTATGTATTTCTATGGAAATAATTTTTATTTAATGGACTCGATTTAAGAGAATTTTATGTTTTCTGCTTCAGTTTTGGATACAAATGGCAAAAAGGTATCGCAATATTAATGTTGTTTTGGGTATATTTTAATCCTTTTTGTGGGAATTGACAACGATTCATTGTATCCTAACATAAAATGTACAAACATTTATAGATCCGAACGAATTAGGTGGGAAATTAAAACGTAATTACTTAGGCTTTTTTATCAGCTCTTACCAGTTGATTAAGGTATTATGTTCAATTCGTATGCCTATAGAACATTTTTCTATTACATTGTGTAAACCAGAGCAGAAAAATGGTTTTACCTTGACAATTAAAAGAATGGCTAAAATTTAACACTCGATATATTGAGAGCTGGAAAGTGAACTCAATTTTTGAAGGTGAATAGTCGATTTGCTGTTGGTATCTTTTTTGCTGTTTGGTTTCCTGATTCTACATCCAATCCACCCACAGTGCACCAACAAAATTAAAGCTTTGTACTAATCTTAAGAGTACTCAAGATGTATAAATTCGACAATAATTTGCCACTCAAAAGGTAATCCACAACTATGGGCAACACGTTTAATAATGCTTTACAAAGGCCTGGAGTATTGGAATATCGCTTACTTCAATACCCAAATAAATGTGGATATTACTCATAACGGAGGTTCATATAAAAGCTAAAATCTACTGATCATCTGAAGGGGAGCAAATTACGAGTAGCAGTCATAGGCCCGGTCAAACAAACGCTATAATGGGCGTTCGCGGCACAACCAATTTTAATGGGAATTTTCTTATTCAGAATATGACATTCAGAGAAAGAGAGAGAGAGAGAGAGAGAGAGAGAGAGAGAGAGAGAGAGAGAGAGAGAGAGAGAGATTTTCCGCAATATAGCCACTACTACCATCGAATGCAAGACTCTTTAGAATAATACAAATTAGTATAGCACAAATCACATTTGATGACATTTTCCAACAGGGACGTTTCTATGGCATTTATCTCGGCAATGATGCTGTTTTTTAGGTCTTGGATGGTGGGTGGACTATCATTGTGTATTTTAAATACGGCGTTAAATCGCATATGATCTTGCGCTCCAATTCACATTTCCGCGACGCCAAATTAAGCGATTTTCGAAGAACCTTCGCAATTCATCGATATTTCACGCGGAGTATGGCAAGTTGCACCGTCTAGCATACAATTTTTATAGATTTAACACTTCGTTAACAGGGAGGAAAACGAATCTTACGGCATGTAATTTCGTTAGAAACAAAATCATAATTGTGTATAGATTGAAATCGGGGCAGGGATCAATCCTATGGCAAAAGAGTATGGTTTCATTTTTTATACGGGATCATACTCGTATTATGGACGCCGTTGAAAAACCTTTAGTTATTTAGATAGATGATAACGGTAAAGAGTAAATACCGGTAGATAGTAATTATATTAAACACAAAGCGCTTCAACTTTTCAATCAAATAAAAGAAAGGACATCCACTACCTCGACAACCGAATCTTCCGCCAGTAATGGATGTTTCGAAACATTCAAAAAATGACATAACTTACAAAATCTTCAACTAAAAGGTGAAACTGCATCCGGTGATGAAAAATTAGCCAAGGAATACTCGCCCAAATTACCAAAATTATACCAGATGAAACCCGACTGTCTTGGAAGTGCTTCTTTCAGAGTGCTTTTACTGTTAGATAATTCACTAAGTCATCCAATAAATTTACAGCATTCACTGTTCATGAGGTGTGGAAAAATTTTACTATTTTCAATTATGTGCCACCTATTGTTTTGGCAGTAGCCAAAATCAAAAATAGAACTCATAATGCATACTGAAAGATCATCTGGCCAGATGTAGTGAATCAGAGAAATAATGGGTCGTCGAACGAAATACTCTATTCACACATGAAGATCGATCATCTCATTTTAACAGGTTAAAATTAAGTAAGTAACTTAAAATTTACGGAGCGTTTCGACGATATCCAATACCGTGGTGAGCGATTTGATAGATTCGGTTGTACTTGGACCTCGATGTATGCCATCGATTACCCAAACCAGTTTCGTATTCTGCGCCACAAGCTTGCTAGGTCCGATTTCGGTTTGAAAAAATGTGGATCTGCTAATTTTATCTCCTTTAAGGTGTTCAGCCGGCTGATGTTAACTGGATTAGCTGGAAGTGACGATGTTATTTTGGAGTTGATAAACACTGTTATCGATGCAATTGGTTTAGAGCAAAACCGTGATGCTAAAGTGATTTGGCTCATTCCGCGTATTACAAACGAAGCTTGAGAGGCTGTGTTTAATTACGCTTTGCAAGGTCTGCGTGTACCGTTGCTACCGATTACGTTTATTATAGCAGTAGGTAGAATAACTACTTCATCTGTTCTAGCTTTATGGTGATGCAGAGTACAGCACGATTTAGACCCCGTTTCATTGGGTATAGCTTGACAGACTGCTGCTACGCTGGCCACCGATAATGAATTCACATCAACCTGCAATAAGGAATGATGTTTCCGTGAACTTGTTTCTCGCTCTGCAATCGTATACGGTATGGTTCGAATTGAAGGAGTTAAAGCATTGTTTATGCTTTCCCAACAAGCTTTTGATGCGTTCCTCTCGATTTCGGCCAAACCTCTTGGATGTCCCAGTTTAGAAAAAAAAAGTCTGGCCGGTACAGAGACCGAAATCTGTCTGGGCTGTACAGAGGCCGATTTTTTGTAAAAAAACAGATTTGGTCAAAAATCGTGAATTCCGCTCTAATTTTTGAAAAATTATGTTGAAACGATATTGTTGCAAATTTAATTTAGAATCTTTTATTTTATACTCGGTTTTCTCGTAAATGCTATACTTTTTAAAATATTTGCAAAAAATGAAAACATTTCTATCAAAACAGCCCTTCCGATGGACTGATTCCGGCCAAAAATCACTGAGATCTCCTTATTTATAAAGATGTATATGTACATATTAAGTTTTATACCGATCAGTCAAACCGTCTGAGCTGTAGAGAGAATGCAGACATTTAGGCTGCACGACACACGCAGAGACTCACGTACAGAGATCTTATAAAAACTGAGTGGTACATTTGAAAAAATATCGAGGTCAAAATTTTTCTTGATTCCTATACTTTATTTTACTACGTAAAAGAAAATGCAACATTGAACTAGTTTCATACCACTGAAAGTAAACAGCAGTAAAACCAAACAACAGCCAGAAATTATTTTTCAAACTTCGACGACAAGAATTTTCAAGCGTAGAATACCTCAAATACGTTGGTTATTGCGTTCTAAAGATCTGCATCGCAGGTCGTGTAGGCCGCACTTTACAGGGCACTCGTACGTCGTGTACGTCGTAGAGAAAGCCTCCGAGTTCTTTGGTAAGATGGCGTCGACCAAAACCTACTTATAACATGATGTTGAAATTGGAGGGCGCGAGCGGTGGATCGAGACAGAAGGAGCACCATAGAATAGGCGGCAAAGTCCCTTCATGGGTTGGGGAAGTTAAAGAGGGAGAGCGGAATAGCTGCCTGGATCTTTAAAAATCTAGTTTTCGTTAATATGTATTCCAAATGAGGTGCTATAAGAGTACCTTGCCAGTTTACCCATAAACTCACGAAATGTAAGTGTTAACATTAAAAATTATTTACAACAATCTCAATTAATTAATACAATTAGTAAGTTTGCGAAACAGTAGCAAAACTCCCAAGTCTCAAGTTTCGAACAAAATCCGTGCCTGCTGGCGAACGTAATATAAAAATTATAACTTAGTAAAATAATGTTATTTGTATCTTGACGGGCGATGACTCACTAATAAATTGAAGGCAATTTTGGAATTTATCTAGTCTCAGCTTTTAGCTTGAAATATATTGCAGGAGTCAGGGAAAGGTATCGAAAGAATTACGTTTTAGTTAATTATAAAGCAAATCAACGACTCTGCTCGCTTCCTCACTTTTGAGCCATATCCGAGAAGGAGAATAACTCCTCCACCTTCAGGATGCCAAACTACTTCACTCATCCGGTAGGGTCTGGTGGAAATACCAGTTCTAAACCTCTCCTAGAAAGAGGCTGATAATAGAGTGTATTTGGTTATTTTAGGAGTAGTTTAAGGATGTAGTAGTACAGCCAAAATATTTTGTGTTTACCACCATCTTTTCAGAATGTCTTTGTTACTGGATTAAAGCTCTACATGGACTTTCTTATTTACTCTTTATTATATGCGTATTTCCAGCTTAGCGAGCTGTTAAGCGTAAGCTTAACAAATTAGCTATATCTGAAAAATCAATTACCTTAGAAAAATATGATATCTTTTGTGGAGGGTCAATCTGAGCAAGTTTGAAACCACAAATGTTGACTGTGAAAAGAGTTTGTACGGATTTTCATGGAATGTTGATGTTTTGCATCGGACATACATTTTTAGTTACGAGGGTCGATTTATAAATACCCTTGTTTGAAAACAGGTGGCGTTGCTGAGCGTCGCTAACATTACATTCGTATACTATCGTCTGTCAAACGACACCATTCTAAATTTCAGTTTAGTTCACAGATCGGTTTTCCGCACTCGCGTGAAGCGTTTTGTATTTCTCAATAAAATATAAAAAGAGCAATATCGATCCGCAATTCGCTCTGATTTGTGGAAGGAGAAACATGCGAAGGAATAAAAGGGGAGTTACGTGCTGTCTATGAGGACCCTTCACCATTTATGATAACCGTGAAATATCGGTTCAATGAATTTAAACGTAAAAATTAAATAATTGAAAACGAACTAAAATGTGCAAAGCAGCAGAGGCCGTAGTCGTGTCGTACGGAACGGCAATTAATATTTTAAATGATGAGATAAGTGTGAGAAAGATGTCGACCGACCTGGCTCCCTGCGATATCTTTGTGTTCCCCAGCATGAAAATTTGGCTTAGAGGAAAAAAATGCAGCTCAAACGAGGAGATTATGGCCGAGACAGAATCGAGTTTTGAAGAGTTTGAGAAATCGTATTTTTTTCAGGGGTTAAAGAAATCGCAGAAACGATGGGAAAAGGGTATCGACCTAAAAGGAGATTACGTTGAAAAATAAAAAAATAAAAAACTTCCTTCTTCATTCCTAACATGGGTACTTATTGATCGACCCTCGTATAATGCTGATACATAACAGATACATTTTGTATTTTTGCACACTAGGTTGGTTCTTAATACGTATTTCTATCAAGTTTCGTTTGCATTTCAGAAAGGTGCAGGAGACAGACTTTTAATGGTTCTTTTTAAAATTCATTCGACCACCGTTTTACTAAACTATGACCAAATTTCAGCCAAGTATAATGTGTTAGTCATAAGGGATTAAGGAATATCTAACACACGCAGAATGCCCTACTTTCAAAATTGGGTAGTGTAAATTTCCATTACTGCTCAAGATAATCCAAACTTTCCGTTTGAATTATCTTGACCGTTTTTGACGATCCGTCTTAATTTAGTAGATATAAGATAATACAGAAACCATACTCACCCATCGTCCTCGCATATAACCGTTTATATTTAGAGGTCCTACCTTATTTCGATCAAGTGTGCAGCCATTGCTTCTTTATGGTGATGCTTGCTAATGAACCTTCCTGTTACTCGGTTGTCTTCATCATGGTTGAATACAGTTCGTTTTGTCTTGTCCAGCTCGTCCTGTATAATTAAATGAAAATTGATCTGTAATTAGTAATTGTTCCTTTCATCAACTTGGTAATCATTGAGTTAGAGATAGGTAAATTTTTATTACTATTATCTGTAGCTTTGCTCTAAGCATTCTATTTGTATTCATAAGCTGTTTGTTATTAAAATTCAGTTGCTCTCCATCTCAACAGGATGATGCAAGTGAAAACTCAGCTAATTTTGAAAGTAAGTCCCCGGCATGGTTATGGATGACATCATAACCCGACCAATTTAGTACCGTGTTTTAACATAGCATACCGCATCATATTCTGGCAACCTTCTCGCAGATTTATACGGCCTACCTTCCATTGTGGCCAGTAGAATATGTTACGTACGGCTATGGGAACGAGCAACACAGACAATAGAACAGACAAGGCAGATGAATCAGCTCATGACGTTTGTGTTGAGGCAAGATTTTATGGTTCAGTTATTTTTGTTTACATTGCCCGATTCCTTTTGCATCCTACCTTTTATCGAGATTCGAACTTTGTGTTCTATGATCCTCTGTCGCAGCGCAGAATTTATGCACCGGTTCATTCTTCATTCAAGTACTATGAACTGGTATGAAGCTATGCAATGTGCATGTAGGTAGAGAATGGTGAACAGCGAAAGAGTTGGAAGTGCTTCGGTTCCATTACAGATTGCAAATAATAAAAACAAAACAAAACGTTGTAGCTCTCAATCTTATCCCCCTAATGCCATTTGGTTGATAAATCAAATAAATTAATAAATTTTAGAAAAATGTAAATTGAAAATTCTCTGGCGAAACTAGAGGCCAATTATGTTGGTGATCCTGACTACGGTTTTTACCGTATCCCTATTTACTAATATGAAAAAAGTGAAAGTGAATAAAAAATCTATTTTGGCTCTAACATAAGTGCGTGAAGAGCGTTAATTTTTTTAAATAAATATTTAAAATAATAGAAAACTTTTAAGGAACAGTGGTTGAGCAACCACGAGTGGTAAACGTCTCAAAGAGATGCTTGGCTTTTCACAAACATTTTGTATGGGGCGGAAAAATGTAGATATCTAACGGGACATCCTTTAGAAATGTGGGGTTAAGCTAAAAACTTAAATAGAAAACATGTTGGGTCAATCGAAGATGGTTTAGAGGTCGCGACTTGAGTGCGAAGTTCGATAAAAGTGGTATGGTGTTTTTTCCATTTTTCATTTTCAAACGAACAGAAAAATGGTTTAAAAGTTTGTTCAGCCTAGATAAAAACTGAGGTGAATAGAGGAGATAATTTCTTTCCAAAACATCAAAGATATCGAAAATCGGTTAACGAATAGTGACTTTAGCCGTGTTTTTATTAGCGCCTGATAGATGTTCCCAATTTTCTATGTCAAAACTACATTTGGCGTTCTATTTTTGCATATAGTTAATGCAAACTAATTTCAATTTAAATCCAACTAGATTGTTGTTGAACAGTTTTATTAACATTTTTAAGAAAGTGGTACTAAAGTTGACAAAATGGTAGATAAGTTACGGTCCACTACAGAAATTTATGTTCTTGGCCATGAGTACTGTCAATTTATTGGTGATAAGTTACCCTCAAAAAAGCAAGTGATGAGTCTTTTTTTACAATCACCGGTACTGTAAAATTAACTATTCGTGAAAGTGCAGCTCTGACAATCCAGGAAGTGTCTGTCTATAATAAATAGACGGGTAGGTCAAAAGCACAAATTCTAGTGAAAACGGAACAACATTACCTATCAAGAATTAGCAAACACGTTTGGATATTTTAAAGGAACTATAAGTGATATAGTTCCGACAGGAAAAAGTTACGGGAAAGTAATTATCCTAAATTAAACGAGGCTTCGTTATTGTGGATTAAGCAAATGCGGCCAAAAAATGTTGCCATTAATGGAAATTTGGTAAAAGAGAAAGCCCGTAAATAAGGTGATAAATTAAATTTACCGAATTTTGTTGCATCTAATGGTTATTTAGATAGATTTAAAAAACGACATGGATTAGAATTTATGAATATTGTATAGGTGAGAAACAATCAGTTCCCACACAAATTTACGAGAATTGGCTAGAAAACCTGCCAAAAATATTAAAAGATTACGAACCAAAGAACGTTTATAATCTAGGTGAAGCTACATTTTTTATAAGTTAATGCCACCAAAAACTATCGCGTTTGAAAATGAATATTGCAGCGGAAGTAAATGGAGCGGCTCACAGGATTGGTTGGTGCTAATGCTGATGGTTCTGATAAATTGCCGAGTTTAGTAATAGGTAAATCAGCAAACCCGCGCTGTTTCAAAGGTATTGAAACATTGCCAACTATGTATGCTAGTAACAAAAAGGCGTGGATGACCAGCAAGGAATGGCAGGATTATTTGAAAAATGTGGATAACAAATTTACGAAAGAAAACAAAAAAGTTTTGTTTGTGGCTGATAACTTCAACAGGATTCAATCGAAAACTGCTTTAGAAAGGCTGGATTTTTCACTACATCGAGTACACTTCGAACTGCCAGTAATTTCGATAACGTAGACAATTTCAATTTCCTCTGAAACGACAATAATCTTCAGATGATGGAACTAAACACTCCAATGACTGATTATCTGGAAGTGGATGAAATGGTACAAACATCTCATACGTAACTGATGATGATAGTTTATGAGCCGTTGCACCAACTGCTGAACTTGATAATTCGAGCGATTTCGATATTGAAGAAACGTTATCAAACCGTCTAACAAAGAAATTTATCAGTCCATTAATATTATAAGACGTACCCTTGGTGAAGGAGAGAATATGGAACGAGAATTGCGTTGCTTAAATACCATAGAAAATGCAATTGACGAATTAAACATAAAAATTAATGTTCAATCGAAGATTACCGATTTCTTCTCAAAATGAACATTTTTTGTGATATTATCTACATACATACGAGTACATATGTATGTAATTGACATTTTGAAGTTTGTAATGAACAAGTTCATTATTAAAGAATGAAAAGATATTGTTTGTGAGAAATGTCCTCTCAAAACCATGCCACTCTTCTTGCATTATGTTCAACCATTTGAATTATATTACAGTCGAATTATACTCTTTGTTACCACACCATTAAAGTCAAAATACTATTACCAGTATGCCTTATCATCAAAGTCCAATCGATGTGTAATGTGTATACGTTCATTGAAGCACACTGACATACCTCCAAAGGTTTTGCAGTTAATCTCTCTCGCATAATGTTTAGTAATTTTAGTATGACGTCGCTATTGCTTCACGACTACGACATGCAGTATATGTATATGCAGTATATATGTATATATGTGTAAATCTCGGATGTCTTGCCGGATAATATATTTTACCACTTATCGATTTTTGGGTTTATAATAATCAGTCTTGCCAAAGCTTTCGAATAGTATTTACTACTTACATTACTAAAAAAAACCGCTTAACCACCTGCCGGATTTAGGTTGTTCAGCTGTAAATACTTGCGGCCGTCTTATTTGGAAGTATAATATCCAAATTATATTTAAACAGCAGGTAATTCCTTTTCTGCCTTATTTTAACTTTATTTAAAAAAAAAATCTAATTTTCTATTTCGGTTTTATTTAGTCTTGTTAAAAGAACGCGTGTAGTGATAAAGATTCACGATCGCTTGTGAAGAAATCGCGGCCATAGCCAGATAACAAATTTATTGGATTTCAAGGGCCCGTACTTAAACAAATGTTACCGGTGTAGTAAACACCCTAGTTATTATATGTTAAGCGGATACGGATTATACGTTAATTCTGGGAGTTTGTGGACCGAAACGCACTGCAACATCGCCGGATATCGGCAGAAAAATGGCTCGTGAGGCGAACATTTCGCTCGAACGGATGCAGCACAAATTGAAAGATCATCTTGGACTACAGGCCCCGAAATTCCATAAAACGCATGGTTTCACCGATGCTAAAAAAAGTTAGAGTGGAAAGAGCAAAGGAGTTGTTACGCTTGCACGAAAGTGGCGATTTGCCAAATTTGGTTTTCTCCAATGAGTCATCGTTCATTATTGAGCAATATGTGAATAAGCAAAACGACCGGATTTACTTGTCCGGCCGTTCTACTGAAAATTTGAAACAACGGATTGCCACTCGAAACCAAGCGCCACCGATGGTGATGTTTTGGGCCGCCGTAACGGCCGAAAGCCGTTCACCGCTGTTTTTTTTGGACCGTGGCATCAAGATAAATGCTCAAATTTATCGGGATCATGTGTTGGAGAGAGCGTTGAAGCCTTGGGAACAAAAACAATTCGGCCGCAGAGACTGCACATTTTAACAGGACTCGGCGCGGTGTCATGAAGCGCGCGGCAATCAAGATTGGATGAGAAACAACGTTCCGCGGTTCATTTCCACTGCCCAATGGCCACCAATATCACCGGATGCAAATCCGCTAGATTTCTCGGTTTGGGGTATTTTGAAGAGCAAACTTTGGACAAAAAAAACCAAAGTGTCGATCATCTCAAGCAAGCGCTTCGCCGGGAATGGGTCAAAATACCGCACAGCCACTTTCGTGCTGCATGAAATAGCTTTATCGGCCGTTTGTAGGCCATAATCGCGGCTAAGGGTGGGCAAATCGAAAACTCCTAATGCAATTCGAAAATTTAAATATTTGAGAACATTTTTTACTTTGATTCAATAAAATTAATCAAAAAATAAAAATTCTGTGGCGTTTTGTTTTGGTAACACTTCGTGTCAGCCACCCTGTACATATAACTTAATGGGGAACCGCTTCAACCAGACTGTTGTATGGTAAGTAATTTACAGTTTTCCTTAATTCCTTATATTAAATAACGAATTTTCACATTTCAAAGTTTATCCACGATCGTTGGTTTGTTTTCTCGAAAAGTTAGTGTACTACGTGCGTTAAATTCAATCACTTTTCTTCCAAATATCCATTTTTTTTCTTTTCTCGAAAATAATAGTAATTACACATTGATAATGTCTAGTGTACAGAAATTTTCTTTATTATAATAAAAATGTGATTGATAATTAGAATGAATTGATTTCTTTTAATTTGAGGGGGAAATGGGTTGCACGATCGTTAATTGATAATCGGCCAATGGCTGCTATTCGGAGACAGATGATGAATTGTTTTTTTCTGCTAAGGGAAGGTGTGTCGAAAACGGGTTAAACGTCATTTTACTCTATTTCATGTTTGCAGTTTCTTTTTTAAGGTTATATCCTCGTGGCGACTTACCGACGCCACTTTCATTACTATTTTAATTTCTGTATCTAATATCCTATTGTGATAAACCGTGAATATGTATTTATTTTTTTTAAATATTGGTTATTAAAATTATTTAAAAGTTTAATAAACATGAATTTGATTTTTATGCTTAATCCGATACCCAATTATAATAAAATTCGAAACAAAATTGTTTGTAACGAACAAACGGTATAATGAACGCGGCGGTTGTTCCTATGGCTATCTATTATAAGCGGGTTCTACTATATACTCGTATATATATTTCCACGTCCCTTATCTGCAACATCGGAGTCACTACTTTTGAAACGCCGAAAACATCGTTCACAAATATTCTTGCGATGGAGCATCTTCACCATAAGCTTCTCGAAGTAATCGGTATGATTCAGCAGCAGTTTTCTTCAAATGAAAACACAAATTAATGCCTTCCGCGAATGCTCTTTGTTCGATATAAATTTCGTCATATTGAACACAACCATACAACACTATGTACACACTTTTCCAATTTATCACTCATGTGGCCATCTGAATCAACATTTTGTGATCAGATGGTCGTAGAACTATATGGCGGCAAAAAGGTACTGCACTAAATAGTAAGAATATCATCCCTACCGTCAAACACGGTGGAGAAAACGACTTGGTATGGGGTGCAATGGGTGCCGGCGTGTCGGAGATCTGGTGTTTGTGGAGACTAAATCAATTAAAAAGCAGTGCGGCAAAAAATTAATTATGTGAACATTAGCTTGGTTCAAGACAACGTACCCCAACATGCATCCCACTTGGTAAAAAACTGGTTGATCTACAATGTCAAATCCATTTTACCGAGCCCTCCACAATCGCCAGATCTCAACCCCATCGAACATCTTTGGGATAATTTGGAAAAACGAGTGCGATAACCTGATATCAGAACAAAAGCCGATTTAAAATCTAAATTAATCGAAGAGTGGCACCAAATTACATCGGAAGAAACAGGAAAACTTATGCATTCAATGCATAAAACAGGTCATAGCTTTTCTGTCACAGGTCATAGCCTGTTTCTAAAACAGGTCATAGCTCAGAAAGGGTGGCATACAAATTATTAATTATATTGATTAATTATATCAAATGTGATAGTATTAGTTAATAAATGGAACAAAATCAAATACTAAAGATGTTGTGTAAAGAAAATATATATTTTTTTTTTAACTATTGCCAAAGGCTTTATTCTTGAATCTTTCTTTATACGAAACTAACAAGAAGTGTGAAATTCTTAAAAACTATATATTTTTTTTACTTAAGCCTTAACCTATGTTAGTACTTAATATTAGTATGCATTATTATTTTTAAATTATTATTAATTACTTAATTTAAGTGTGTTAGGCCAACATGCGTGTAATTATTAAATATTTCAGTTGATTCAATCTAGAGGATCTGCTCTGCGAAGCCGTTTGTATTTCGGTTGCCTTAGCAGTTCTCTAGCTAATTCGTTAGGGTGTGGTACCAGGGCGCATTTGTAATGCTACGAAGTATCTTTGCTTGCGTTCTTTGTACAATATCTATATTTGAGGCACTAGTTGAGCCCCATAGTTGGATACCATATGTCCATATGGGGATTAGGCTTTGTATAGTAGAACCTTGCAGTCTAGAGAGAGTTTCGATTTACTTCCGATCAACCAGTACATTTTACAAAATTTTCTTTTTAGTTGATTACGTTTTGTTTCAATGCGCTTTTTCCATGTCAATCTTCTATCGTGATGAAGACCGAGATATTTGACGTTTGTTTGTTGAGGAATTGTGATATTGTTTAATTTTACTGCCGGACATGTGCGTTTATTCAGGGTGAATGTTACATGTGTTGATTTACATTCATTCGGCCTTATCCGCCAAGTTTTTAACCAATCTTCTATTTTGTGCAGATGTTCTTGTAATTCTCTCGATGCTGTTTGAGGATTTTTGTGTGAAAACAATATAGCTGTGTCATCAGCAAAAGTTGAAGTGATTATGTTTTCAGTTATTGGTAAGTCAGCTGTGAACAACAAGTATAGCACAGGCCCAATACACTACCTTGCGGTACTCCTGCCTTTATCTCGGTTAAATCAGTAGTGGCCGTACTTTGTTTCACCTGGAACATCCTTTGAGCTAAGTAGTTTTCAAGAATTGCATGAAATTGTCTAGGCAGAAGAGTTTTAATTTTATAATTTAATCCTTCACGCCATACTTTGTCGAAAACTTGCCCAATATCCAAGAAAACTGCCGAGCAATATTTCTTTTCTTCTAAGGAGAGCTTAATTGTGTTTAGAATTCTGTGCACCTGTTCTATTGTGCCGTGCTGCTCTCTAAATCTAAATTGGTGATCTGGTATAATGCGACCTACAGTTAATATAGGTATTAGTTCTTCTAGAAGCATCTTTTCAAAGAGCTTTGAAATTATCGGAAGTAGACTTATTGGCCTGTACGACGATACTTGGGTTTCGTCTTTACCTGGCTTAGGAATCATCATAATTTGAGATATTTTCCATTTTTGGGGAAAGTATCCACATCTCCTAATCACATTAAAAATATATATAATCACTTCTGGCCTAATGACCATCTGGTTTCCTTACCGGTGGGTTGGATAGCTCTGGCCTTTTAAAATTTCTTGCTGCCTTCCACAGTGAGTAATCTGTTTTCACTGTTGCTGTGAGCTCACTTAGGTAATTCTGCATTCCAAGATTGTGTTCTTCCCGTATTGCTTCTCTTAGAGCTTTAATAGCTCTATTTAATTTCCATTTATGAAAAGGAGATTGGTGCAGCTGCCATAGCCGCCGAGTCGCCCGCTTATCTGCCAATAACTTTTGAATGTTACTTGAAAGCTTACTATTTTTTTTTTATCTTCTGGTGTTTGCAGTGGACATCCAGATGACAATTTACGTCTACTATGTTTCTATACAGAACCCATTTCGTGAGTTTGTTTGTTAAACGTTGGGGTGGTTCAGTTTTTAATGCTTGCGTACTTAGTGTTACGATTATTGGTGAGTGATCTGATGATAAATCATAACAGTCGACGACTTGAGCATTGGTGCGTGCTATTCCTCGTATTACACAGAAATCTATTAAATCAGGAATTTTCTTTCTATCGGTAGGCCAATAAATGGGATGTCCAAATGATAAATAATCTAGGTTTTTCTCGTTTATTGCTTCGTAGAGTTGCTTGCCCTTGGGTGACGTCAACCTCGAACCCCATTGCACATGTTTTGCGTTGTAATCACCTCCTGCTAGAAATTTGATTCCCAACTGGTTAAAGTAGTCGATAAATTGCTGTTTTTTAATTGCATGTTTCGGTGGACAGTAAACAGCCGATATTACAAATTTCCCAGACCATTCGTCCAAACAAATAGTTGTAGCTTGGATGTGATCTTTAGCATATTTCTGGAGCTCGTAGTGCTTTAACCTTCTTTTTAACAAGACTGCGGTGCCACCGTGTGCTTTTCCATCCGGATGTTTGGTGTCATAAACGGAATAGCCGGTGATATTAAAAAAATTGTGTTTGGTGAAGTGTGTTTCAGATATTAACATGATGTCTATATTTTGTTCGATAAGAAAGGTGTGTATCTCAGCTTTATGTTGCGGAAGCCCGTTCGCATTCCAAATAGCTATTTTTAGAACTGTCATTTTTGATTTTTAACTATTATTTGCATAAGCGTATTCATGTTTTGTATCATCATGCTCATTTACCTTTCCATCATCGTCATGAAACTTTGGATGGTCTCGGTTAATTTATTTAGCGTGGTATGAATATTTAGGTCCTCTTCATTTAAACGAACTTTGGGTTTAGGTTTGTTACCTTTTAGGATGTTTGCATAAGAAACACCTGGCTGTGCCAAACTGCTGTCAAACGTCTCCAAGTTATCATTTTGTATGTTTGCACTCGCAGGTTTGGTGACTATTGTATTTTTTGGTAACATGGCCCTCTGATTAAATTGCATATTGAGCATTCGTTGCTCAGCTCTCATTTTAGGGTTTATTTTCCGTTTTATGTCCAGATACACTGCACATCCCCTGTAATTTGCAGTATAATTTTCACCGCAGTTACTGCAACGTTTCACAGATGGGTCATTGCGAGATTTGTCACACTGTTTGGAGTTGAAGAAAATATATGAATTTAATGACGACCCAAAATGAAGTGTATATTTTTTTATGTAGTTTATATATTTGGAAACCAGAGGCCTATTATAGGCAATTGGATATGATACATTTTCTTCATACATATTCATTTCCAACTATAAAGGCAGGGTAAGATAAATTTTATTCAAAGTACGGCCTTAATAATAACAAATGTGGGTGGACTCTACCAAAGAAGCTCGTAAAATTTCTACTTCAATATAATAAAGCTATTTATATCTGTTTGCTCCGTGTCTAGAAATTGATAGCGCATTGCATTATTAAAAATTTAATTACCGCGCGTAATTTTGCAATGCTTAATTTAGTAATGCACATGTACATCATACATACACTCGTAACTACACGGAGCCACAGACAGAAAACATTAAAATCGAATGCCGGATATAAGTAATTAAAATTAAAATGTGCGATATATAAAAATAAAATTCGTGTTAAATTTTTTTTTTATTTCATTATTAAATTATCATTAAATAGTACTATAATGCAATAAAAAAATATTAACAACTTAATAAAAATTCACGATACAACAACAACGACAGAACAAACTAAGATTTATTATCAATCAACAAAACATCAAGAAAAAAATTTATATTACGTATAAAAAAAAATTTGTGAATGAAAAATTTTTAAAAATAAAATTGATACACATAAAATATTTTTGTATTTTTTATTTGTTAATAATTGGTTAATAATAATTTATAGACATTAAATCGATAAATTATTATAATTATAAATATTTGCACATAAAATTTATTGGTGATTTTATTAATAAATTAATTGCTTTTTGAATAAATTACTTAATTTTTTTTATGTGTGTGTGTGTGCGCGCGTTTTTATGCCGTTCATATGTTTATTTAACAGTGAGTTTTTTTTAATTTTTTATAATTACATGTAATTTGGGTTGTGCGGTTGGAGTTATTTAATTCTTTTATTAGTATTGTAATTTGCGTTTTTAATGTTGTTCGGTAAATTAAGATGAAATTATATGCCAATTTCAAATTTAATTTTTAGTTTTGATTTCTTACGGTCTTGCTTTCTGCAAAATTTTAACTTCTTGCATACATACTTACACGGACAAATTTTAGCAATAACACAATTAAGTTTTACATACTATTTATTCGATTTTTTTAAAAGTCCGAGAAAATTTTACTAATTTCTTTACGAACTGTTTAGTAAAATTTTTAGTAAAAATTTCTCGAATCGGATGGATCATGAGAAGTTTTTACTAAGCCACATTTTCCTTTATATGTATTAGTTAATTAACCCTGTATAAGACGAAACTACAAGATTTTGATTTTAAATTTTAATTAATTTCAAAAGACCCTTAAAAAATTTATTAAAAAAATTAAAAAATTAAATAAAAAAATTAAATAAACATAATGACATATCAAAGATTTAAAAAATATGAAAGCACCTTTTAAAGATTTTAAGTGTCGTCATTATTAAATATGAACATTAAACTTTCAAACCCACAGTAATACAACCCATCAAAAATACGGTCAAATAATTATAATTAAAACGAAAAATTCCAAATACGTATTCGTAGTAACATGCGAATCGCAATCGATTAAAGCTGTATAGCCATACGCTACATGTCTATGCGGATCGTCAGGGTGTCCCATTCTGGCCCGTGCATTTTATCATACTTAAGACGAAAAGGTCTGAAAAAGGAAATTCTGTGCAGCGAATCCGGAAGATTTTGCCACATAGCCACATACATAGTGCAGTAGATTAAAGCCGTTCAATTTCGCAAAAGTACGCCACATGTCCATGCGGATCGTCAGGGTGTTCCATTTTGGCCCGTTCATTTTATCATACTTAAGACGAAACAGTACGAAAATGGAAATTCTGTGGAGCGAATCCTGGAGATTTTGCCACATAGCCACATACATCGTGCAATAGATTAAAGCCGTTCAATTTCGCGAAAATACGCCACATGTGCATAGACATGTGGCGTACTTTCGCGAAATTGAACGGCTTTAATCTATTGCACTATGTATGTGGCTATGTGGCAAAATCTCCAGGATTCGCTCCACAGAATTTCCATTTTCGGACTTTTTCGTCTTAAGTATGATAAAATGAACGAACCAAAATGGGGCACCCTGACGATCCGCATAGACATGTGGCGTACTTTCACGAAATTGGGCGACTTTAATCTATTGCACTATGTATGTGGCTATGTGGTAAAATCTCCAGGATTCGCTCCACAGAATTTCCATTTTCGGACTTTTTCGTCTTAAGTATGATAAAATGAACGGACCAAAATGGGGCATCCTGACGATCCGCACAGACATGTGGCGTATTTTCGCGCAAGTGAACGGCTTTAATCTATTGCACTATGTATGTGGCTATGTGGCAAAATCTCCAGGATTCGCTCCACCGAATTTCCATTTTCGGACTTTTTCGTCTTAAGTATGATAAAATGAACGGACCAAAATGGGACACCCTGTCGATCCACATAGACATGTGGCGTACTTTCACGAAATTGGGCGACTTTAATCTATTGCACTATGTATGTGGCTATGTTGCAAAATCTCCAGGATTCGCTCCACAGAATTTCCATTTTCGGACTTTTTCGTCTTAAGTATGATAAAATGAACGGTCCAAAATGGGGCATCCTGACGATCCGCACAGACATGTGGCGTATTTTCGCGCAATTGAACGGCTTTAATCTATTGCACTATGTATGTGGCTATGTGGCAAAATCTCCAGGATTCGCTCCACAGAATTTCCATTTTCGGACTTTTTCGTCTTAAGTATGATAAAATGAACGGACCAAAATGGGACACCCTGTCGATCCACATAGACATGTGGCGTATTTTCGTGAAATTGGGCGACTTTAATCTATTGCACTATGTATGTGGCTATGTGGCAAACTCTCCAGGATTCGCTCCACCGAATTTCCATTTTCGGACTTTTTCGTCTTAAGTATGATAAAATGAACGGACCAAAATGGGGCACCCTGTCGATCCACATAGACATGTGGCGTACTTTCACGAAATTGGGCGACTTTAATCTATTGCACTATGTATGTGGCTATGTTGCAAAATCTCCAGGATTCGCTCCACAGAATTTCCATTTTCGGACTTTTTCGTCTTAAGTATGATAAAATGAACGGTCCAAAATGGGGCATCCTGACGATCCGCACAGACATGTGGCGTATTTTCGCGCAATTCAACGGCTTTAATCTATTGCACTATGTATGTGGCTATGTGGCAAAATCTCCAGGATTCGCTCCACAGAATTTCCATTTTCGGACTTTTTCGTCTTAAGTATGATAAAATGAACGGACCAAAATGGGGCATCCTGACGATCCGCACAGACATGTGGCGTATTTTCGCGCAATTGAACGGCTTTAATCTATTGCACTATGTATGTGGCTATGTGGCAAAATCTCCAGGATTCGCTCCACCGAATTTCCATTTTCGGACTTTTTCGTCTTAAGTATGATAAAATGAACGGACCAAAATGGGACACCCTGTCGATCCACATAGACATGTGGCGTACTTTCACGAAATTGGGCGACTTTAATCTATTGCACTATGTATGTGGCTATGTTGCAAAATCTCCAGGATTCGCTCCACAGAATTTCCATTTTCGGACTTTTTCGTCTTAAGTATGATAAAATGAACGGTCCAAAATGGGGCATCCTGACGATCCGCACAGACATGTGGCGTATTTTCGCGCAATTGAACGGCTTTAATCTATTGCACTATGTATGTGGCTATGTGGCAAAATCTCCAGGATTCGCTCCACAGAATTTCCATTTTCGGACTTTTTCGTCTTAAGTATGATAAAATGAACGAACCAAAATGGGGCACCCTGACGATCCGCATAGACAAGTGGCGTACTTTCACGAAATTGGGCGACTTTAATCTATTGCACTATGTATGTGGCTATGTGGCAAAATCTCCAGGATTCGCTCCACAGAATTTCCATTTTCGGACTTTTTCGTCTTAAGTATGATAAAATGAACGGACCAAAATGGGACACCCTGACGATCCGCATAGACATGTGGCGTACTTTCACGAAATTGGGCGACTTTAATCTATTGCACTATGTATGTGGCTATGTGGCAAAATCTCCAGGATTCGCTCCACAGAATTTCCATTTTCGGACTTTTTCGTCTTAAGTATGATAAAATGAACGAACCAAAATGGGGCACCCTGACGATCCGCATAGACATGTGGCGTACTTTCACGAGATTGGGCGACTTTAATCTATTGCACTATGTATGTGGCTATGTGGCAAAATCTCCAGGATTCGCTCCACAGAATTTCCATTTTCGGACTTTTTCGTCTTAAGTATGATAAAATGAACGGACCAAAATGGGGCATCCTGACGATCCGCACAGACATGTGGCGTATTTTCGCGCAATTGAACGGCTTTAATCTATTGCACTATGTATGTGGCTATGTGGCAAAATCTCCAGGATTCGCTCCACCGAATTTCCATTTTCGGACTTTTTCGTCTTAAGTATGATAAAATGAATGGACCAAAATGGGACACCCTGTCGATCCACATAAACATGTGGCGTATTTTCGCGAAATTTGGCGACTTTAGTCTATTGCTATTTCGTTATTTTTCTTTATTTATTTGGTTCCATTTTACTTATAGTGTGGTTGGTCATAATAATTATTATATTAAATGATAGATTCAACCATTTGACTTTTTAAATATTCGATTTGTACGATGGGTATGTTTTTTTTGTTTAACTTTGTCCATTTTTTTCAAGTTTTACTTTTTTTTTCGTCTTATACAGGTAATAATACTAATACATATGCAATTGAAACAAGTCGCAAACGATTCGTAAAAACTTCCAATACGTTTTTTTTAACTGATGCTTGCCATTATTAGAATCATAAACAGGGCAACCTTTGTGAAGATAGCCCAAATTTATATCCACAAAAATCGAAAAAGTTGCTTATGGTACAAGTTTATGTATACTATTGCGACATTTAATTAACAATTGTAACAAAAGATCTAAATTATGAAATAAGCGTTTCCGAATAGAATAATAGCTAAAAATTAATAAAAATATTATGAGAATAATAAAAACAACAAAAAGTTGTGATATAACGTGCAAATAAACAAAACAAATTTCTACTCTCCAAAAACTATACTGATAGAGAAAATCTTCAAATCAAGATACAAATTTTACTAGCATCTATATCTAGGATTGACAGCCACCACGAAGTATTCATAAATGGATACGGGCGTATTCTGGGCAATGTTCTGTCGAACGAACGGTTGAGGTGCCCAATCCCTTCGTTGTAGTGAAGCAGAATAGCTAATTAGTCAGTCAAAACTATGCAATGGTACAAACAAAAGGAAATAATGCCCAAGGTTGTACACAAATATCAACATTGGTAAATCCACTCTCTGTGAAGACTGTCCCTATAGATTCTGGGGGAAGGGGGGAGGGGCATCTATTTGCATTATCAGGGAACATCAAATCCGTTCCAGAGAAGACCAAATTTACAAAGATCACCGATAATGAAAAATAGAAGCACCTCGGTAGCTGACCAAGCCGATGCTTTTTCTAACGCTATACCTAAATGAACTGGACAAACATCACACGAAATAAGTGATGCTTCCGGAAATTTTACTTTGCAAATAGCCGAATCTAGTAAAACAACTATTGACCTAGAAAAGGAGAATATGAATCTCTTGGCGAGGCTAGAGCATATCAAATTGAGTATCTAAAGCAAGAAAATGAAAACCTAAAAATGAATCGGGATTCAAAAGAAGATTGCGACTTAGGAAGCATTGAACCACACAAACTCATCTATTCACAACTGATACAGATGAATCGCAAAGAGAGACGCACTTGATCCTAAAGAAGAAAAACCAGTCCAGGAAGAGTAAGAAAAGAAAAGCTGAATCGTCACCTGAGCCTGAGCAATTAAATGGTAGGGGACAATCTAGTCCAGATTCAAAAGATACTCTACCCAAAGCCAATCAACCAAAAGGTAGTAAATCTACCAAGAACATTACACCAAATTTGGTGCAAACGAAAGAACCAATAAATATTGTGGGTGTAACAAGCTACCCAGAAATTCAGTCACTGATGAAATCGGTTACTGACAAAGACTATAAGGTAACAGCGTTAAATAATGACGTTTGGAAATTTAATACTCTGAACTCAGATACTTACAAAGAGTGTTTCAACAGGTGCGCTTCAACTTTTTTCCGATCGGGACGGCGAACGACGCAATATTTTTTATTAATCTTTTGTCATTTGGAAACTTCATTAGTATACATTTCATCATGGAACGCTACACACGTGAAGAGCGATTGCAAATCGTGCAAATTTTTTATCAAAATAATCGTTCTGTTGCTGCTACTTTAAGAGCATTACGGCCATTTTACGGTCCATTTAACAAGCCAGCCCGTTCGACAATCGACCGTATATAGTGGCAAAATTTGAGTCTACGTTTTCGCTACATAATGTTCTGGTGCCCTCGGGAGTAAGAAGTGCTCGAAGTGTTGAAAACATCGCAGCCGCCAGGGCTTCAGTTCAAGAAGACGCAAATGTGTCGCTCACACGACGTTCGCAACAATTGGGCCTTTCTGTGACATCATTGTGGCGAATTTTACGTAAAGAACTTGGCCTACATCCGTATAAGATCAAGCTGACACAACAACTAAATCCGTTTGACCATTTGAAGCGACGCCGATTCGTGAATTGGGCTCAAAAGCAAATCGAAAATGATGCAGATTTTCACCGAAAAATCATCTTCAGCGATGAGGCTCATTTCTGGCTAAATGGATTTGTCAACAAGCAAAATATGCGTTACTGGGCAGGAAGCAACCCACACGTGATTCATGAGACACCGTTGCATCCCGAAAAAGTCACTGTTTGGTGCGGATTACATGCCGGCGGCGTCATTGGGCCATATTTTTTCATCGACGATAACGATCGCCACGTTACTGTTAATGGAAATCGATACCGCGATATGATAAACGATTTTTTTTGGCCGCAATTGAATGGAATGGACTTGGACGACATGTGGTTTCAACAGGACGGGGTCACATGCCACACAGCACACGCTACAATCGCGTTATCAAAGACTAAGTTCGATGAGCGTGTTATTTCGCGAAATGGGCCCGTACAGTGGCCGCCGCGCTCGTGTGATTTGACACCTCTAGATTATTTTCTTTGGGGTTATGTGAAGTCATTGGTCTATGCCAATAAGCCGGCGACGTTGCAAGAGGTCAGAGCCAATATAGATCGTGAAATTGCTGAAATTTCGGCCGATTTATGCGAAAGAGTGGTCGAAAATTGGGTTCAAAGATTGGACTTCGTAAAACGTGCACGCGGTGGTCATGCAAAAGAAATCGAGTTTCATACTTAAATGTATATGTTCAAATTAGTTAATAAAACAAAGTTAGTTCAAACGTCGAACAGTTTGTGTTTTATTCAAAAAAAAGTTGAAGTGCTCTTATTGAAAAACCCTGTAGAACCTTCACCGGACAAGTGGTGCAGTGGTTAAATCTTCGGTGCTTGGACCGGGTGGTACTGGGTTCGAATGCCACCAGAGGTTCGATGCAAAGCGAATTTTCGTCATCGATTACGATCGGTGATGTTAACAAACATAACTAAGACCCTCAGTTGGAGTGCAGAATTCAGTGCCGACCCACCTTTCATGTCGATGTACAGGTTGACATGGAGCTTGCAATACGCAGGTGGTAATAGTGTGTAACTGTAATAGTGTGAATGGGTGGTGTTGCCGTGAATGAAAAGGAGGGTATTAATGGACCTTCAAGGGACATTAAATCCACTGGACAATTAGTACTTTCTTTTTATAAAAAAAAACCTTATCTATGAAATAAAATGCTGAAAAATATCAGTGGTTCACTTTCGAGAATGTTGAACCTCCAAGCAATTAGTCTATTGATTTCAATGGTCAAATGTCAGGTAAATTTGGTACTAAAAATATTTTCCAACAACTGTTGATCGATGGTCAACTGGAAATCGATTATAGCTAGAAGAAAATGTTTTTAAATTTTGTCCCACTTCTCTGATAGACTAGAAGCACAAGGACAGAACATAAGACTTATTTCATCTTTATTTGCCTATACTGAAATTTCAGACTTTTTGTGATCTGTTTGAAAGACTAAGCACAATTCGTGTTCCTATTTGCAAAGAATTTCTAGACCATCTTTAGATTGAATCCGATATGGTTTCCTTCAGGGAGGATTTATTGATATGTTAAAATGGTTGGGGTTCACTTCCCTTAAAACTCTCATTAAAACCGATATTAGGCTGGCAGTGCACTCAAAATAATTGAGGGATGTAATTGTGTTGGCCAACACCCAACTTTCTTTTTCGAAAAATATTCCATACATAGCTATCAAAGTCACCAAACTAATATAGAAATAGAAAACAGACAAGGTCAACCATTAAAAAAATTTAAATGTTCATTACAAAAATTAAGTTGGGCCATCTATTCCATTATCAGGGAACATCAAATCCGTTCCAGAGAAGACCAAATGTACCGATAAAGAAAACTAGAAGCAAATCGGTGGCTGACCAAGCCGATATTTTTTCTAACGCTATACCTAGGCAAACATTCCACGAAATAAGTGAAGCCACCGGAAATTTAACTTTGCAAATAGCCGAATCTAGTAAAACAACTATTGACCTAGAAAAGGAGAATATGAATCTCTTGGCGAGGCTAGAGCATATGGAGCAATTATTTGCCAAGCTAACCGAAGAAATTGAGTATCTAAAGCAAGAAAATGAAAACCTAAAAATGAATCGGGATTCAAAAGAAGATTGCGATATAGGAAGCATTGAAAAAGACAAACTCATCTATTCCACTTATGAAGATGAATTACAAAGAGAGACGGACTGGATCCTAAAGAAGAAAAAACAGTCCAGGAAGAGTAAGAAATGTAAAGCTGAATCGTCAGAATCAAACGATGCTCTACCCAAAGCCAATCAACCAAAAGGTAGTAAATCTACCAAGAACATTACTCCAAATTTGGTGCAACCGAAAGAAAAACCACCTCCACCAATAAATATTGCGGGTGTAACCAGTTACCCAGAAATTCAGTCACTGATGAAATCGGTTACTGACAGAGGCTATAAGGTAACAGCGTTATATAATGACGTTTGGAAAATTAATACTCTGGCCTCAGTTACTTATAGAACCTTATCTATGAAATTGAATGCTGAAAAGTATCAGTAATTCACTTACGAGAACAAACAGGCCCGACCTATAAAAGTCATGGCAAGAGGTTTGCATCACACTTGCTCAAGCAGAGAAATAAAGGAAGACTTACAAAATAAAGGTCTTGAAATACTAGATGCTGTGAATATTGTTAAAAAAGAGAGAACAGAAATCCAGGAAGGAAATCAAATTATCAGTAAAAGGAGACTTCCTCTTTTTATGCTAGTATTTGACAACATAGAGAATGTTCAAAACATTTATGGAATAAAAGGAATCCATCACATGAAGGTGAAAATTGAACCAATGAGGAGAACCACAACACGCACACCCCAATGCTCAGGTAATCATTTTAAACAGGCATGTACAATAGGTAGAGATGTGCCAGCCAAGTGTACAAATTGTAAGGGTCAATATTCGGATAATAATCGAGGCTGTGAGGTTGCTAAACAACTACAAAAATTAAGAGATAAAACAAGGAATGAAAAATCACGAAAATCAAAGGGTTCAAATAGCAAATCAGATGGATCAAAACCCACAACCAAGCAACACAGGACAAACAAGTTCATTTGCGCAGGTAGTGAAAGGGTTGAGTTCAACCAAATATATGGGCTCTGAATGTAACCAAATTATGGACAATGAACAGCATTGCAGCTATTACAAAGCGGCTAGATGACCAAAGTAATCTGAACAACATGATACTTGATCAACTGAAGAAATTGCAACTCCCTCAACGCAATCCAACAAAAAACAAAATTTTCGCTATGGATGAATTGAATGTGCTGTATTACACGAATGCTAATTTTGGTGGCATGAAAGATTGTGGTTTACGGATTATGTATCTTAATTCAAGAAACTTAAGGGGTGATAAAATCAATGAAATCGAGAATACACTTCGTGATTTCGTTGACCAGAACTTACGGGTAGACGTTTTAGTTGTAACTGAAGTCTGGATTTACGAAGCAGAGTCCCAATATTACAACATAACGAATTTTGACGCTTTGCACTGTACAAGAGATAATAACCGTGGCGGAGGAGTTAGTATATTTATTCACAAATCAATTCCGTATAACAAGCGTCTGGATTTCACTAGAGATAAAAATAGTTATCAACAATAGTTGTAGTTGAATAGTAATTCAACTGTTACAAAGTAATTATAATATAATTGGAGTATACAGGGAGAGAAATTGTAATATTGATCTATTTTTTAAGTCGCTGAAGTTAGCCCGAACCCGAATATTTTTGGTTGTTGTCTTAGATAAGTGTAGTCATCCCGAAAAAGTGTAAATAGTAAAAAAATGTAGCCTCATCCCGAAAAAATTGAAAAATGAAAAATTAAAGCAATTTAAAAAAAAAAATATTAAAGTGTAAAATAATGTTTTCGAAGCAGTAGAAAACAAAAACATGAATTTTAAATAATATTAAAGCCACAAAGCAAAAAAGATAAATACTGTTTAAAATTAAATTATGCATAAATTATACACCGAAAAATGATCTCCATATACTGTCATACAACGGGATAAACGGCTAAATAAACCAAAGTACTGACTACGATGTAGAAACTACCCTATGTCCATATCAGGTGGAAATAACCTGTTTTTTGGTTTGTTTATGTAACCGAAAAGCGATTTTTTGTGTAGTTACCATGGACAAACATTAAATTCTGTACTGAAATACCTAGAGATATAGCCACCCAATGGCGTATCCGGTCAGATAGGCCAATGTACTGACTACGATGTAGAAACCACCCTAAGTCCATATCAGGTGGAAATAACCTGTTTTTTGGTTTGTTTATGTAACCGAAAAGCGATTTTTTGTGTAGTTACCATGGGCCCACATTAAATTCTGTACTGAAATAACTAGAGATATAGCCACCCAATGACGTACACGGTCAGATAGGCCATTGCACTAGCTAAGACGTACAAACAACCCTAGGTCAATATCAGGTGGAAATAACCTTTCTTTATTTGTTTATTTAACCGAAGAGCGATTTTTTGTGTAGTTACCATGGACCCACATTAAATTTTGTACTGAAATACCTAGAGATATAGCCACTCAATGACGTACACGGTCAGATCGGCCATTGCACTAGCTAAGACGTACAAACCACCCTAGGTCAATATCAGGTGGAAATAACCTTTCTTTATTTGTTTATTTAACCGAAGAGCGATTTTTTGTGTAGTTACCATGGACCCACATTAAATTCTGGACTGAAATAACTAGAGATATAGCCACTCAATGGCGTAAACGGCCAAATAGGTTAATGTACATGGTAACTACACAAAAAATCGCTCTTCGGTTAAATAAACAAATAAAGAAAGGTTATTTCCACCTGATATTGACCTAGGGTTGTTTGTACGTCTTAGCTAGTGCAATGGCCGATCTGACCGTGTACGTCATTGAGTGGCTATATCTCTAGGTATTTCAGTCCAGAATTTAATGTGGGCCCATAGTAACTACACAAAAAATCGCTTTTCGGTTACATAAACAAACCAAAAAACAGGTTATTTCCACCTGATATTGACCTAGGGTGGTTTGTACGTCTTAGCTAGTGCAATGGCCGATCTGACCGTGTACGTCATTGAGTGGCTATATCTCTAGGTATTTCAGTACAAAATTTAATGTGGGTCCATGGTAACTACACAAAAAATCGCTCTTCGGTTAAATAAACAAATAAAGAAAGGTTATTTCCACCTGATATGGACATAGGGTAGTTTCTACATCGTAGTCAGTACATTAGCCTATCTGACCGGATACGCCATTGGGTGGCTATATATCTAGGTATTTCAGTACAGAATTTAATGTTTGTCCATGGTAACTACACAAAAAATCGCTTTTCGGTTACATAAACAAACCAAAAAACAGGTTATTTCCACCTGATATGGACATAGGGTAGTTTCTACATCGTAGTCAGTACTTTGGTTTATTTAGCCGTTTATCCCGTTGTATGACAGTATATGGAGATCATTTTTCGGTGTATAATTTATGCATAATTTAATTTTAAACAGTATTTATCTTTTTTGCTTTGTGGCTTTAATATTATTTAAAATTCATGTGTTTGTTTTCTACTGCTTCGAAAACATTATTTTACACTTTAATATTTTTTTTTTTAAATTGCTTTAATTTTTCATTTTTCAATTTTTTCGGGATGAGGCTACATTTTTTTACTATTTACACTTTTTCGGGATGACTACACTTATCTAAGACAACAACCAAAAATATTCGGGTTCGGGCTAACTTCAGCGACTTTATTTTTTAATGATTTAGACAATATTCTCTTAACCTTTCCAAACTCGTTTCTTCTAGGTGATCTCAATATCAACTGGTTCGACGGTATGTCCTCTAAAAGAACTAGATTAAACGAAACCGCTTTAAGCAATGGGTATGTTATTCACAACAGCACTAACATAGCTCATGCTACTCGAATCCAAGATAATTCTGTGGCTTCAATTGATTACATAATTTCGGATTGTGTCTCTTTAAAATTCTTTATTAGACTCACTGATATTTCTTACTCTGATCATAAATTGATAGTGGTTGACATTGATACTACCATATCCAAAAAACGTTTAAAGCCTAAATTATTAACTGTCCTAAATTATGATAGTATCAAGAAAGACAATGCTCTAACTTCGCTACAATTTGAGTCTGTGTGCTTTACTGATTTTATTGACTCTCTTGCCACAGTCATTGGTAAATACACAGTTAATATTAAACCTATATATAAACTAAAACCATGGGCTAATGCAGAGCTTTTGAAATTAATACATAAAAGAGAGTATTTTTATCGACTTCTTAAAAAGCATCCATCTCATATTTTTATAAAATCCCAATTTTTAGAACTCAGAAATTGCGTGAATAAACTTCGGAATAAATTGAAAACGGAATACTATCATAAGTTGTTTGACAAAAATAAAAGCAACTCCAAAAATACCTGGAGTATATTAAACCAACTAATCTTTAATAAAAACAAAAAAGAAACTGTTTCCATTGATATTATCCGTCACAATAATCAAAATATTACATGCTCGCACACTATAGCAAACACATTTAATCAATTTTTTACTAACGTCTCAACTCTTCAGCAGTCATCTCATCAGAATCCAACTGCCATCATTCCACATTTTACTTCCTATCTACATTCCGTAAAACCAACCTCATTGCAGCTTCACATACACCAAACTACAAACGCTGAAGTATTTGATATTCTAACACTAACAAATAAAAATGGTGCTACAGGGTTTGATAACGTATCATTAAAGTTTATCCTGAAATTTAAAACATTATTGGTACCGACCTTAACAAATCTCATTAACTCATCAATAGGGTCTGGAGTTTTTCCGAACATCCTAAAAATTGCTAAAATTACCCCTATTTTCAAAAAAGGAGATAAACTTGACATATCGAACTATAGACCAATTTCTGTTTTAAGTGCCATTTCAAAATATTTGAATATATAATTTTCAAACGTGTAAACTCGTTTTAAAAGAAAACACCATCATTCATAACAACCAATTTGGATTTATGAAAGGGTCTTCAACACAATCAGCTGTAGCTAATGCAATGAACGAAGTGTTACTAGCATTAGATGATAAGTGTTTGGTTTCTGTTCTGTTCATAGACATTCAAAAAGCTTTTGATTGCGTAAATCATTCCATTTTACTTAAAAAAATTTGCAATTTAAACCCGACAAGCTCTACGCTTTCGCTTTTGAAAAGTTATTTTGATAATCCCAAGCAATTTACAGTCGTTAACGGTGCTAAAAGTGATAAAACAACTTTGATTGCTGGTGTTCCTCAGGGGTCCATTTTGGGACCTGAATTTTTTATCTATTATATTAATGACATATTCAGTTTAAATCTACATGGTAATTTGCAACTCTATGCTGATGATGCTATCATTATATATAAAACTAAAAGCCCATCAGACCTGCATATTATGATGGAAAATGAATTATTAAAGATTATAAATTGGTTGTCGGCGAACCAGCTTACTATAAATTTTATTAAAACAAATTATATTATATTTAAAACGAATTCGTTACCAATGCAATTACCTAATTATTTTTCAGTTAACTCTATAAAAATTTCGCAAACTTCAAAAACCACGTATTTGGGCCTACTAATTGATGAAAAATTATCTTGGAAAAACCACATCCATATGATAAAAAGTAAGTTATCTTCTTTCAACTTTGCATTGAAACGTATAAGGCAATGCATTTCATTAAAAACCGCATGGATGTTGTATTTTGCAAACATCCAATGTCATCTAAGCTACATGATAGTTATTTGGTCTTCTGCTGCTGGATATGTACTAGAGGAGTTAGCTAGATGTCAGAACAAAATAGTCAAGACCATTCGTAAATTGCCACCTTTAACTAGGACTAAACAAATTTACTCATCAACTATTTTACCGCTTGATGTATTGTGCTCATACGAATCATTCATATTTATCCATAAAATTAAATTTGGTCACATTAAGTGTAATATTGAGTTTCAGCAGGTACGGAATATACATGAACACAACACGCGAAGAAGATCCCATTTCTTCATAACAACTCCTAAAACTCATATTGGGTCTACAAATATATTTAAACTTCGTTTAACGTTATACAATAATTTACCCAAAAAAATTAAATCAACCCTAAGAATAAAACAATTTAAAGAATTTTTAAGAAACTACTTATATCAGGATTGGCTCGGCCTTGGTGCTGACTTCTAGAGCAATTCCTATAAGTAATTTGTATTTGTATATAAGATGGTTCGTATCTGATGTATGGATCTTGTATTATATTATTTTCATTATTTACACTCATGTACATATCTTTTTATCAAATTGAATCTCGCACATATATTGAATTGTATTTTGTATAAAAAATTATGTAAAACTGTAAATTATAGCGTTCCAACACAGCATTCTGATGCTTTAGGAAAGCTGCTACAAAAAAAAATAAAAAAAAAAAAAATAAATAAATAAAGGAAAAAAAAATGTTAAGTAACCAAACAACTTTCAAAATACCAATCTGGAATGCGAATGGCATTATGAAACATATTCCAGAAATAGAAATAGTTTTAAATTCTGAAAAGATCGACATTTTCTTAATATTTGAACGCCATCTAGTTAAAACTTCGTTTGTTAAAATTCGGGGTTATAACTTATATCACTCCATTCATCCAGCGGAAAGAGCAAGAGGTGTTTCGGCATTACTATAAAACACCATTTAGAATCAAATATCGAAGAAGAAACCGTGCAAGTCACTACTGTAAGGATCCAAAACAAACATAGACAGCTTAATGTCTCTGACTTGAAAAGGGAGGACTACCTTAAACTATTTAAATCGCTTGGACGTGATTTTATTATTGGAAGTGACTTTAATGCGAAAAACACCTATTGGGGATCTAGACTTACGACATCAAAAGGTAAAGAATTGCTTCAAGCAGACCAGATATCAAACTGTGAATTTTACTCTGGTGGTTCCCCAACATACTGGCTCAGTGACGAAACGAAAATACCTGACCTAATAGACTTTTATGTAGCAAGAGGTATATCCCAGAACTATACATTCACATTGAAGACAGTAATTCTCTAGTATCGGATCATTCCCCGGTTATCATGACAGTCAGTGAAATGGTAATTCAAAGGGAGAGTGCCCGCAAATTAACAAATTCAAAAACAAACTGGGATCTCTTTCGTGAAGTATTGGAGCAAAAAATCAATCTTCAGGTACCGAGAGGAAATCCCCACCAGCTGGAAGATGAATTTGAACAACTCTATGAAGCAATTCTCTATGCTGCTTTGGCAAGTACCTCCATCATAAAAAATAAGAAGAAGCTTAACATATCCTACCCAATGGAAGTTAGAGAGTTGGTAAGACAAAAACGATGGGCACGTAAAATCAGGCAAATAACTAGAACACCGGAGAACAAAACAATTCTTAACAATTTAGGTAACGGTCTCAAATCACTTCTTAAAGAAATTAAAAATGCATCAAACAACAAATATCTAGGAGGCCTAACCGATGAAAAATATTCTGATTATCCTCTGTGGAAGGCGACGAACGGATTCAAAAGACTCAAAATGCAAGTGCCTCCACTTAAAAAAGAGGATGGAACCTGGACAAGAGGTCCTAAAGAGAAGGCTGATCTTTTTGCGGAATATCTTGAGGATACGTTACAACTACTACCAAAATATAATGTCAATCCAAAAGCTAGATGATTTTGATATACGCCCAGTAACTCTCAAAGAATTAAAAGGAGAAGTGAGAAACAACATGAATGTTAAAAATGCCACAGGATTTGACTTGATTACTTGCCAAATAATCAAGGCTCTACCAGATAAAAAATTTCGTAGCTATTACACATAATCAATGCAAGCTTTCGGTTAAAAGATGTTCCGTGGCAATGGAAAGTAGCAGAACTAATCATGATAGCAAAACCTAATAAACCACCTAACGATAAAAAATCATCCAGGCCAATTTCATTGCTGCCAGTTATGTCAAAACTCTTTGAAAAATTATTACTAAAAAGACTTAAACCAATAATTGAGGATCGACAACTAATTCCTCCACATTAATTTGGATTCAGGGAAAAGCACTCCACACCTGTTCAATTGTGGAGTGAAGTTCATCTGACGACGGAGGAAGATTTAAAGTAATTGCAGTAAATTTTTTAGAACTTTTCTATAGAGGACTATATCTCAACTCTACTACATAGAAAAGTTCTGAAAAATTCACTGCAATTACTTCAAATCTTCCTCCATCGCCAGACATACTTCGATAGGTCGTCCATAAAATATATCACGTAAAATTTCTAAAAAAACTCGTGAGTTGGCAAATAATTGATATTATTTATTTGTCCCCAGCCCCAAACACGTTTCCATTTTCATATTATCATGAAAATGTCTAATTTTTACTTTCAGCCCCGAAATTTCTTTGTGTCGTGATAGATTTAGTTGCCATGACAGTAGATTTCGGGGCTGAGAGTAAAAATGTGGTATTTTTCGGGGCTGATAGTCAAAAATGTCATGATATTAATGATTAGTTTTAGTTATTAGTTTTGCCACCTCATTTGGGATGAAAATTGGGCTATTTCCACATGCATAAAATTGGGCTTACTTCACAAACACGTTTTATAAGTATTATTTATACTCTCAGCCCCGAAAATTTCAACTGTCATGACAGTTTTTAACTATCGTGATAGCAAGTATTTTCGGAGCTGAGAGTAAAAATGTGGAGATTTCTTGGGCTGAGAGTAAGATAGCAATAAATAGTGTTGCCATCGCATTTTTCGGTGATGTAATTTGGGCTATATTCACATACATTTTAAATGATTCCAGCTGACTTAATATTGGATCCGGTTGATACGTCAGATAGTACACCAATGCATTGTGCTACTTGTGTCAGTTTGTTTTGTTCCGACTGGCTTCATATCGTTCCGGCTGGCCCTACATTGGTTCCGGCTGTAAAATCAAGTAGTGCACAATGATGCACAGTGTATTGTGTTGTTTGTATCATATATGGTTACGTTCCGGCTGGTTGCATATGGTTTCAGCTGATATTGTAGTTGTTCCAACTGACCTTGACCTTGTTATGGCTCCGGCTGATAGCTTATATATAAAGCTTCTCAATCATTTTATTTTTCATTGTACTCATTGTGCAAACTCTTTATGGTTCTGTCTGGTAAAAATCCGGTCTCGGCTGGCTTTAAATGGTTCCGGCTGGCTTAATAAATAAAATGAAAAATGAGATCGGCTGGCATTATAAGTTCCAGGATCGTGTTACTGGAATCGTGTTACTTGTGACATAGTTGGCTTGGTTCCGGCTGATATGGTCCCGGTTGACGTGACGAACCCAATTTTACAATTTTTATACTATAACTTTCTGATTTCACTTATTTTTTCGTTGATGTTCGTAGCTTAGAAAGTCGATCCTGCGGAATGATGTTGAAATACATATTCAAGTATCATCCATCATTTTGGTGATGTAACTCGGGCGTCCGGAAATATGTCAGATTGATTATTTTGCATGTTGTATTCTCAACATCGAGTAACAACTATCCAACTATGGTCTGAATTCTGAGCCTTAACGTTGATCACCTACGAATTTTCGCACGATCGCAATACTTTACACGCATCGTCATTCGGATGAGGCCGATGGGAAAGTATAGCTTCGTCTTTTTAGCACTCCTCGTTTGGTCAACACATATACGCGTTTGGTTATAAATTTTTATTGCAAAAAAACAAAATCAAAATTGTAGTAATTCAATAAAGTCAGGTTCGGCGCTTATTTGGGGATTTCATTTTACATAATGAATATCAAATCCAATTGGAATAATCCAATTAGGTAAAATTATATCTATTTTCAACGAATTATATGTAAAGTGGAAGACATAATATCACTACATAAGGTCACTAGTTGATTTCGTTTCGTCATTCCTACGAAACCGTTTCGTAGCGAAATGCCGTTACCAACTCATATTTCCGTACAATTGCAACTGTTCGGATCTGGAAACTTGACCAATACAAATAATTCTATAAATTCAGTGATCGGAATCGTTTGGTCAGTTGTCATTGTGGATTGGTCACTAGTTGGTTTCGTTTGGTCATCCCTATGAAACGATTTAATTTGAAAAATTGTTAAAAACTCATATTTCCGTACAATTCGAAGTGTTCGGGTCTGGCAACTTGTCCAATCCTAATAATTTTATAAATCCAACGATTGGAATCGATTGGTCAATTGTCATTGAGAATTGGTCACTAGTTGATTTCGTTTGGTCATCCCTACGAAACGATTTAATTCGAAAAGTCGTTAAAAACTGAATATTTCCATTCGATTCGAAGTGTACGAGGCTGGAAACGTAACCAATACTAATGAGGAACTCTCAAACATATCGAGATAAGATTTAATCTTTTACAACAAATTTGGGTTTACACCAGCGGCGAATTCCTAGATTCATACCTCCTTGCGGTGTTCTCTGGGTAACTCTAATTGAATCAAGCTGTGTAGTGGAGACGAGCAGAAGAAATTCTGTTTATAGTCATGGATACTTCCTGTGAGGGTGAGTCATTGGCGCCTCAAAACTAATACCAAATCTGCGTCTCTTCTCTAGCATGGTGGCGTCTGAGACGGGCGTCTGCCTTGTATCAGGCGGCTCGCTGTATAAGTGTGTTCAAGGTGGGACTGAATGCCTCAAGATTCTCACCAGTGCGTGACCCATACTCGTGAAAACAGGTGTGCTGTGAACCCTAGTCAGAACGTTGGATGTCAACTGTCATTTGTTTGGGCCGGCGCAGTGGCAACGGGGAGACTTCTTTTAGCATCTGGGAGCAGGGGCGTGCTGTACAGTCGGTCATGGCCACCGCGGCTCAAGGTGCCGTTAGAGGAGTACCTTCGGGGTTCCGTGCCATGTCTGGGTGCTTTCCACAAACGAAACGTGTTCATATTGGCTCATGGGTTGTGTTGGGGAGTATTGCAGTGCTGTACATCCTGACAGCTGCATTAAAAGGAAATTTATTTTTTTGTGGTGTGTGGACTTGAATACTAGGTTTGAGCTTGAATATGTGCCTAGATATCACATTGTGTCAACACGGGTGAAGTTAGTTCCAGCCAGAATGGGACTGGAAAGAGGATCGACGGATGAAGCTGGATCTCGTGCACTTAGCGAATTAATTAATTCTTCATGAATGAGTTGATTTGTGGTGGTGTCTCGGGTAATGGGAATAATATCATCAGGCAAGGGTGAGTGGTGGTTATTGTAATTCGTCTTGTTGTTCGAATTTTGGTTCAACCTTGAGAATTGTAGTTATTTGCTGTTATTGGTTGGTAGTTTGGAGTTTGTTTGTAGAGAGGACTGGGACTGGGATTAAGGGTTTTATTAGGGAGGGGGGGGCATTAACTTGGAGTTAAATTTCAAGAAATTCCCGAATGCCTGTGCAATAATAATAGTCTTTTTTCTTAGGTGCTGAGTTAAAAATGTGTGTTGGAAGTGTCGTTCCATCCTACAAAGGAAAAAATAAAACCTTTTCTATGTTTTCCTCTTGTTATGAGCAGGCTATAGTAATGGAACCGGAGTTGTCCTGCAAATACGGTCTGGCACTTGGTTCTACTGCCGAATCAATCAATCATAATAATAAAGTTTTATTTCAGAAAATTTACCATTGTAAAGGAAACCTAATTAATTAATTAATTTTTAGGATGCTGATTGCTGATTATTTATAACCCAAAAAAAAAAATCAAAAATATTTTTTCTCTCGTGGGCTAACAGTCGTAAATTATAATTTCAACTAACTATTGGCTATTTAGGTGTCCGTAATCGGGTCAAGTCTATCATATTTAACAACCTCTTCTATCCCCCTATCTTGTTATAAGTAAAAGAGTGTACGGGTAGATCCAGCATTTTCGGGATCCCTGCTTAGTCTTGGTCGTACATTTTAATCAAGTAATCAACAACAAATTTGAGTGTACACCAATTTTCCGCAATTTAGATAAAATACTCTCGTGAGAGAGTCTATCAAATTCATGTTTGAAATCAGTGAACACCACATGAACTTGCGAAAAAATTGAACGAGATTAGATGATCTGAAATATATCCATGTTTTGAAATTATTATCTTACCAAATCCATGAACCATTATATCAAGTACCATGCATTGGTTTTGTGTGGCTACTCGTATTTCAGAATTGTCTATTTGTTTAATCCTTCAATTAGCTTTAGTAATATTCAAGTTAACGTAAGCTTTGAGTGTTCGGTGGAGCTTTGGTTATCGCTCAGTAAATTAAAGTACGCTAGTAGCCCCGTAAATTCCATACAAAAATTCTCCCAGCCGTTTGAATCTCACCTTACAGGCAATTCACGAGCACTTGACAAAATAAGCCGAATTCGTTGAAGTTTTGTCTACAAACTGAGAGATTTACATAAAAACTCTATCTGCAATTAACGGGTTATAAAAGGCGGTTCACAAGCACTGACATATACAATACAAACCAAAGATATTTTCAGAAAAATTTTATCTAGATGTTGTCGAACAAAGAAGCACCATAAGCAAGTAAACGAAGAGTCATTCAAGTCAGTCACAAGCTCAGATCTTCTATATAGATGGGTCAACATATTCAGGATATACAAGGTTATCCAATTCAAGCTTGATAAAGTAAACTTAAAAAAAACACACAAAATACTCGGAATGTATTGTAATTTTTATTTCATTTTACAGATTGATCCTTGCCATTTTTAGTTAAACAAGATATCATTCAAATGTCCTCCACGGGACTTCTTACAGGCCTTGATTCTTTTGCGGTAATTTTCAATGACTTTTCGGCACATTTCGGGCGGTATCTCGGCCATTACCTTACGAATATTAGTTTTCAATTCGTCAAGAGTTTGAGGATTGTTTGCGTAAACACGATCTTTCGCGTAGCCCCACAAAAAGAAATCCAAAGGCGTTAAATCACAGGATCTTGGAGGCCAATTGACATCAGCCAATCGCGAAATCAAACGTCCAGGAAATTTCTCTTGCAAAAGATCTCGATTTGCTCGTGTTACGTGACTGGTTGCTCCATCCTGCTGGAACCACATATTGTCAAGATCATAATCTTCGATTTTCGTAAAAAAATAATCGGTTAACATGCGGCCATAGCGCTCAGAATTGACGGTAACGGTTCGTCCATGGTTGTTCTCAAAAAAATACGGCCCAATCACACCACCAGACCACAATGCGCACCAAACAGTGACTTTTTCCGGGTGTAATGGCTTCTCTACAATCAATTGTGGATTTTCTGAGCCCCAAATTCTACAGTTTTGCTTATTAACGTATCCACCAAGCGAAAAATGAGCTTCATCACTGAAGAAAATTTTGTTCGAAAAATCAGCATCGACGGCCTGTTTTTCCAACACCCAATTTGCGTATGTTCTTCGTTGTCCATGGTCAGCAGGCTTTAGCTCTTGTGTCAAATGGACTTTATACGGATGAAGATGCAAATCCAGATGCAAAATGCGCCATAATGAGCCATAAGATAGGCCTAAATGTTGAGCTCGACGAGGAATTGACAAATTTGGATCTTCTTCCACACTTTCAGCTACAGAAGCGATATTTTCAGCATTGCGAATGTTTCGATGATGCACAGACCTTACAATATCAGTAACAGATCCAGTTTGTTCAAATTTATTCACTGTATTCAATATGGTTTGCTTTGTAGGACGATTATGACGACCATAATCTGCTCGTAAAGCGCGAAATGTGGATACGGCAGAATCACTATTTTTATAATAAGATTTAATAATTTTAACGCGTTGGTCGATTGTTAAATGCTCCATATTCTTAAATGGCGGAATGTCAACTAAATAAATGACAGCGTACTTGACGTTTATCTTTGACAGATGTCGGTATACAGATTTTTACTTTATCAACCTCGAATTGGATAACCCGTTATATGTATATATGTATACATATACCAGGGATGAGGCGTCCATAGAAGCAAGGGAAACATTGCTTCCCTATCTCAAAATAACAAAAAATATAGAAGTATATTTCATTGATAATAATATTTTCAAATGCAAAACTTAATAGTTTAATTTTACATCATACTGAAAAGCAAAAAATTTATCCAACTAGAATAAATTTCATTCATAATAAGGTTTTACCTCAATCCAATTGGAAATAATCAAAACCAACGTTTGTTTATCGCTTTCGACGAGTTCTCAAAATTTATTTTCATTTTTTTCCCCAATATTTCTATTTTTTCGTATGTTTTCTCCTTCAAAATAAACAACGATTATTTTGATGGGGCAAATGATTGAATAAGTAGAATAAGATGTCGGACCGACTAAACTATTGAGAATTAATATATTAAAAAACGATGCAAAAAACGAAACAGATTGATTGCTTTTCTTTTAAAGGGTCCTACTTAAAAATTAAATTATATTTTATAACATTATATATCAAACTTTGTTTTGTTTTACTAATGATTTTCACTCTGTTTCGTGTTTTGAATTAAATGATGTTGAATAGAAATAGAAACAAAACTGCACATACACTTTTGTCTCACATAATTTTTATTTTTACAAAGCAGTTGAAAGAGGATACTGTTAAAGTTAGCCGAAAGTTTCCAGCCGAAAGTGAAAAAAATCGATAATGCAGATAGTGTCTCGACTACTTCAGCCGAAAATTAAAAAAATTATGTATTGAATTTAAATCCCAGCCGAAAGTAACTAACCAACAAAATCAGCCGAAAATATGTATACATTCGTAAGAAACTACAACTAAAACTAAAATACCGATATTAATTTAGAAGTTTCTTATGAATATAACATGTATATAAAGTATATGGTCAAACTTCAAAAATTTGTAGAAACTTAACGTTTAAAGTGTAATGTCTGGAAAAGGTCTTATTTGAATCGGTTTATCGATGGTTATCGCTGGAAAATTTTCCAGGTCAAGTTTCATGTTGGGAGTTCGGGAAAATTGAGGGGAGTGAAATACACGTGCAAATTTAAAAAAATTGTAGAAACTTAACGTTTAAAGTGTAATGTCTGGAAAAGGTCTTATTTGAATCGGTTTATCGATGGTTATCGCTGGAAAATTTTCCAGGTCAAGTTTCATGTTGGGAGTTCGGGAAAATTGAGGGGAGTGAAATACACGTGCAAATTTAAAAAAATTGTAGAAACTTAACGTTTAAAGTGTAATGTCTGGAAAAGGTCTTATTTGAATCGGTTTATCGATGGTTATCGCTGGAAAATTTTCCAGGTCAAGTTTCATGTTGGGAGTTCGGGAAAATTGAGGGGAGTGAAATACACGTGCAAATTTAAAAAATTTGTAGAAACTTAACGTTTAAAGTGTTATGTCTGGAAAAGGTCTTATTTGAATCGGTTTATCGATGGTTATCGCTGGAAAATTTTCCAGGTCAAGTTTCTTGTTGGGAGTTCGGGAAAATTGAGGGGAGTGAAATACACGTGCAAATTTAAAACATTTGTAGAAACTTAACGTTTAAAGTGTTATGTCTGGAAAAGGTCTTATTTGAATCGGTTTATCGATGGTTATCGCTGGAAAATTTTCCAGGTCAAGTTTCATGTTGGGAGTTCGGGAAAATTGCGGGGAGTGAAATAAACGTGCAAATTTAAAAAATTTGTAGAAACTGAACGTTTAAAGTGTTATGCCTGGAAAAGGTCTTATTTGAATCGGTTTGTCAATGATTATCACTGGAAAATTTTCCAGGTCAAGTTTCATGTTGGGAGTTTGGGAAAAAAATTTTTTTTGTTTTGTTTTATTATAGTTCAAAGAATAAAATTTGTTAAACTTATTGCTCGATTGCACTCTTTGAGATTGAGAATATTAGAATATTTTTATTAATAATACATAATAACATAAAAATTGCATGTTCCGAATAACATATATATCTACGATTTACTGTTATTGGTCTGTTGCTGGGCTTAGACAGCTAGCTGGTATGTTTGCTCAGCTATGCCTAATTATTTAACTTGATTTATGTTAGATTGTCACTAGTGAGATCTAACAAAAAAGATCACGTTGTTTACTGGACTGCTTACTTTATTCTAATTTTTATAATTACGAGAAAGGTTTATTTATACAAAATTAATAGCTGTATAAAATATATAAATCGCAAACTATGTGAAATTAAATTATTGACTGAAGTGTTGCAATAGTGTCGAGTGTCTGGAATCATCGTAGACTGGTTATTTTGCTTGTTATATTCTCAACAGGTCTTTAAACAACCGAATTCCGAGTATTTGTGTAAAGCATTTCAGTAAAATCGATAAACCATCTCCCGAGGGCAGGAATAGTGTGACGATCGCCACGTACACAACATGCAATATTAAAACTTCACCTAAACAACTTCCCCCAATTCGTCCCAAAATTTTCCCAAACTCCCAACACGAAACTTGACCTGGAAAATTTTCCAGTGATAACCATCGACAAACCGGTTCAAATAAGACCTTTTCCAGACATTACACTTTAAACGTTAAGTTTCTACAAATGTTTTAAATTTGCACGTGTATTTCACTCCCCTCAATTTTCCCGAACTCCCAACATGAAACTTGACCTGGAAAATTTTCCAGCGATAACCATCGATAAACCGATTCAAATAAGACCTTTTCCAGACATTACACTTTAAACGTTAAGTTTCTACAAATTTTTTAAATTTGCACGTGTATTTCACTCCCCTCAATTTTCCCAAACTCCCAACATGAAACTTGACCTGGAAAATTTTCCAGCGATAACCATTGATAAACCGATTCAAATAAGACCTTTTCCAGACATTACACTTTAAACGTTAAGTTTCTAAAAATTTTTGAAGTTTGACCATATACTTTATATACATGTTATATTCATAAGAAACTTCTAAATTAATATCGGTATTTTAGTTTTAGTTGTAGTTTCTTACGAATGTATACATATTTTCGGCTGATTTTGTTGGTTAGTTACTTTCGGCTGGGATTTAAATTCAATACATAATTTTTTTAATTTTCGGCTGAAGTAGTCGAGACACTATCTGCATTATCGATTTTTTCACTTTCGGCTGGAAACTTTCGGCTAACTTTTAACAGGCTTGAAAGAGAAAAATATAATTTTATTGTGATTGTATGTTGGAAAGTATTTTAAAAACATCTTTCAATCAGCATAGTTTTGACCAAAGATCAGCTATTTTAAAACAAGGGAAACCTAAACCAGATCTACCAAATTTAAACAAAAAAATTAAAGGTTGTGTACGTAAATTTTCAGTAAATTATTATGAAAAATTTACTTGGCTTACCGGTTGTGCTAAACTAAATGCCGTTTTTTGTTGGCCATGTGTTTTATTTTCAAATGATAAATCCGTATGGAATTCAAAAGGTTTTGTTGATATGAACAATTTTTTTAAGGCAACAACACGGCATGAAAAATCTCAAAATCATTTACAATTTTTAATTGAAATGAAAACTTTTGGCAGTGTGCGAATAGAAAATTTGTTAAATTCAGGCCGTACCTAAGCTATTGAAAAATTCAATAACAAAGTTAAGCAAAATAGAGAAATTCTTGTATCATTAATTGATACCGTATGCTTCTTGGGAATGCAAGGTCTTGCATTTATAGGGAATAATGAAAGTTCAAACTCTTATAACCGAGGAAATTATATAGAATTATTGCACTTGTTAGCTCGGCATAATTCAACTCTCAGCAACCATCTAGAATCATCAACAGGTTTTTCTGGTATATCTAGCGACATTCAAAATGGCTTGATTGATTCAATAACATCTGTAATTAAAAAGCATATTCAAATGGAACTCGCAGATACAAAATTTATATCAATAATTTTAGACGAATCATTGGATGTAAACCGGAAAACACAACTAGCTGTAGTTTTGCGCTATCTGGACAAAAATGGGCATATAGTGGAAAGATTTCTAGAATTTGTTGACGTTTCATCAGACCGCAGCGCGGATGGTCTAGCATCGTTTGTTTTTAATTTTTTGAAACAACATCAAATTGAAAATAAATTAATTTCTCAGAGTTACGACGGTGCAGCAGTTATGGCAGGTAGCTCCAACAGTTTGCAAATGCGAATCAAAGAGGTGTATCCATCAGCAATTTTTATCCATTGCTTTGCTCATAAATTAAACCTAATACTATCTCAATCTTGCAGTAAAATAAGTGAATGCAAATCATTTTTCTCTAGTTTGTCAGGAATAGTAGCCTTCTTTAATCATTCTTCGAAAAGAAGCTTCGCGTTTGATGAAATTGTCAAAAGAAAATTGCCGTCAACTTCGCCAACCAGATGGGAGTTTAATGGTCGTATTGTGCTGATGTTAAAAACCATTTACTGGATTTACGAGCATTATTTCGAAATATTATAGACGCGGATACGGAAAAGTGGGACAACGATACTTTAAACAATAACTTTATTTTTAATACTTCTATCCTTTTTCTCGGACATATTTCCGGAAGTAGACATGCTATTTAGTACGCTTCAAAAAAAGTCTAACAATGTTTCATATTGCATTAACAGCGTAAAAGAATTTAAACTTTTTATTCAAAAAAAACAACAAGGTTTTGATCAATTTTGGGCGATAATTAACCAACAGGAGGATATTGAGGAAAAAATAAAAAGAAAACGATTAAGAATGCAAATTTCCTGTGAATTGAAAGATTATTTTCGCAAGCTTATACATGAAGTTACCACCAGTATTCAAAATGATATAGAATTTCGGTTTGAAGATTTAAAACACTTAGAATTTTTAGAATTGCTTGATATTAGTAAGTTTCATGCATATATGAACAATTTTCCTTATAACGCCTTTAATTGCCTGAAAAATACATATAATACACTATTCGACGTTCAAGTGTTAGAAACAGAGTTGAGTGTTGTTTACCAAAATCAAAATTTTCAAACTAAAAAATTTTTTAATCAAATTCTTGATTTTCTAAACAATTCAGGCCTCAATTCGGATTTTGAAGAATTTCATAAATTATGCACGTTAGTCCTCACAATTCCAACGACAACCTCTAGTGCTGAGAGATGTTTCTCATGCATGAAGCTTTTGAAAAGTTTCATACGAAATAAAATGGGTCCAGATCGTTTTTCAAACCTTGCTTTGATGTCTATCGAAAAAGAGCTGTTAAATAAATTGAAAAGTTCATCTACATTTTATGACAATATTATTGAAGACTTTGCTAAAACAAACAGACGTATCGAGTTAACTTACAAAAGTTAGTTTGGACGCACTTTCGAAAAACTATGTATTTTGTTTATAATAAAATGAATTTTGAAATTATATCGTTGTACCCAGAAATTTTACTTTTTAGGGTATTTTGGTTCCCTTTTGAAAATTGTGACGCCTCGTCACTGATATATACATATATATATATGTATATATATATATATATATATATATATATATATATATATATATATATATATATATATATATTTATATATATATATATATATATATATATATATATATATATATATATATATATATATATATATATAAAGATTGGGGGTGGTGGGAGGGGGAAGGTGAAATTTTGTGACCATAAGGTCTTATACGCGATATAATTTCAAATAAATTTAAAAAAAAACTAGTTATGAAGGTCAATTTACACCTCTACAAGAACATCGCGAAAATACATCGCGAGATTTCCTACATAGTCCACCTACATTTTGATGATAATGGAACACGCAGTTTAGTTTATGGTGTCTTTTAGTTTGTGACAGTAGTAGGCCAAACAACGCTACGTCTCATCACTAACATTTTTACATTTAATCTTGGTGATAAACTTGGACATTGTACATGACTAAAATATACTCAACGTGGATTATGTCCTAGATTACTGTAGTAGAATCAATCTAGAAGCCAGGGTTGCTTGGCCGTTTAAAATTTATGTTGTTTTGTGAGTAACAGTTAGTACCCGTAACTGGACTCGAAGTCTGTGATGATGACGATAAAGATGCGAATGAAACCTGGGCCTATTATGAAACAATTTCGAATTCGATTTCTTTGATCAGGCGGTTTTCCAAAGTAATTGATTTAATGGTTTATATTTTTCTATCTAACAGACCGTTTTTTTTGGTTTAGAAAAAATCTGAAATCGAAAAAGTTGCATAATAGACCCCCAGTTGTTGTTGAAGGAGGTTGTATTGTGCTCTAGGTTATGACAGACAACACTTGTTGTTCAAAAGAGCTGCCACTTGAAGGACATATTGTTGAATCCAATCCTTCGAGTAAAATACTCGTTGTTAAGATCGCTATTCAAATTAATTTCAGTGAGTGCATACATCAAACGGAAGTGCCTGTGATTTTATAAATACATCGCGAGATTTTGTACGTAATCCCCCTGCATTTTAATGACAAAGGGACACGCACTTAAATAGGTTAAAATTATCGAGGACTTCTTCGCCCGCTTTGTAAATGTAAATCTGTTGGTTTATCTAGTGGTAAATTTAATCCTTGTGTCGTCCAATGCTTTTTGGCTCAAATCCTGCGTGTGCAATTGGTTGCAAATTTTCAGAGATGTACTCAACGAAATTAATTCATCAAGGGTGTAAGGCATTATTCTACTGGTTGCCCCTGGCAGGACGTCTACTTGGCACAATTCACCATCGTGCTGTTGATATGAGCCGGTGGAATAAGACACAGAATGTTACCAAGATTGGTATATCTTTATCGAAATTTACTGGCGACACAAAATAATTTTATTAATAAATAGTTTCCATCATAAACTAATTTTACTTACAAATTGCTAATCCTTTGTATAACATCGAAATTGGAGACGAAAATTCATTTTGGCCAAAATGAGTGAGATTAAACCACAATGTTTTAAGTTGGCTTGAAGGCCAACATATATCGTAATCTAAAGTAAAACGAAATTGTTGTTTGTTAAAAACTACCATTTTTTTTATTGAGACTTACTTGTATTCATAAACCGCCATTCGATCGTATGCCATCAAATGCAATGCATGGAATTCGGATCAAATAGAAATTGATCGGTATAATTGAGCACAAATTGTCTACGATCGGCGTCATTCAACATTTTCAAAATTTGAATTAGAGTTGTCCGTTTGATTAACCGAATTTTTGTTTTCTGAAGTCGAATCGTCCTCTTCCACTGCTGTTATTGTCCGGTTTCAGGTTTCAATGATCGATACATAGTTTTTGGTAATTTATTGTAAATTTTGTAATTGTAGTCTTGCAAATTGTAAATTTTTACTGGCGAAACACTTGAGTAATAAGTTGGTTGTAAATATTTGGCTGGAAAAATTCGATTTGCTAACATCACCCTCCATGTTAATCATTGCGGGATAGGATAATCGTGAATGCTGGGCCAATATCGATATTATAAAGTACTTAATTGCTTCGTTGAAAGTCGATGATGGTAATATGAATCTCGTATTGCTTGTCTTTTTTATTAGGATTTTTTTCATTTTAAAAAATCTGACAGGTTCTATTGAGATTATTAAACCTCCACCAAAGCTAACATTTTGCACTACGAGTATGTTACACGGTGCCTAGCGTTCTCCAACTCTTCTGTATACAAGATTACGTCCATCTGGTTTCTATAATTGGATTCTGGTCTCACGAGGAAGAAGCCGTGGAAGCCTTCAGCTCATGAAAGGGTGTCATACTACAATGGATCATGCTTTAGAACACATTTACAAGAACTAGTTATACTGCATTTACAAATACGATGGCGGATTGAAAATGAAACTACCTAGCGCTAGATGGCAGCACAAACCCAAAATTTTTGTTTTTCAGAAATTGCGATCTGTCAAACGTCAGCTGTTAATCACCCAAATTCATCGATTAGTTTATTTGTTGTAGTCGTTTGAAGCAAGCAACTTTAGTGTTTCTTGAAAAATGGGAAAAAACGAATTTCGTGCAGTGATTAAACACTATTATTTGAAAGGGAAAACGGCGAAAGAGACAAAACAAAAGCTCAATAAACATTACGGTGAGTCTGCTCCGTCAGATTACATGGTAAAATATTGGATTGCTGAATTTAAACGCGGCCGAAGAAGCACTGCAACAATACCATCAACAGGAAGGCCAACAGAGGTGGTTACTGAAGAAAATATCAAGAAAATGCTCGACATCGTTATGAATGATCGCCGAGTCAAGTTGCGAGAGATTGTTGAAATGGTAAAGATATCATATGAATGTGTGTTCAACATTTTGCATGAACATTTGCATATGAAAAAGCTATCGGCAAGATGGGTGCCTCGTTTGCTCAGTGTCGAACAAAAACGAGTTCGACAGACCACTTCACAGCGGTGTTTGGACATGATAAAGCGTAATCCTGTTGATTGTCCACCACTACACACCTGAAACCAAAAATCAATCGAAACAATGGGTGGAAGCGTATTTTGAGGGGTTCCCGAAATCGTATTATTCAGATGGTATAAAAAAGTTGGAATATCGTCTTACTAAGTGTGTCGAACTAAATGGAGACTATATGTTGAGAAATAAATGGGTTTTGGCATAAAAAAATTTTGTTTTCCTACTTAGGTAGCTTAATTTTCAATCCGCCCTTGTAATTACCCTGCATTTACCCAGGGTAGTTACAGGTAGGTTTTTCTAACACTTTTGTTAACTGAAAACATTTCACATCAAAATGACTTTAAAAATATTTGGAGTACTACTGACGCAAGTTATGATCGTTATGTTCCTCATGTATATATAGATTATGATTCCAGCTATCATAAAAATATAAACCGAGGGTTGTTACCGATGAGTATTTTTATGAAAATCGCACCGTCAAATCTAGGCGGCCAGTTCACCGGGCCGAAACTCCGTGGCAGTTTTTTCTGGGTGCATTGGCAGTTGTCTTGCATGTGGCTGCTTATTACACCAAATGCGGTAATTTTGCTTGTTCACGTACCAATTTAACCAAAAATTAGCTTCGTCGCTCCGTCGCACACAACACAATTTTCACTGCTAAACACATTTTTCCCAGAACACGAATTTTGATAAAAATAAATCAATAATTTGTAAACGTTGTTCGGATGTAAGTTTTTCCATGGTAAATTGAGAATGCTAATTGAGAACAATTGACTTTGACAGATGTCCAAACCAAGAAGAAAATTAACCCGTTACAAACGATTGAAGTCGTGAAAATTAAAAAGATGCTTATTGAAACACTGTTTGATTGCGAGTGAATTATGTGAAACCTGTATGATTGTGCCGACCATTGAATATTTAATGTTAAAACGTAAAATAATGGCAGAATATGCTTAACTAAATAAATTTATTAGATTTAAATGACACAGACGCCATCTTGATGATATATTTTGTTACAAATTTTTGAAATCAGGGGACGAATAACACTCATTTACGTAAACTTTTTCAGGTGAAAACTTTCCTTCTTATTCGCTTGATGATTAGAACATAGGCTAGGTCACTTATAATCGGCCATACACTTATAATCGTAAATCTCAGAAGATCAAACTTATTCAAAGGTGCTCATCGCATATACCTTGCTTATCTATCTTTCATAAGCAAGCACGGGAAAACTATAAATTCACATCCTCTTTCCTATTTATAAATAATTTTTGCAATTTGAATAACTAAAATTAAAATAAACCACATTGACGAATCTTTAATTTATGCTTCTGTAATCGTATTTCGAATCGCAAATTCGCAAAAATGCAAATGCATTCCATGCCGTTCTCACGATAAAGTCATTGCATTCTAACCAGAAATATTTTTTATTTCACTGATTTCTTTATTGGTTATGCACACAGCTGTCAATCATTGGCTAAATGATATACGTGACTATATTTACGTCTCCATTATGTTAAAAGGATGTGCATCACATATATTGCAGAGATGTGTATGCTATAAATACATCATTCCGTTGCCTTTATTTGTTAATTTATACCGCAACGGTATTGTCTCCGCGTAATAAAACAATCAAAACAGAGTTCTGATAACTTTAAACAGAAAACCTAGATAAGATTTTGTTGTACCCCATTTATATGCCAATCAAATTATTTATAATTGTTTTGCTTTCGTCGCCGACCACTTAGTGATGCACCGACGTAAAAAATCCCCTAACGATAACGATAACGTGATTAATTTGCATCCTTTATACAAATTCTTTTGCGGCATTTAAATGATTCATAATCGTATGGTGACGGATACAACCATGGCAGGTGCCCCTGATTCGAGCGGATTTATTATTTCATTTAAATAGAACGACCATTTCCTTGGATTATTTTTCTTGTGTGGTAACTTATTATATTTACCAATTGGAAAATTATGAATTTCAAACAATGGAAAACAAAACAAACAAACCATAACTATTAGTCTATATGGTAAAATAGTCTTTGTTGCCAGCACGCAATGTTTAGAAAGAATATAATGCGTATCCATGATATGCGGTACATTATCGTATGTGTATTCTTTGGTCTGTTTAAATATTGTTTTAGCGCAACCTATAATAAATTTGAAGAATTTGTTGGTTTTTTTGTTGTTGTCTGCAAAGAAAACGAAAAGTATATATATTCTGCTCTCCGTACTATCCATTTTCTAATCATTTTAGAACAAAAAAAATGTCTATCGAAAAAATATATTGTGGTATGTGAAATTGAAAATAAGAAAAGCAGACATTACAACAACTGTACATACAATTTCAAATAACGAATAGAAAATGGTGGGTAGTTTACAATTGTACGTATATAAGCGCCGAGCTACTTATAGAGCTGGAAAATAATTCTCTTGAAGCTATTTCTTCGTCTTATATATATATATCTTGAACTACATACAGGAGATGAAAAATATATCATTTATCATCTTCTTAGTATTTTCGTTTCGGATCTCCCTCTGCAGAATTTAAATACGATGAAGAAAATAATAAACACAAACTAATGTAGTTAGAGATAAAATGTTGTTTGAGACATCGAATGAAATTTGCAGATTAGAATTTCATTAATGTACTGTATCTGTCCGCTATACTTGTATTTGCGGAGTAACAGCAACTTCTAATTGCTATCACGTGATTTTGTCAGGTTTTTGGCAAATTATTTAGATTTTTGCCCTAATTGATTTCGTTGTAAATACTTACTTCATCCTCAGCAGTGTTGTGCCGTATTGTCTACGCTGCGTAGTTATTTATGCCCCTAATACGGCGGATTCAGTGCTATTCTGAATATTTTTGTTTGCGATATCATGGTTGATGAAAAAATGCGGAATGATTTTGCTGCCATCTATAGGTAATTAATTTAAGTGATTGACATTATTGACATTATTCTGTGTTGAATATTTTGTGATATAAATTAGTTTTTAATAAATTTTCGAATATTATATGATGAGAACGCAAGCGCCGCCATGATCATGTACCATATTCTAAAAAAAAATCTCGCGCAAAACGAAGTTGTAATGTCCGAGGAATACTTAGAGAAAGAAGGAGAATCAGGCATTACACTAATTTAATATCTGAAATGAGATTACACGATGTCGAGGGGTTCAAAATTTTTCACCGCATGACACCCCAATTGTTGCATGCTCTTTTGCATATAGTTGGACCGGCTATACAAAAGTACGAGGCATTTATTACTAACCCTATTACTCCAGGTAGAAATCCAAGATTTTTTTAAATTTATATTCCAGTTATTTGGCAAGCGGAGGCAGCATGGTTTCTATCGGCCCTTACGGTTATCGAATAGGCCACATCTGGCATCATCAGGAAAGCTGTCGTTTCTGCTATTTGGGAAAAATTAAAAACAGATGTTTTTCCAAATATGAGTTCTGCGACATTTTGATTGATTGATTGATTAGAATGTACGGCCAAGCCTAAGCAAGGGTCCCGGATACGCCGGGCCTCCCGTACACCCTTTTACACATAACAAGATGGAGGGATAGGAAAGGTTGTTAAATATGATAGACTTGGCCCGGTTACAGACACCTAAGTAGTCAATAGTTAGTAAATTATTAAGCACAAGACAGCACAATTATTTTTGGTTTTATGATATAAAAGATCAGCATCCTGAGAAAAAAAAAAATTTAATAAATAATTAAGTAACCGACCAAATGGCACAGTGGTTAAAGCTTTGGCGTTTGGATCGGGAGGTACCGGGTTCGAATCCCGATAGGGGCAGGATGCAAAGTGAAATTTCATCAACAGATTTCAATCTGTGGTGAAATGTAACACATCTATGACCCCCTGTCGGTGTGCAAAACTCATGGGCCGACCCATCTTCCATGCTGGTATAGGCTGGCATGGAGCTTGCAATGTGCAGATGGTCTTAAAATCGGTCCTATAGCCGTACGTCCTCGAGTTGGCCGCAAGGCGTAAAGTAAGGACGTTAAAAGCATAACCGCGGAAGAGCAGGGTGAGCCTTGAGCCCCAAAACAGATCGCATAGTTACCAATAAAAAAAAAATAAAAAAAAAAAAAAAAAAAAAAAAAAATAATAATTAAGTACCCATATATAATGGTAAATTTCCTGAAATAAGACTGTATTATTCTTAACTAAATTTCATAAACTAAATAGTTCAATTTTCGATAAACTATAAATTAAACCTCAAAAATTAAATAGTTCAATTTTCCATAAACTAAATTAAACCTGATGAAAAAAAAAAAAAAAAAAAAAAAAAAAAAAAAAAAAAAAAACCTTTCGCCCCCAACTCTTCAATGCTCCATTTAACCACAGTCGTTTGATCTATTAAATGTTATTTTAATCAATTGTCAGCAAGACAAATTAAATCCCAAATATATAATTAAATTAAATTAAAATTAGGATTCAACCTATAAATAAAAATATGTATTAAATACACATATCTTCATATAATACAACATATACACCCACATATACACACCCTACATATATGTGTAGATATGTATATTCATACATTCATACACATATGCACACATCCACATACATATATACACTCATAAACACGAGTATACATATAATTACACATATACTATATTACCTATATGCATACATATACATATAAACACCAACTCCTATACCCTGCATAAAACATTCAAACATCTACCTCCAAATAGATTTATATAAGCAGACTTATACAACCTTAATAATAATTCTCTATTACTACATTCAATGCATGTATGTAGGTTGTAATTATTAACATATAGCATTCAATAGTACACTCAGATAATTTTAAATCATAAACATAAAATAAATATTTATTAATTAATAATATACTAAAACTTCAGGATTCAATAATAAGCAGCATGTTCCATCAAACCGATAAGCAAATTCAATGTTGAAGTACCTAACCACCACACTTCTAAAAGAGTTAATAGATTAATTATTAAATAATACTGCACCACTAATTCAAGGAATTACATTGCTGGACTTATAACTGGTAACACTATTGCCAAGTAACCCTATAAAATTTCCTCCACCTACTACAATAACCCATATAAGCCTAGTGTTTTAATCTATTAACAAAAATGTTAAACCAATTGACGTAAGCCAACTTAAATCCTTTATACTATTAAATTAAATTTGAATTAAAATAAGAAAAATAGTAATTAAATCAGACTTAAAGTCAATCTAAAATTAAAATTTGAATTATAATTAATAATGGAGATACATTATATTCCTGGCGACGGCAATTGTCTTTTTAACGCAATTCTCCATCGGCTGCAACTACAAGATCCACATTTTGACAATTATACAGCAACCCAACTTCGCTCTGAGACCGTCGATTATATCTCAAACCCAAACAATCTGGAAATTTTTATACCCACATTGCTAGATTCTTGTTATATAATTTATAACACAAATGAAATCTCCACATTAACAGAAACCCAGTTAATATTAAGGTATGTTACAAGAGTAATAAGTTGATTGAAATGGCTATAGCCTATTTTTAAAACAATAATTTAGAATCCTTTATCCTACTCCAACTTAAATAATTAACTAGAATTAATTTTTAGATATTTAGTGGATCTTAAAAAGGATGGATTTTGGGGCGGCACAGAATGTTTAGCAGCCATATCAAATCTTAAAAATATTCGAATCAAGATACATCAAGATGGAGTTTCCTATACGACTATTTTCTCGCCCATCACAAATAATCCCATTAAATAAATTAATTTGCGGTACACCGGGTCTCACTACGACAGCCTTGTGCCTCAACAACTCCTATTACTCCCATCTAATTCCACTAACCCTAGTTCAATTCAGCACAGTATCAACGAGAATGTTCACCGGCAGTTAGGAACAACGAACAATCCGTATCATATCATCGAAAAACAGCAAACTATTCCAAAAACTGATAATCCCAATTATACTAGCTTTAGCTTTGGTACTTGGAACCTTCGCGGACTAAACAAAATTGAAAAACGAAATTCAGTTGATAATATATTACATTCTAATTCCATTTACATGTGTGGAATTCAAGAAACTAATATGGGAACTGTGACATGTTCCACAGAACACTACACTTGGTACCTTGCTAAGGATTACCGAGGAAAGCGAAGAGGGGTTGGTGTTGTAGTCAGAAAAGATCACGCAATTCGTATAAAACACATCAAAAGTTACTTTGGTGCCATAATGAGCCTAATAGGGGACACCCCAACAATAGGAGAAATTTTAATTATATCAGTGTATATACCTCCACAAAGCTCACAAGTAAATCGAAGAAGTGCATCAAGGATTTTCTCCCAATTAATGTACTTAATTGATCACTGTCCTGAATCACGAGACATAATTTTGTTTGGTGACTTCAACGCACAAATTGGATCAACTGATTCCAATATAGGAGATCATATCGGCCCCAACTTAATGCATACAGCAAGCAATGAAAATGGGGTAGCTATACAACTACTGGCCCGCTTAACTGGACTTTTTATCCATACAACCAGCGGACGACGACGGACAGCTTCAACATGGACGAATGGAAAAATATTCACTCAAATTGATCACATTCTGACTAGGAAAAAAAATCGCTATATATATATAAATTCTGTCAAAGCCGATACCTTTTATATGCACTTGAGTGATCATCGCTTAATATGGATAAGCTGTACAACCCGTAAAGGGTCAAAGACACAGCATAATATATTATCCAAATCAAGAACTAAAAACATTACACCAACTACCTACTCCTACCAGTCATTAAATTTAAGCTCATTAAAAAATACAGCCACCGTTCAACATTATCAAAATTGTTTACTAATAAAAATTAGTAAACTATGTTTACTAATCCAACAACGAATGGCAGCATACAGTAAATTGTATAAAAATCGCCGCACAACTAACACTCACAACGAAGCCACCAATGGCAACAAGTTCGAGAAAAGCCCTAGCAAAATTTAAGAGTGCTCAATTTTATAAACGAAGTCATCCTAAAGATCCTGTGGCCAACATGCGAATGAAAAATGCTAGAGCTCACCTAGAACAAGTTCTTCAAGAGCAAAGAAACCACGAATGCCGGGATTTTTTCGAAAAATTTAAAAGTTATAGACCATCTGAAAGGCTAAGAAAAACATACTCGTTCTACAAGCAATTTAATCGCTCTGGAAACAATAATGCCAGAAATTATTATATTTCAATCTCCTCTTGGCACAACGAATTGTTAAAGTCAGAAGGAAATTGGACCAGCCTAGTAGAAGAAACCGACCATTTTCCGATGGAATCTCCCCCAAGCGAGGATGAAGTACGATCAACGATAAAATACATCCGATCAGGTACTGCCCCGGGTAAAGATGGAATTCCCATTGAACTATTCAAGTAACCAAATATGAGTTCTGCGACATGGCAAAATAATGCGGCCGAATTTAATTCATCTTGGAATTTTCTGAACTGTTTAGGTGTAATTGACGGAAAGCATGTCGTTGTTCAAGTAAATTAAACTAGTTGGCAGAGATGGTTTATATATTATTTATGTGATTTTACTTTTGTGTTTTCAGGCATTTGCTAATTCGAATAGTGCCTGCTACAATTACAAGCATTCACACAGCATAGTGTTGATGGCAGTGTGTGATGCACAATATAAATTTATATTTGTGGATATTGGCGCATCTGGAAGAAATAATGATAGTGGGATATTTAGGCGCAGTGAATTTGGGAAGCGTATAATAAAAAAGAACATTTCTTAGGTTTATTTCTTAAAAAATAGTTTTTACAGAACTTTGCGTAATAAACTATACATCACTTTGAGCAGCAGCTGCTCATTTACAATACCGTTTGTAGCTTATGGAGTGCGCCAAACAATTTAATTATGTTTAAAATATTTTTATTTGGAAATACACATATCGATAGTTCTGCTAAGCAGAGATAATTCTTTGCTATCTACTGCCTGCCTTTGTTATCTATTATGCTAACGTTATCAGCGGATTCATCGTGTAGTTGTGTTCATTTTCATCACCGATCATAATCAAAAATTTGAGATTGTTTAAAGAACAGGAAGGTGACATTTATTGCAAAATTTTATTAGCCAGTTTTTCGCGGGTTTTCCCTAAACATCGGTAAAAGTTATCTAATCGCGTCTTTTTATTTTCATCGTTTGATTTAGTTCGCGTCCCAGCAATGACACCTAATCCCTAAACTTTTTAATTATGTTTACACTAGTTTTTATAAGCTACGATTAGAAATGTTTGGCCATAAATTTAAGCCAAACAGAGTTTCATTCATGCCAAATTTGTGTTTAACCTTCTAAAAATCTAATGTGAACGATTTTCCATAAATAATAGCTAAAAACTATTTGAACGAGAAACTTTGAAATATCTTAGTCTACATACCGGATTATCGTAATAAAAAAGCGCCATTAAATAAAATATTTTATTTATCGTTGGATGATAGTGTATGGCTTTATCAGGCGTATAGCAAACAAAAATTTGTTAAAGTAAACAACATTACATACATATAATATGTAACGTGCACATACGAGTATCACACATTCTCGCGATTCATATTTTACTGGTATTTATGCCATTAATCGATTTTTTTAAGCACACCCAATAGAGATCAATAAATTTTAATTCCCTGGTTTATATATTTTTACAGAACTTTTTTTTATGATTTTTATTATTTTCAAGTAGAAAATATAAAATCGCGAATAATTCCTATTAACAAAGTCAAACCACGTTTACTCACCAAAATAATAAAAAAATTTCCTGGTAAATCCTTAAATTTATTTAGTTTTTTTTACTTTTTTGTACCAAAAGATAAAAAAGCAAGCAGCTTTATATAAATCCATCAGTAAATTATCTAGTTCAATAGAATAAAATATGAAATTGTATATCTTTTTAAAAATGTATCAATAAATTAGATTTTTGGTTACTCGATTCTACAAAACCCTAACTGTTGGTTACACAGGACGAACATCATGTTCATATCATTTTACTTGATAAAGTGAATGATAAAACCATAAAACGAAAAGCAGAAGGCACTTCCGAACCAGTAACCAAAACCAGTGTCCCAGTGGGGTCCGCACGGTCATATATACACTAGCAACAGAAATAAAATACTTAGCATGTAATCCTCATCTGAAGTGTGACTCCCTAAACAATCTAGACAAAGAGAGTTTTGTTAGTACCCGGGATTGTAACACTTCGATATCAATGGAAAAAAGTTACCACCAGGAATCATGTGGTGGTACTCGGAGAGCCTAAGCATCTCCACACTATGCGTTCCAATTCAAGTGTGAACGAGATGACAGATACTCGATTTGCATGGCTGAATTGCAATAAGGTATTTTTAGCTCTTATTTTATTTATCTGCTAATTGCACACCGCTAGGGACAGAAGCGCTATACAAAAGAGAAACTCTGGTGACCAGCAAAACATTTTAAACTTGTGAAAAATATAAAATTCATTAATTGCAACAAAAATGTTCAGTCGAAATTTAATTTCTAGCGCTAGTTATTTTACAGTGCTGCTCCCAGCGGTGAATAGCAAACATATTTTTCTGCCCGAAATTTTCTGATTTCTAAAATTAAGTAATTGGATGGCAGTGATACATCCCAAATAACAAAAATAAACAGGTATTAGTAAATTCGCTATTAAAAGATTTCTTATAAAAATTTTGAGTGAAAACTAGAAAATAAACTCAAAAGAGTTCTTATTTTACATTCTTCATAATAGACTGGAAAATTTTCGATTTTAAGTAGTTTTACAGAAGATAAAATTACAATATCTCTAAATGCAGATATGTTTTTGTTTAAATAAATTACAAAAATCGTGGAGTTTGTCGGAAAATGTCTATAAGGTAACACAATGAAATGAGTCAAGTTTCTAAATGGAGAGAGGGATGTCCTTTTTAGTTCGGCTAAATCAAGTCGAATTTATTAGTTTGCGTAATTTTTGTTAAAATATTGGGAGTATAAATTAATTCGGTCCGTTTTTAAATTTCAAAATGAACAGATACACAGCGTAACCTTCGAACCATGAATGTTCGTCTTTGGTGTTGATGTTGAGGTCGATGGTAACGATTGGCCGGGCAAAGCGTAGTATTTTTTTCCTCTGGGGGCTATAGTAGAAGATCCACTTCTCGTCACCAGTCACTATCCGGTGTAAAAAAAAACCCTTTCTTATTTGCCTTTGAAGCAACTGCTCACAAGAAAGAAATCGCGTTTCCACGTCTCTTGGTTTCAATTCATAACGGACCCAATTGCCTTGCTTTTGAATCCTGCCATAGACTTCACTCATACGGAAACTGTTTGTTGGGTCACCCCAACGTACCGGCAAGCTCCTTTTGTGTTTGAGTGGGATATTTATCGAGCAATGCCTCTAATTAACCGTCTACGAATTGTTTTGAGTGTTCCAAGCGAGGCATATCTTTATCACAAAATCCGACATATTCAACACCGTAAAAATTACGTTTTGTCTGAAACTCAAAGCAACACAAACTGAATGTTAACGGCAGAAGTCTGATCTGCCTAAAACAACGGAAATTTGCTGTCACTATAACAAAATTATTATAGCCAGTGCCACTGTTTGAAAACGGGCCGAATTAATTTGTATTACTAATAAAATCTAGATATCTTAAACTTTGTCGGAAAATGTACCTATGAATAGAATAGTTGACAAAATCAAATGAGTTAACTGCCATTTCAAAACAGAGAATTGGGATATCCTATTTAGTTGTGATAAATGAAGGCGATTTTATTGGGTTGAATAAAGTTCGTGGCCTTTTTCCCGATAGATGGCTTTACATTCATATTACTCAGTAACCATTAATTGTATCAGCGTGTTTGAAAGGTGACATTTTAACTTGTATTTTGACATACAAAACTTTCAAATCGGTGAAGTGAATAAAAAGTTACAACATTTTAAACATGGAGATAAAAAATGAAAAAATTCGATATATTTTACATTTTTAATACGGCAAAGGTAAAAACGCGGCCCAGGCTTGCAAAAAAAATTTGTGCTGTTTATGGAGAAGGTGCTTTATCAAAATTGGCAGCAAAGAAATGGTTCAAGCGCTTTCGTTCTGGAAATATGGATGTCAAAGATGTACCTCGCTCTGGTCGACCAACCACTGGAAAAACTATGCAGTAAATTGAAGAAGGCTGGCATATAAGCAGCCATGCAATTGGTAAAGAACTAAATATAAAATAGAAAAAAAAAACTTGAAACAGTTTTAAACCATTTGAAAATGGCTGGATACCAAAATCTTGACCTTTGGGTACCACATGAATTAACAGTTAAACATTTAATGAACCGGATTTCTATCTGCGAAACGCTGCTGAAACGGAACGAAATCGAGCCATTTTTAAAGCGAATGATTACTGGTGATGGAAAGTGGATAACATACGACAACGTTGTGCGAAAAAGATCATGGATGAAACGAGGTGAAGCTTCCTAAACGGTATCAAAGCCAGGATTGACGCCAAGAAAGGTAATGCTGTGTGTTTGGTGGGATTGGAAAAAAATCGTGCATTATGAGGTGCTGCCACCGGGCCAAACGATTAATTCTAGTCTTTACTGCCAGCAACTACCGCTTTTAATTCAAGCAATTCAGTTAAAACGTAAAGAATTGATCAGCAGAAAGGGCGAAACTGAGAGAGCTTGACTGGGAAGTTTTGATGGACCCACCATATAGTCCTGACCTTGCGCCATCGGACTACCATTTGTTCAGGTCCATATAGAACCATCTTAATGGCTGTACATTAAGTTCAAAAGAGGCCTGCGAAAATGAGTTATCTCGATTGTTCGCCTATAAACTACAGAAGTTCCACAGTGATGGGATCGTGACTCTACCAGAAAAATAGCAAAAGGTCATCGATCAAAATAGCACATATTTGGTTTAATAAAGTTCATTTGAAATAAGAAAATTCTTTGTTTCAATGTCACCCAAAAAAGGCCACAAAGTTTTTCCCGAACCCTTTATCAGCCTTACGGTGATAGAATCAAATAGACTAAGAGCCATTTCCATAAAGAGGGGATAGTCGTTCTCGCAAATCAAATCGATTTTATGGGTTTGAGTAGTTTTAGTTTAGATAAATTCTGAGTGTACTCAACCGTCCTGCCAGTAGCTTTATTTAAAGCGACATAAAAAATCTATTGATCACAAGCTGAGAACCATTTTTTCAGGAAATGATTACCACTCCGCACTAACTCGAATATGCATTTCAGCTTTCCAACTCTATTGCCGGTGCAAAGCTAAACAAAGATAATCCAAAACCCGAGCAGTGTGAAACATTACATGACGATAGATGCGAACATGACATATTAATGTGAAATTCGGGGTTCAACTAAAAAGATGCCGAAATCAACCGAGATCCTCACTCAATGGTTAATATCTCAGATCCAAGCCAAAGTAAAGCAAGGCTCAATATGCCGGTCGCATATTTAAAATGCGGCAAATACAGATGTACCTAGATTAACAGAAATTCAAAGGAAAAGTACTCCAACAAACCAATTTTATGGAATTATCTCAGACTCCGAACATGCTTTTATGAGTTTTGTGAATTTTATGAATCTTATGAACCGTGCGAACCTTGTAAATCTTATATATATTATGAATTGTCTATGAATTCCTTATAAATATTTAATTTTATATGAATCTTTTATGAATCTTTAAAGAATCTTTTATGAATCTTTTATGAATCTTTTATGAATCTTTTGTGAATCTTTCAAGAATCTTTTATGAATATTTTATGAATCTTTTATGAATATATAATGAATCTTTTGCGAATCGTTATGAATCTTTTAAGGATCTTTTATGAATCTTTTAAGAATCTTTTATGAATATTTTAAGAATCTTTTATGAATGTTTTATGAATTTTTATGAATCTTTTATGAATCTTTCAAGAATCTTTTATGAATATTTTATGAATCTTTTATGAATATATAATGAATCTTTTGCGAATCGTTTATGAATCTTTTAAGAATCTTTTATGAATCTTTTAAGAATCTTTTATGAATGTTTTATAGATTATTTATAAATCTTAAATGAATCTTTTACGAATCCTTTTTGAATCTTTTATGAATATTTTATGAATCTTTTATGAATATTTTATGAATCATTTAAGGATCTTTTATGAATACTTCATGAATATTTTATGAATCTTTTATGAATCTATTATGAATCTTTTGTGAATCTTTCAAGAATCTTTTATGAATATTTTATGAATCTTTTATGAATATATAATGAATCTTTTGCGAATCGTTATGAATCTTTTAAGGATCTTTTATGAATCTTTTAAGAATCTTTTATGAATATTTTAAGAATCATTTATGAATGTTTTATGAATTTTTATGAATCTTTTATGAATCTTTTAAGAATCTTTTATGAATATTTTATGAATCTTTTATGAATATATAATGAATCTTTTGCGAATCGTTTATGAATCTTTTAAGGAACTTTTATGAATCTTTTAAGAATCTTTTATGAATGTTTTAAGGATCTTTAATGAATGTTTTATGAATTTTTTATGAATCTTTTATGAATCTTTCAAGAATCTATTATGAATATTTTATGAATCTTTTATGAATATATAATGAATCTTTTGCGAATCGTATATGAATCTTTTAAGGAACTTTTATGAATCTTTTAAGAATCTTTTATGAATGTTTTATAGATTATTTATAATTCTTAAATGAATCTTTTACGAATCCTTTTTGAATCTTTTATGAATATTTTATGAATCTTTTATGAATATTTTATGAATCATTTAATGATCTTTTATGAATACTTCATGAATATTTTATGAATCTTTTATGAATCTTTTATGAATCTATTATGAATCTTTTGTGAATCTTTCAAGAATCTTTTATGAATATTTTATGAATCTTTTATGAATATATAATGAATCTTTTGCGAATCGTTATGAATCTTTTAAGGATCTTTTATGAATCTTTTAAGAATCTTTTATGAATATTTTCAGAATCTTTTATGAATGTTTTATGAATTTTTTATGAATCTTTTATGAATCTTTCAAGAATCTTTTATGAATATTTTATGAATCTTTTATGAATATTTTATGAATCTTTTGCGAATCGTTTATGAATCTTTTAAGGATCTTTTATGAATCTTTTAAGAATCTTTTATGAATCTTTTATAGATTATTTATAAATCTTAAATGAATCTTTTACGAATCCTTTTTGAATCTTTTATGAATATTTGATGAATCTTTTATGAATATTTTATGAATCATTTAAGGATCTTTTATGAATACTTCATGAATATTTTATGAATCTTTTATGAATCTTTTATGAATCTTTTATGAATCTTTTATGAATCTTTTGTGAATCTTTCAAGAATCTTTTATGAATATTTTATGAATCTTTTATGAATATATAATGAATCTTTTGCGAATCGTTATGAATCTTTTAAGGATCTTTTATGAATCTTTTAAGAATCTTTTATGAATATTTTAAGGATCTTTTATGAATGTTTTATGAATTTTTTATGAATCTTTTATGAATCTTTCAAGAATCTTTTATGAATATTTTATGAATCTTTTATGAATATATAATGAATCTTTTGCGAATCGTTTATGAATCTTTTAAGGATCTTTTATGAATCTTTTAAGAACCTTTTATGAATGTTTTATAGATTATTTATAAATCTTTAATGAATCTTTTACGAATCCTTTTTGAATCTTTTATGAATATTTTATGAATCTTTTATGAATCATTTAAGGATCTTTTATGAATACCTCATGAATATTTTATGAATCTTTTATGAATCTTTTATGAATCTTAAAGAATCTTTTAAGGGTCTTTTATGAAGTTTTTATGAATCTTTGATGAATATTTTATGAATCTTTAATGAATCATTTAAGGATATTTATGAATATTTTATGAATCTTTTATGCATTTTTTAGTTTAAGAATCTTTTAGGAACCTTTCAAGGATTATTTATGATTTATTTATGTATTCATCATAAATTATTCATGAATTATTTATAAAATATTTATGAATTATTTATGAATAGTTTATGAATTATTTATGAATCATTTATGGATCATTTATAAATAGTTAATGAATCTTTATATAATCTTTTATGATTATATAATGAATCTTTGACGAATCTTTTATGAATCTTTTATGAATATTTTATGCATTTTATGAATTTTTTATGAATCTTTTATGAATCTTTTAAGAATCTTTTATGAATATTTTATGAATCGTTTATAAATATTTTATAAATCTTTTATAAATATTTTATGAATCTTTTAAGGATCTTTTGTGAATCTTTTAAGAATCTTTTATGAAAGTTTTATAGATTATTTATAAATCTTTAATGAATCTTTTACGAATCCTTTTTGAATCTTTTATGATTATTTTATGAATCTTTTATAAATATTTTATGAATCTTTTATGAATAGTTTATGAATCTTTTAAGGATCTTTCATGAATCTTTTAAGAATCTTTTATGAATGTTTTATAGATTATTTATAAATCGTAATGAATCTTTTACGAATCCTTTTTGAATCTTTTATGAATATTTCATGAATCTTTTATGAATATTTTATGAATCATTTAAGGATCTTTTATGAATACTTCATGAATATTTTATGAATCTTTTACGAATCTTTTATGAATCTTTTATGATTCTTTTGAGGATCTTTTATGAATATTTTATGAATCGTTCTTGAATCTTTTATGATTCTTTTATTAACCTTTTATGAAACTTTTATAAATGTTTTATGAATTTTATATGAATCTTATAGTGAATTCTTTTCATAGAAAAATTTGCTCTCAGATCAAAAAGTTCAGCGCCATTGCGATAAAATTAGATAATACTTGATGTACATTTGATGAGTTGACCGCAATGTTTTTGATCTAGGAGCAAAATTGTATTTAAAAAGATTTCCATATTATTTAAACCTTACGTTAATCTTATACGAGTCTTATATGATTTTTATATGAATCATATAAGAATCTTATTCGAATTTAATTTTACATAAATTATATCTGAATCATTTATAAATCTTAGATGAATCGTAAATGAATCGTAGATTAGTCTTAGATGAATCTAGAATGAATCATAGGTGAATCTAAGACTTAGCTTAGATACATTTTTTCTTAGATGAATCATAAATAAGCTTTTTATATGTAAATCTTTTATAAATCTTATACTTTTCTTATATGAATGTGAGATTAATCTTGTTTGAATCTTATTTGTTTCATATATCAATGTGAGGTGAATCTTATATGACTCTGTGAGAAATCACATAAATCGTATGTTATTTGTAAAAGTATCTCGCACCCTTAATAAATGTTAATTGAATATTATATAAATTTTATACGAATTTTAAGCATCTTAATTGTCTTGCATGTTGTATGAATGTTTTGGGAATGTTATTTGAATCTTATATGAATCTCATATAAATCTTATCCTTTTCATTTTGATTTAGGCTTCTATTCCTTTAGTCGTATCACTTCATGCGACGTGACTATTGATCTTATTGGCTACTAGATTATATAATTAAAATTTATTAAGTAATGTTGTACTCACAGTGAATATTTGTTAAATCTAAGTTCATTGCCTTATTTGTCACGTCAAAACTTCAAGTGATATAATTTGTCATTTGAAGTGATAGCAGTCGCAAGGAAATATTGATAAAGCAGCATGCTATGATTTGAAAAACAGCAACAACGAGTTTTGTAAACAATTATCTTGTAAGTTTCGATTTAATAATCTAGTAACCAAGAATATGAGTAGTCACATCGCATTTAGTTCAATTCATCATATCTAGCAAATTCTGTGATTTGTCTCTCCTCTGCTTTTCAGTTATTGTGATTTAGAATTGGTGCCATACATTGGTGTGATCAATTTTCTTATGCTTGCTAAATTAATTTCAATATGCAGCTTCCTTGATTTCGCATAGCCTTTTCGAATTGCGTTATCCTTTTGAAGTTCTATAATGCTACATATAAATTTAGTAAAAAAATTTCTTTAATTTTATTATTTCGGCGCCACCCCTCGTGGTAGTAAAAGTGTCTTAGATAAATAAACAAATATTTTCAATTGAAATGAATACATACTTTTGTAATTTTGACAAACAAAAAAAAGAAAGGAAAAACATTACAAATAATTGAAAATAAATGAAAATGAAAAATTCCAGAACACAATAAAGAAAATGAAAAATGTTTTATTAAAAAGGAAAAGCACATAGCAAAAGTGTCACAATAAAAATAAGGAATTTATTCATAAAAAAGAAATAAAAATAAAAACTTAGAAGAAGAAGTACAGTAAAAGAAAATAACTGACAAAAAAATGAAAATAAGGAATATTTTCACATTTTTATTATAACGACAATTTTCCCGCCTTTAAAATTTTCTATGTTGGAAAAACTATACGGATAAACACAAACAACAAATATATGTACATACTCGTATATATGCTGAACATTAACATTAAGTTGAAAAACAAGAAAAGGGTAGCGAATTATTATATACGAAATTGGAAAATAAGACTTAACTGCTTAATGGCAAAAATGTATTATTTTAATTTTAATAATTCCGGTTAAATACAATTACGGCGCGGTAACAAAACCGCATAATTACATATAAATTTTAAGGATACATCTTACGGTACCGCAGGTGAATATGTACTATGTAGTGTTTCATAAATATTTTTATTTTATTTCATTACTCATCCACATCGCTTGAGTTACATTAAAACATCTTAGAAATGAGTAACATCTCACGTGGGAAATTTGTATTTTTCTCAAGAATACATATAATTTTTTGTGCTTTTAATAAAAAAAAAATATATTTATGAAAAAAATATCATGAATAAATTTCGTGGAAAGTTTATTATTTGCACTTTACTCTATATGTTATACCCGTACTGTTATACGCCATGTCTCAAAAGAAAACAAGTCTTTTATCCATATTTCATCCGCTATATACATAACAAGAGAATTTACCAATGTACCAGAAAAAACGGAAAATTATGTGGATAATACACGCAAATGGAAAATTTATTGGTGATGTATCATAATATTGTCGAAAATGATAAAATGGTGAATTTGCGGTGAGCATGAAAATAATTAAATTAGCTGAGTTCTTTATTTTATCGCTTTGGGGACGTTTGGCTTGCAAGGCGTTTGTAATAATATATTAACGCAACAATGTTTTTAATACATCAGTGAACGTAGCCATGTAAGAATAAAAATGGCTATTCATATTCGAAACTAATTGAAATGATGTTTAAGACTGCCACGGTTACAGTGTTTTGTGAAAATTAAAAAACTTAGATTGATTGAGTAAATGGAAGCTATTCTACATGATGGTTTGATTATTTCAATCAATGCAGTGTAAAAAAATAAACGGACAGGCAGATGTAATTTTATTTTTTTATTTTTGCCGTCCATCTTTCACGTTTCTCTGCTTTGTTCTCCCTCCCAAGATTGCATGACATGATTCGCACTAGCAATAACAAAGACCGTTGAGGTACAAGATACATTCTGCAGAAGCTAGTGAGCCTACGTGCATCACGCCGTTATAATTTTGCAACAGATTTCCTGTATATATATATATATATATATATATATATATATATATATATATATATATATATATATATATATATATATATATATATATATATATATATATATATAAGTAACTCTATGGTTTAATTTGTGAATAAATTTTTGGTTTACGACTTTTTTTCAATCTAAGAATAATTGTTGAAGTTCTAATACTTTGACTTAGATGCACAGTATGGTGTAATAACTTCAAAAAGGACCATTGGACCATATTTTTTCGAAAACGACGAACAAGTTGCGGTTAATGTGAATGGCATTCAATACCGGACCATGATTGAAAATTGTTTAAGACCAGAGGTAGAGAACAATCCAGAATTGTGGTTCCAACTAGATGGAGCCACAGCTCACACAGCTCGTCCAACTATGGCTCTCCTGCGCGAAATTTTTTGGCGATCGCATAATATTGAGTTTTTCTGATTTTAACTGGCCACCGCGTTCGCCCGATTTAACGGATCCTGATATTTTTCTTTAGGGCTACCTAAAGAGCAAGGTGTATGCAAATAAGCGAAAAACCATTCAACAGCTTAGGGCCAATATACGAGAAGAAGTGAGAGCGCTGGGACCTTAAATTCTAAGAAAAGTTATGAAAAAGGCTCTGGAAAGAGCACGTCAGGTCGAAGCAAACAATGGCCACCCTTCGAAAGATATTATTTTCAAAACATAATATGAACATATTTCCAAACTTTAGTCTAAATTTTAATAAACCCCGTTAAACGTTAAATAAAATCAAAAACAAAAAAGTTATTCATTAAATAAATCATTACGTTACGTATGCGCCACCCTATATATATAATTCTTCTGCAGGTGTGTATGTCACTGAACTCCTCCTAAACGGCGGGATCGATTTTAATGAAATTTTTGTGTATGTTTGAGTGGGTCTCTGGATGGTCTAGATTCACAATTGGACCCGGCAGGTGTCATTGTGATCGGGTTCTAGGAAATCTTTATTTCTTCGAATTTTTTGTTTTTGAGATTTCTCGCATATTGGAACATACGACCTCAAAATTTAAGCCCTCACAGTCCCCCAATATTTTATAAAATGAAAAAAATCTTAAGTTCATGCAATGATTGATCGTTCAAACCTTCTGAGAAATTCATGAATAATTGACCTTCTGAGAATAATTTATAGTTATGTTATAAATATATGTGCAAGTAATTTGCGTCGTAGCTTGGCGTTGTTTTGACGTTTCAATTTTTTGTTGTGAGTGTATTATCCATCGACAAAATGTATTGAAATAAAAAACCATAAAAATATTAAGGACGAAGCCGTAACTATGGCTGTAAATCTGAAAATGGACGAACATATATAAATAACATATGACACGTTAAAACACGCAGTCACAGCATTTTTACTGGTCACTCCCAGGAATCGAACCCGGCACCCCCGAATGACATAGCAAGCATTCTACTTACTAAGCTATCGAGGGCGAGTAATGTCTTACATTATCTTGCAACTTTTTTTTGCTGCTTATTTGTTTGAATATTTCTATAACATTTACGGGATTAACGGAGTGTTAAACGGCTCATCGAAAATAAATAACATAAAAGTTTGTTCATCAAATTATAACATCCATGAAATCCAAATATAAGTTACTTATATTTATGAGTGGTGTGTTTATTAAAGAATAAATAATGCCATGTCTTCGTGGACGAGGAGAAACTATTGGTCGACATACACGGAATTCACAAATAGTCCACACCCGTCGGTTAAATATAATGGCAGAAGATCAATTGACGCCACCATTGAATTCGCCGCTATAACCAATGAAAATACAATTGGCTGGAATCAAAATTGTTTTTGCGTAAAATTCGTAAATTAAATTTTGGCTCCCAAATGAAATCATTTGGAGCAATAAAAATCGTTCAGAAGGAAGATGGTCACAATTTTGATTCAACGTTTAAGATTCAGTACCAAGCCATCACTGTCTTCATCAAATTGATTCTTTAATCTCAATGCCTGATGCTGATTCAAAATTCTTGCAAATCTACTTCATGCGCGATGAGGAGCAACAAATAAACACACACTACCAATACAATCACGTCGAGTAGATAGAGGAGCAATAAATTGTGGCGACTTTTGAACCGTTTTTGTGAAATCACAACCAAATGGTCCAACTGTTCAATATCGTTTCAACTAGATTGCAAAACGACAACTACATGATCGCCACTACACGACCTGAAGAGCACGCAGGCCAATACAACGCATCAACCGTTAATGAAGTTGCAATTATTATGGTTGGTGACGCATACGAACGTCGCGATATACGTCTTACGACGAGCTATACAGCGTATACCTGAACGTCAACATTAGAGTTGGACAATCTGGTTTAAGCCATGTCCCTCCATTTTTGACTAAACGTATTGCTAATATTATCAAGTTATTTATGTATAATATAATATATTAAACTAATAGTTTAGTATAGTCTATTCTTGTGGGATGAAACCTATATCGATTCATCCCAGCTCTGCCAGTCCTTTGATTTCAGCGATTCAGGGAACGACTAATTCTAAAGGATTTGTTTTCTTTAAGTGATTCGGTCCGTTGGTGCGATCCAGTAGATTCCGCAGCTCCTTGTTGTCATGCTGCTGCAGTCGCAGTACACGACTCCTTGCAAATGTTTACATTTCATCGGTGACGTATTCCATGTTTAAGTCTCGATGGAGTTTGTCATTTCTAATGTACCAAGGAGCATTCACAATACTACATACTTAGTACATACTTTGTTTTGAAATGTTTGTATGATCTTAACTGCAGTTTTCTTTACGCAACCGCAAAGCTGATTTGTTTATATGAGAGCAGTTTGTTGTGCGTTGTCAGTTCGGAGTTTCTTCCAATAGGCCAGTTTTCTTTTTAACATGTGTCTGCCACCTGAGCTTAGAGTCTAGCGCCATTCTGAGGTATTTAGCGTTATCAGAATATGGAATTTGTTGAGAGTTCAGTCTAATCCGAACATATGTTTTAATTTCCTATTTGCAAAGCTGATATGTGTTGATTTCGATTCATTACGTCTTATAGTCCATTTTTTGTCCAATTATCTATATTAATAGCATTTTGTAGTTTCATCATTTGTATACAGGAGGTAACTACAGAGCCCAGAACACTGCCTTGTTGAACCCCTGTTTTTCAATATTTTCTTTAGTTTTGAGTATTCCCCTTCCTGTCTCACCCGAAGTAACTGTCGTCGCAATTCAAAATAATGTTTTGACAAATCTCGTTGGAGTTTAAATTCCACACCTCGGTGCCAAACTTTATCAAATGCTTGGGTTACGTCTAAAAATATTGCTGAACAAAGTTTCTTTTTTCCAGCGCCCCCTCAATTGTATCCGTGATCCTATGTATCTGTTCTGTCGTTGAGTGCTTTTCTCGGAACCCAAATTTATGTGTTGGTATACGATTTTTGCTCTTTATAATTGGCTTTAGTCTCTTGAGGCTAACAGTCTTACGAAAATCTTTGTTGTTGTTGTTAACAAAGAAATTGGCCTATACGATGTTTTGTCGTTTAGCAGTTTATTAAGCTTTGGAATTATTATGATTTTTGCTACTTTTCCCTGTCTCGGAACATAACTTAGTCTAAAAATAGCATTGATTATGTGCTGTAGTTTCCTTAGTAGTTTTCGGGTAGGGCTTTGATTATTTGCCCCGTTATCAAGTCGTATCCAGGGGTTTTTTATATTTGTGGTTTTTTAGATCTTGTTTGATTTCTTTCAGAGTAACTGGTAGCACATACACTTCGGGTGTTCGGCAAACAGATCAGCTTTTTGCTTTTCGCTGCGAACCCAGGCAGGTGGCAGTTGCATTTTAGGCCATTTTAAACCTTTGGTGGCTTTCCACAGGAAATATTCCCTGCCAGGTTTGCAGATTACTTAGGAAGCTAGCCACTGACTCATTCTTAATCTCCTTTATAAGTAGTTTAAGTTTGTTGCACAAGTTGTTTAGGATTGTTTTGTCTTCTGGGACTCTAGTTCTCTGCCAAGCCTTGCGAGCTCTTCTTTTTTCGTTAACCAACTCTCTCACTTCAACTGGATAGTACAGTTCATTGAATTATGGACACTATTAGTATTTTGGAAATTCCTAATTTCTGCTATTGATTTATATTTTAAAACTAATAAAATGTATTTATGATCACATCTGTTATTGAAGAAGATCAATAGCTTGCATATTTTACTATTAATTTATCCTCTCATTTTATGTTTGACTGAGCTAAAGTAAGCAATAATCTACAATACGTTAAGTGATTTTTTTCATTTATGTAGTTAGAAAAACTTGTGTTTAAGTTAAAGTGTATGTGTGTTTCGAAAGTCTAGACTGAGACAATATTTTCAAAAATGGGTCGAAAAAAGGATCTAAGCAGGGAAAAAACATGCTATCGGAGCATTATTAAAAACAAAAAACCATTCATACCGCGAGATCGAAAAAATGGAAAAAATTTCTTGCTCTCAGTAAGTAATTTGAGAAAGATTTTTAAACCGTGGGTTTACATTTTATGAGACCAAAAAAGAAACACTGTAAGGGGATCAGAAAGACAACGTCCAGAATAAACTGGAAAATTATTCAATCGGCTTTACAACAGCGCAGAGGAACGAAGAGCGAGCTACAAAAGCACCTTAGTGAAGAAGGGATAAAGATATTAGCGATGACATTGTGACGAAGGCTATATGAAAATAATTTGAAATGCAATCGTCCAACAAAAAAAACCCAGACTCACTGAAAAATGCGGAAAAAATTTCTTATCTGGGCTAAACTTCATAAGCACTGAACAATTGACGACTGGAAGAAAGTAAATCGAATTTTAAGCACTCATTATATATTTTCAAAAATTAAATTAAAAAATCCGAAATTAAAGAGTTCTTTAAAATGTATAGGTTATATTTAGGGACGAGTACAGGCTAGAGGCCGTTACAGAATCTGCCCAGTTCATCAGAAGGAGACCAGGAGAGGGATTTATGGAGAAATGCGTAGTCAGGAGCATAAAACATCCACCATCAGTAATGATATGGTGCAGATGGACCTGGTCCAATATACTTCGTAGAGGAAACCATGATACAAGAACAATATAAAAAGGTGTTAACATGTGGACCTGACATGAAGTCGCTACCTCTGGTTACCTACCTACCTTGCTCCCAACCTCGCTAATACTCTTGTACCTTTACGCAAGACAGAGCTCATCAGTGAGTGATACCATTTTAAAATCTGCATTAGTGTCGCATATTTTTGTGGTAATACGTCAACTTTCTGTAGTACATTATTTTCCCGCTAGCATCACTTAAACATCAACAAATATATTTTGAGAAACAAAAAGACTTTACTAAACCATTGATTTTATTTGACAGAAGATAATATGGCTTACAAAAATGATGTTATTGGAAAGGCGCACTCTTCTAGATCGTAATAAAAAGATAGTTAAATAAAAGAACTCTTGTATTTTTCAAATTAATTTTTTGGTGGGTGCGCATGTCATTTCTCTAAAAACACTGAAACTGGAATAACTTTTGCACCATCAACAATTCAAAAAACCTTTACTTGACTGTTTTTGTTGGAAATGAGCTTCCGTATCACTTTGCTTCGTTTGATCGACCAATTCTGGGACTACCTGTGTATCTACCTCAAAAAGTAGAAAAATTCACTCCCCCCCCATTTTTAATCCCAGGGCACTTGTGTAAAGAAACACAACAACACAACCTTTGCAAAAACAAGAACTACCTTATTTCTTCTTGGCAACTTGGTTTCGTACTGATAAAAACTTGGTCTACTCATCAGGTTTCAATGACAAGGTTGTAAAAGTTCAACTCTTGCTTTATACTTATGGTAAACCGCAAGAACTATATCACCAAATCAGAAACTTCTGGAAATTATCACTATGAGTGTGTACAAAGCCAACACTAATATAATTAAAAAGTTTTTAAATTCGTCTGTATTAATTAATTCATTTCAGATTTTAAGGGTTGTGTATCTTTACACAAGTAACCTGGGGTTAAAAATGGGGGGCGGGTATGCATTTTTCTACTTTTTGTGGTAGATATATTATGAGTAAATGGCCTCTTTGTTTTCTATGACTAGAAAAGTGGTAAACATTGTAAATGTAATAAAAAATAATATTTTGTCTGAAAAGCCGAAAAAATCTTAAATAAATTAATTAATGCAGACGAATTTAAAAACTTACTAATTAATTTTTATTATTTTATTGAATAATAATAAACCAGTGGAGATAGCCTGCACAATTAAAAGACTTCCAAAATGACTTCTCAAGTTCCTAAAATCTCCGGAAACAGAAGTTCATAATATGAAAATCATTAAATCAGTATTGGCGTGAATTACAAGTAGTTTGTCAAAATTGTCTACGAGTAGTAGTCGAAGTTGTCTATGGCTACTACCCATGTTGTCGTGTTTTCTACTAGTAGTCTACACTGTCGACGAGTTATCGACACCGACAGCCTCGTTACGTGAGTTACGCCCTCATAATAATGAGAAACACCACGTTCGAACTGTTAGTAATCGTACACGGTGCTTATTAAAACATTATTCGTTATCTTGATGACAGTATTTTTTAAAATCATGTCGACTAAAATATAAATCACCGTTCGAACGAGGGTGGAAAATAAATTGTCACCAAACCATAATTGTATGTATGCAATAAAACACTTGCCATATATATGTACATACCCATAACATTAAATTAATAATGCTATAATAATCATGTACAAATATAAAAATAAAAAAATATTTAATAATTATAGCAGATATAAATGATAAACATCAATAGTAATAATTGACTAACCTTATACGAATTTATATGAACGGGATTGTACTATGAAATGATTTTGTGTGTTTTTCGGTTCTCCTACAACCAATATAAATTTCGAAATATCGAATACAAAAAATTTAATTAATCATAATTTAGTTTTACATTAAATAAATTAAAACAAATAAACGAAAATAACGATCGTAATGATATATGGCTATTAATAATTTTATGTCATTAACATGTTAATAAATTAGTTTAACGTAACGTAATAAAAATTGTAATTATCGCATAAACGGCTACAACATAAAGGTATTGATTATATTTGTTGTGAACAGTGCTATGGCTAGAAACTAGGTCCATGTCGAAAATTGATGTAATTTGAACCAATTATAATGAAAATATTACATGTCAATTATATGTCGTCCTCGGTCGTGACCAACCCCATATGACCTTGTATAGCCGGAATAAGCAGGTTATTCAAATGTCATTTTGAATTTATGTTTTGTACATACTCGTATGACACATAAGTAACAAAATAATTATTTAAAATTCGTAAATATTTCGAAATTCTCGAACTTAATGTTTTGTAGTTTTGCAGTGTTTCTGCTCTGCGATCGTTACTACGCTTCCGACGAGTCTAAATATTCTAAACATTTTGGTTTTTACTGGAGGGATGAAAGGTTGAGAATAATATAGAATAAAAAATTTCAGGCTTCTCAACACCAGTGTGAAGTTTTTAACATTTTACAAAAGTGTAGCTACACAAATTAATAAAAAACCAAAATGTTGATACACAATTCAATAAAAAGTCTAGAATTACATAAAAAAAATTATGGCAGAGTTGAATTTGTTATTTATCCCACTAAATCTAATCTAATCCGCGGCATATCACTGCGACCTTCGGGCATTTTTTTTTGTTTAGTATAGATGGTGTCGAGGGTCGCAGTGATATGCCGCTAGAAATTGTAGAGGGCGTCCCCGAAATGCCAGTACGCACACTCAGATTTGTGGTGTCATCTCTAGAATTAAGTGTTAATGGCCTTTAAACATCCACAAGATCCGGTTTACAATTTTTACTTTATTATTTCCATTCACACTAAACAAAAAAGAGTCCACGAAGGTCGCAGTGATATGCCGCATATATAATTAAAGTTGTGCAGAGTGTTCCCGAAATGCCTGTTAATACAGATGTGGAAAACCAGCCGGTAGAATGTAATACAATTGGAATCCAGAAAATGGTGATGAATAAGTGGTTTGCACGGGCGTTAAGTTATGCACCAACCAACTTGATATATATATATATATATATATATATATATATATATATATATATATATATATATATATATATATATATATATATATATATATATATATATATATAAATATAAGTTATACTCAGTGAAGGGCGAGGTAGAACACAATGTAATCTACGCGGTTATCTACACGTAATCTATTTCGTAGATTACATTGCGATTTTTTACGTCGCTGACATCGACAATGTAGACAACGGCGACAACGTAGGAAGAAAAAAAACTTACATTTCTCGTTATTTTAGTTAGCCTGTCTGATAAAGTTGCTCTCTAGCTATTAGGTAAATATAGTTTATTATTTTAAAAGCAGTTCTTAGATTTAACGTTAAATTAAAATTTCTCGGAAAATTCAAAACAAGGAAAAATTTTACGAGATGAGAGGTTTTTCAATCAAAATCCTTAATTGCGATAGTCGAATGATAATTTTCAGATACAGAGAATAACCGGCTCTAGGCCAAATATTTATATAATTTTGAGTCCAGATAGGTAAATTGTTTGCAGCAGTCTTTACAGCGGTAATTCGAAGAATAATGTAATGTCTCAGAAAAGGCGATATTCCATTACAACAGTTGATTTATGATTTGTCATTAAATTAATCTCTCCTAGCTAAACCGCTCAGATAGAACCAGCGGGAGTTTGAACTATACGTTTGGTTTCGAAACTAAAAAATGTGTAAACATTATCATAATTACTTAGGATTTACTTAACGCCACTTTTTTAAAGTTAAAAGTTCCAGGAGTAAATATAATAATTGCTGAGGGTACGATAAGTTATTTAACATGAAATAATAAGATAATTTAATTACCAAGCGAGCAATGCACGTCTATAACAGCACGAACCTCCAATTAAAAGTATGCAGTGATTACTCAAGTAAAATCCAGTGTTACAGTTTGCACACTTTCAATGCTAGGGATACTAACAGTCAAAATTCAAATGCTTGTCAAAGCAAAAATGGTGGGTAATCCAAATTTCCGATAGATGCACAAAAAAAAAATTAACATAAACATGTCCGAGAATATTAATATTGTGTTAACTTCCGGCTCCTGAACCTTTGGTGTGTAACAATACATTAATTGAAATTGCGAATGCAATAATTAAAAATGCGAAATAGAATTTATTTTGATGTGGATCCTATCAGGCTTAAATTAATTTGCCTTGAAATCCGCTTATACTCGTAAGGTTGCTGAAATATTGGTGGAGAAAGTAGAGGTACAGATATATTTTGAGGCTGGATTCAATATTCTGTCCTGTTGAGTTTCTGGCAATATTATCCCTAATAAATATATATATATATATATATTAACAGATTATTTGCTTTGCACGCCATCTCTTATCAATTAGATAAACTTATCGTGATGGAAGATTTCTGTCAACCACCACAGGTCACAATTTTGATATTTTTATTTTATTTGTTTTTCAACAGTGTTTAAATAATTTTGCCAATTAAAGTTTGAATATCATGAATATTGTGTTAAAATGTGCAAACGGATATTTTAAAATATGTAGTGTATCCAATCTATTCGTGCTAAGGAAAATTACCACATCACATCATGCTGACCAATTTGACAACATTTCAAATCACTAACAGTTTGACTTGCCCCTTTCTCAAAATATCTTTTTTCTAATGTAACATTTTTCTTTCCCAAAAATAATACGATTCCACTACAAATAAGAATATGGCATTGTTACAGAGCAGACTATCCAGTATTTAATTCCGTAAAATACATAATTTCGAACTTCATCGATATTGAAATATTGAGAACTCGCATCTTGTTTTTTCCATGTCAGCGAGTTGTGATGCAGAAATGTACAGAGCAGAACTGGTCAGATTAGCAAGGTTGAAGCTACACATGCAAGATGTTGTTGTGGCCACCCCTGTAAGATGACCAAGAAACTATCTTTTTTGCTCAACTTAGACAAGTTTTACTGTATATTTTGCAGTAATATTAATTTGCATTGACTAAAATCTCTGGCAACAGAAATTCAAAATATGTAGATCATGCAATCACTACTGACGTGAATTACGCGTAGTAATCGCCTTGTCTACGATTAGTTGGCGTTGATTAAGATTAATCAACATTATCAATGAGTAATCGACGTTGTCGACGAGTAGTCGACTTTTCTACACGAACACGTGAAAATTAGTAGATGACGCGTAAACGCCCATCATCAGCTGGTTATATTGTACTGTACTTTAACTTAATAAGATTAACAGGATTAACTTAATACACTTTGATCACAGATTTTAAAATAATTTTTTATTTTATTAAAATATACGAAAGACTTCGTTTTAGTAATCTTGTTTGTTTGCCTGTTTTAACCGGACAGTTTGCCTATTAACCGGACGACTGAACTCACCTTTTGCTGTGTTTATCGTGACTACGCGTTGATACCATCGTTTCCAGAATGAAGATCTGTCACTCTTCTAAATACTCATTGAATGGAATGCAAGTTGTCTTCTCGAATATAAACTATATCTTCAACCTTGAAATTGGAGTGGAACTAACAGTGGCATGAAGTCGTTGTTGAATATTTTGCCACCTTGACAACTTGTTTAGTGGGATTTCGATTAAGTTTGGTTCAGGAACTAACATTAATGCTTCTCCGACTAGGAAACGTGCAGGTGTCAGCATTTTCAAATCAGCTGGCTCATCATTTATTCTATACTAGTGCTTCGATCTGAATCACCACGGTAGTCACTTGTTCGAAAGTAAGATTAAAGTTGATTATTTTTTTAAAATGGTATTTAAAAGATTTAACGGTGGCCTCCCACCTCGTCCGAAGTGAGGGGTATGTGGTATATTGAAATGAAACCTTCTGCAAGATTTCTGCAATGGAAATTCAGTGATTAATGAATTACTTGATTGGCTTACAATTTGTTGTTTTAGTCGTTGAAGTTCTCGATTAGCACCGATGAAATTGGATCCATTATCACACCAAATATCTTCTGATGCTCCTTTTCTTGAAATTAATCGCTTGAGTGCCGCTAAGAACGACTCAGTATCGAGACTGTTTAAACCTCCAAATGAACTGCTTTGATTATCGGGATACAAATAGAGCAACATACGACTTTCCCACTGGAGCATTTTGACGTTTGCTTGTTTTAATATATATAGTGGACCCGCATAATCTAAACCAACCTTGGAAAATGGTCGTCCTTGCATACTCCTGACTGCTGGTAGATCTGCCATTTTCTGTTAAACTTTATGATGTCAATAGCGAATACACACATTACATAATTTCATGCAGCGTTTGATCATATATATCGCGCTCCTATCATCCAATATTTATTTTTGACAATACTCAGTGTGAAAGAGTTTCCTGCGTGCATATGGTTAATATGTGTATTGTGAATTATAAGGTGACAAATTTTATGGTTTTTTGGTAAGATCACTGGATGTTTTGTATAAGATAAAGACGATTTCTTTAGTCGGCCGCCTACTCGTAGTAATCTTGCAGAATCTATAAATGGGTCAAGTGATTATAAATCTCAATACGTAGACCATTATTTTTTTTTATTTTGAACCAAGAAGAAAATTTACTCAATAGCGTTTCTACGATATCATCATCAGTAGCTCACACCCGGTAAGCATATCATGTATATAAAAATCGTTGTTGATCACATGGCCTTAGGATATAAATCTTGAAAAGCCGTACAGGATTAGTTTAGACTTTCCACAGCTAAGTACGGTGCGCAAGCAGCCCCATACATCACGGTGTTCAATTTGTACCATTTTATGGTATAAACACGTTTTTACAATATAAATTGATAACTTGCGTCATCAGAGTTTACCCGAATTTGCCGGTACGTTTTTTCTATATAGGCCACAAGTATTTGAAGTTCTGGCTTTCGTCTGATGCTGTTTGTTTATTGGTGGATTTAGTGAGTAATGCAGCCTCAATCGTTTCGGCTACTTGGTTATTCATAAGTACGTGATGACTCGTTGACGCTCGACTTGGCTCTTACTGCGTATCAGCTTGACGAAACAGTGTGTGCTGGCGTTTAGAGCGGATGAGGCATGAAAACTTTGTGTGACATTTGGTGCTGAAATGGCCACCTCTTAAACAATTACGATATATAGCTCGTTCATTCACCATTCGTATTCTTTCATCCACATTCATATTTTTAAAAAGCGGGCATTTAAATAAAGGATGATTTTGCTCACAACTTATACACCTCAATGCGGAATCAGAATTTACAGAAAAAAACGATTTGGTTGGAACTTTTGCAGATTTTCTTTTTGTACTTGGAACACAATTCGCACATCTGCTATTAAAAAACAATAAAATGAGAATTAACCACGAATCACGAGTTTCAGCATTTGGTTCCAATGCATGAAGTTGACGTATGATCTCGTCGGCTGTTTTGGTGATACGACATAATTCTCTTCCTGCTGCCTGTGATGGTTTTTAGTCGCAAAATGATTGTGTCAGAGATGCCACAGTGGGAGTCATTTTATTACATCTACTGCATAATTTGTCAAATGCCTCTGCGTAATTATTGTCTGTAATAGCAATATGCCGTATAAGCGTGCAGCTGCTCCCGACAGAAGGCCTTTACACATTTGGAATTTGTGGACATCACTAATATGTTGGTTGTTATGAACGGTAGTTCTAAATAAATCATAAAATGATGCCCAGTGTTTATAGTCGCTCGAAAACTGTTGAATGTTATCTTTTGGAAGACGCACGTGCTGCGATGTGTTAACACCTTAATAGAACGTATTATGCTGATCTATGAAGTCGCGAATTGCATCACGAGCATGGTGGCTACTGAATTTACTTAAGATTCCACGTGTTTTATAATAGAGGCTGTCAACTGTTTCGATAATTGACTCACAATTCAGGATTTCGTTTAATTGAATTTCAGTATCGTTCAATGCTTGGTACTTAACTCTCGAGAACATCAAGGCGTGTCCTAATTTTCTCGATATTGGTAGCTTCGGTTATCATCTCTGCGAATTTCATAATTTAGAGTATTTGATTATGAGCACGATCTCAGAATAACTGGTTTGTACGGGCGTTAGGTTATGCACAAAAAATCCCGACGAATGTTTCTTATTTAAAATTACAATTAAATTAATATTTCTTCATTTTAGGTGGATTTCAATTTCGTTAAATCATATACAAATATTTATATGGTTGGTAAGTACATATGTGCTGTATTAATTAATGTTCTAATGTTATTATTTACTTTTAGGTTAGTAAGCTTAATGATAGTGACTATGACACTCAGATTGGTGGTGTCATCTCTAGTATTAAATGCTAATGGCCCTTAAACATCCACAAGACCCGGTTTACACTTTTTACATTATTATTTACACTAAACAAAAAAAATTCTCCGAAGGTCGCAATGATATGCCGCGGATTAGATTTGATTAGATTTAGTGGGATAAATCAAAAATTCAACCCTGCCATAATTTTTTAATTTAATTCTAGACTTTTGTTGAATTGTGTATCTATACATTTTTTGCTTTTTGCTAATTTGTGTAGCTACGCGTTTGATAAATGTTGAAAACTTCACACCGGTCTTCCCAACCTCCTCCTTTTTCGTAAAAATTCATTTTTCATTCACAGTCAACAAACACAACAAACTGAATTTTGCAATATCTTAAGAACTGTCCTAGAATTGTGTTTTATTTCGATTGTACAGTCAATATGCATAACTAACTCTCCAATACATACTGTTTACAGTTTATATTGTCTATAATATTAAGTTGATATAAAGTTAACGTCCCATACAATCACTTGGCTCATTTGAAATTACCCAGAGTGAAAGGTCTTAAAGAGCTAATAAAAATAATGAAAACATGTAAGGTTAAAATTAGGAACTAGATGACAGCAATTATAAGAACCAGGTGGTAGGTATTATCAAGATTGCCGGATTGTCTACTCCACGTTGTTAATGGCAATATAAAAAAATGGATGGTTGAATATGAGTCGTATAAATTAAAAACTCGCTGTATGCATTTTTTCAAATTTTTATGCTATGCATGTCGTTTGATTCGTATTTACAAGGGCAACAGTCCTATCCAAAAACTGTTTAGCAAAACTGATGATTTACCTATAATTTTCAGTAACAAAAATTGCCGTTTAATGCAAAATCCGCTATTTACAAAGTAAATCAAGTTCAAAATGCTTTATCTACTTATAAAAAATATCATTCAAAACTCGCTATTTACAACATTACTTAGCGTAGGTAAAATTTTGACGTTTTGTTTAGTTTAGAAATGTATTTCATGGTAAGTGGACGTCATGTCTAGTGTATACATACAACAATGGCGGTTTAACTAAGTTTAAAAAGGTGAAAAACAATATGGAAAGTGTGGAACACTCCATAGTTATATTAAACTGGGAGAAGGCCAGAAAATGGGGTATTAAGAAAGGCAAGCGCACTCAACAAAAAGAAAACAGGTAATTGATAACTCTTAATAAAGCGTAGTTCATTTTTTAGTGTAATTCGATTAACGCAAGAGATGCGAAGAGTTTCGCTAATTCGTTTTACTTACTACCTGGTTTGCCAGGTAGCATTTTGTGGCATACTACGTATCAAGAAAAACCGAGTTTTGAGGCTTGCGAAAGTACACTATGAGACCGGGTTAGGACCTGTTGAACGGCGAGGAGGTGATAGGATTGGTCAACAAAACCAGCACAAAAAGATTGTGTAATCAATTTTGTCAAAAGATTTAAGACGGTCGAGAACTGCATTATTGCCGAAATAAAAATATCAGAAGGCAATATCTGCCTAGTGGATTGAACTGATTTTGGCATTAAAAGGTCTTACTTGTGGAACATATTTAACAGTTGCTTTAATATTGGTTTCAAAACACCAGCCACTGATATGTATTCTATATGCATAATGCTAAATGAAAGAATTCAATGTGAAACAGATGTAAATATAAATCGGTGCTACCAAAAGTAGTTGACTAGGCTGCTTATTATAGTCGCCAAGTTTATATATATATATAATTTTGGTATAGTCGTTAGATCGTCAAAAGCAGCATTGTCTAAGTAAAATGTCTTCTTGTACACTTGGACCGAGGACATGTTTCAAAAGGGGTCAATACATATAGCATCCGCGGTACACCATCGATCTGCCCAATAAGAAGAAAGTACGGTTACTCGCGGAAGGATGCGGTGGCCAGGACAAGAACTCGATCATGATTAGTACCTGTTGTTATTGGTTACTAAAGGAAGCACCAACTAATATTACAAGTTTGGAATTAATTTTCCCTATTCGTTTTTACCACCAGATCGAGTATTTGCAAAATTGGAGAAAGAGGTAAAAAAATCTATGTATAACTCATCAACCATTTATCGAAATTATAATTTTAAGGGGTTTTAATATTCCGTGTTTTCCCTCGTTTAGATTCGTAATAAACAAACAATGGTACTACATTCACATTTATAAAGATCATGCTTCTGTTATAAATCTCGGAAATGTAGAATGTCCGGTCAACGATTGGAAATCTGAGGCTGCTAAAATAATAAGGCCAACCACAAGCTGGTACTTCAAGTTTAGTGAAGCTAAGCGATTCATTCTTACCAAAGTAGAAATATATTGGTTCGCGGAGAAGTAGCTTACAAATCCGACCCTGGAGCGGCTAAACCGATCAACAAACGGAGGAAATATTTAGCTCAGATGAATCCAACTCTTGTACAACCTGGTGTACAGTTACCTGAAGCAAAACTGGGTGATGTTAAGCATTTGTTATTTAAGCATTATGAAAAAATTGGTGGGTAATACGAAATATGTGAGACTCAAGTTCAGCACGAAGGCTTCCGAATTTAAATAATTTCTTAAGAAGGCAGAAATTAAATGCTGTACCTAAAGTTTAGAGAGTTCATAAATTGTTTTTCTTTGGTATAAATAAAAAATATATTTAATGCTTTAATCTAAAATATATTTTCTTATTATTTATTGGATTATATTGATTAAAATTATTGAATGGGTTAACATAATAGAATTTATTATTCTTAAAATAACTATATACGATTGGACCGGAATTTTAAGTACAAAACTCGCTAAAAAATAACATCAGTTACAAAACTCGCTATTTACAATTTTAGAAGGGCTGTAATATCCAAACCCTAGCGGTTACAATTATTGTTTTCTTACTAAACGATCACTTTAGCTTAATCGAAACAGCCACAGTAAAAAAATATTATCGACGACATTTATATTTTCCGTAGAAGATTTTCCGCATTTTACAAGATATCATTTATAACGCACATATCGAGTTTTGCATTTATACGACTCATATGTTGTGGCCAACAGCCGTCAGTCTTTCACCACGAGCGTATACATATATCTCGAATACACCACACTAGATTTCTAAAGCGAAAATTATAACCAGAGTTTTAGTAAACACTGTCTTGTATAATCGAAACTCATTATTTCTGCTTAAATTTCAGAAAACCAACTGGATCAATCCGTTGAACGGTCTTTAAATTTATTTACTTTGACGTTTTGAAAGCTGCCACCTCCGGTACATAATATTTCACCAAATTTAGCAAGGATCACCCAATTTATGAAAAAAACTAAAATAGAAAGTTTAATGCCGAATAGTCAATCCGCCTGGACAGCACATATGCCGAAGTTGGCGAAATAAGTTTTTATTATCAAAACTCAATATTTACAGTACTGTGTTTGAAACTTAATTTACAATAATTTTGTTTTTAATCGTAATCGTGAATGTTAGTTAACATGCTATTCAAAATATTAGCGAGAAAAGAAAAAGGTCCAAATTGGGATATCCCAAATTATGGAAACGGTTGAAGTATGAAGTCTTATCCCGATCAGTCAATCCGTCTGGGCCGTTCAGAGGACATTTTTTTGTTGAATACCCGTTTTCAAAAAACGTAATTTGCAAATGATATAATTTTCAAAATATATACCTTGTGGAACTGCTAGTGGCATATTATCATGTTTTAGAACTGAACTAGAGCTCAACGCTGCTTATAGCTCTAAAAAATGTTACTTGGCATATAAATATCCTACCTCAGCTCTGCAAACTAAATTGGAAAGAAATCGGGTAGGAAACGGCCTAGTTCCATTCATAATAGCCGAATCCCAAAATTTTGTCAAATTCGGCTTTGCACACCGAATTTGACCGTCATTTGTTGAGAGATGGCCTACCAATTATACTTGGTTATAAAACGAATATTCTTTGGTGACCAAAACTAATAAAACATTTGAAATTTTTGCGAAATAAGCTAAATTTTCTGATAGTTTTCCGGGAACCATTGCCTTTGGGATGCCTCACATATTTTTTGCAATTTTTTTAAAGATATTTCGTGGTTGCCAATTGAAGGGTTAAATACTAATGGGCTTTAGAGGAATTTTTAATAAAGGAATTAATATAAGAAGCTGGAAATTATTAATTTGGAATTAAATTTCAGGAGATTTCCAGATGTACTTGAAATAATAATTTCTTTTTTTCTCAGGTTGCTGATTTAGAGAAGCAATTGTTTAAAAGACCAATACCATCGTTATCCATTAAACCTGTTAAGCCCGTATCCTTCCTCTAGTAGATTAGAATTGTGTTGTGCCATACGATCGCCAGGTGTCTGAAACCGGGTCGTTCTGTCCCATAAAAAACCTCTCGTATCCTTCCTATTGTTATTTGTAAACAGGCTGTAGGAATAGGCCCCGCGATCTCGCCGGAACTCTTGTCCAGTACTTGGTCCTACAGTCCAATCAATCAATCAATGTAAAATACGGTGGGCTGATGGGTCTTCATATGGTTGTTGTTGGGCTTTTACTTCTATTGATGTGAACCCTTGAATTTTCGTCAATAGGTAGGAAAAAGTAATTGCGTGTTTTTTGTTGCTAAGGTACCTTTGAATAAGCGTGTTGCTTTCGATCGACATATGCTTACAGATTAATAGTGTACCTATATGTAGTCGTGACGGAGGATCACAATATTGAATATGTTCAACTGTTTGATAATAGACAATGTTCAACTGCTATTTACCATTTGAAAATACTTTTTGACCTTTCACATTACTCTGGAGTGCATTGGTCACCAGAATGGTTAAAGGATTTTGTGAATTTGGTAATTACCCTGTAACTAGTATTAACCTATTGACCAAATGAATAGGTTTATGAATCATTAGCCCCAGGCAACCTAAAACGGCAAATCTAGTTCTATGTGTCCTTGGTAAACCTCGTTGTATATTTGCCCCTTTTATTATCTGTTGACCCTTGCGCGGATAAGGGCAAGAGGAAGGTTCATTGATGTATTTTGCGCCGATTTATGGTATCAAACTCGCCCCAGCATTCCTGATACTGAAAAAGTACTCTGTACGATGTCTATGACTCCTTTTCAAGTGCTTGCACAAGTCCGAATGCCTTCGTTTGTCGTTCTTTGACATTTGAAAAATAAAAACTACCCGATTAACGAAAATGCAACGTTATACTCTTGAGCAACGTATAAAAGCGATAATAATTTTGCAGAATCGGTTCATAAAGTGCATGCTGCTTTTGGGCGTGATTAGATAAATTTGAACATCTCGAATAAGTTGGTGATGTTAACTCTCCGGTATACCTGCAAGTGTGACAGAAAACAGTGGTTTGTCCATCGCAAGACATTCACAGGAATTGGGCATATCACAAACCAGTTTGCACCGTTTTTTGCACAAATATTTTGCGTTATAGCTTACCAGGTCCAGCTAATGCAAGACCCACATACCAGGAACAATGCCATACGTTTATATAACGTGGAATGTAAGAAAATGATCCCATTTTTTTCAAGAAAATCATTCTGAGTGACAAGTAACTCAGTTTTACCTTGATGGATACGCTAACAAACAAAATTATCGTATTTTGGTCTCTAAGAACCCTAGAAAAATAGTGGGAAAATCTCTTTATCAAAAAAGAGTGACAGTTTTGTGCGCATTTTGGGCTGATAGTGTCATTGATTCATATTTCTTTGAATATGACGCTGGAGCAACTGTTTCAGTGAATGAAATGCGTTATCGAACAATGTTATCCCGAAGTTGATACAATCGGCACAGACAAATTTTATTTTCAACTGGTCGCCAAGATCGGGCGATTTGAGTTTGTTAGACTTCTTTTTCGAAGGATAAGGTTTACGCTACTGATCCAACAATAATTGAAAAGCTCAAAGACAACATCAGACCAGAAAGTCGAGCAATAAGCCCAGAAATAATCGAAATTGTGAAGAAAAATTTCCTCAAATCAGTGACCATTTGTAAGAGAAACAGAGGGGGACATCAGATATTGATATAAGCGCTCTAGTATTTAATAATAAATGTTTATCGGTTTCTTGATATTCTTAGTTGTTAAGCCTAGAACCAATCACAAGTGCCTTCGAACTCTATAATCTCCGATTCAAGTGTCTAAGCCGTAACCACTGCCTATTTTTCCGGTTAACAACACGCGATTTATGCAGATAACATCCCGGTGCACCATCAAGTCAAATGGTTTTGCAAAGGAACGAACATAACAAAAAATAGTAATAATAGTATTTTGATTACTGGCTTACGATTACCGTTATTTATATGCGTTTAATGAACTATTCATTCATATACAAAGATAAAAATCTTTGAGTTTTCTTCGAAATATTCAAATTACGTATCCAGTACAATAAAAAAAAGCTAAAATGTAATAAAAATAACCTATCAGGAATATTATAAAACTAATTCTAATCCTTTATTGTTATTCCTCGATGTTTGTATACGTAAAGCGATATAGTAAAAAAACCAAAGAGCACTGATATCCTATCGCATACATAACAAACACCTAGTATTTTTTTTAAAGCGGAAAATGTTATTTTAAATATCCAACCTAAAGATCAAAAAGAAGTAAATCACACGACGACTGAATAAAATTGGAATGAAAATACCATTTTTCCATATCATGGCTACAATATCATTTTCTATTTATTTTATCACAATTTGATTATACGTTAGACTTACATACGAAAAACGATTTGAATATCTTGGCATAAAGGAATAAAAGTAAAATAAAAAAAAATTAAAAAATAAAAAACATTAAAGTATTTTAGTTTATTCGCACATATATACGTTACGATATGTACATAAGAATTTGAACCCGTAACAAAAAATTAAATCTCCTTTTTTCGTTATCAAAAAATTTTCATCTATTGACACGACCGTTTTCATTTTTTTTGTACTTCGTTTACGGATTTCACAAAAACAACACAATACCAACTGCTACCATACTCGTACATACACACACACATACTCCAGAGTATGAAGAAAGGCAGCAGCATCATCAGTAGCACAATCATACAAAAAAAGGCCTCGGTAAAATTATAGCCGAGGAAAAATAATATTTGGGATAAGGGAAAACAGAACGGTATTAGGACAGTTCATTTTTTATCCGGCTCTAAGAAAATCGTACGTATGAACCAACAACAACAACAAAAGCACACAAGAATAGAAAAAAATGTATCAAGGAAAACCCTCATGTGTAGATAAATCCATGGATTTAAAATATTTTTTTTCCGTTGCGTCTTGCGTTCTATTCCTTTCGACATGAGCGATATCCGATAAACAATTTTTTTTTCTTGCGTTTTCTTTCCACATTTAACTGTCAAACAAAACATAATTCACCGAGACATTATTTTCTTAATATTATTTGCTATTAAGATGAAATTACTGTTTATTTTTGTGGGATCAGGAATACTTTGGATTTTCCCAAAAACAAAATCGTAAATGTAATTTTGAAAATAGTTAAAACTGATGAAAAATATTTTTGTTTTAGGTTAATACTCTGGAAAATTATTATTTCCTTCAAGGGTGAATTCAATCCCGTACAATGCGGCTTATACGAACAAAATCTTTACACAAACATATCGTTTATAAAATCCGTAAGATAAAGTGCGATCAACAATATGCCGTATGTGGGCGAAGGAATAAGGCACAGATTACATTAAAAGTATAGTACGACATCTTATACAAGTGTAGCAGAGCAAAATATTTCCAAAGCTACTACAGGCCGTTAAGATATCTACAAAGTTACTGCATAGGTAATGAAGATTTTATCGAAAATTTATGTATCTGAGCTAATAAAAATCTTGACATATTTCAGATGGCTGTATATTTCAAAATCACAAATGCTCTACTAAACTTCTCTAATATGCACTCGCTCGCAAATCATTAAATTTCCAAGCGATTATGTTAAAACATCCAAGAAAGTTGAATACAAGCCTGAGCCATATGAAGAAATTCAACTCAATCGTGAGATTTCCAAAGTGTTTACTTGCTCAGAATCTCACCGCTATACCACATACGGTTCACTTAAATTTTAATGATTAATCTGAAGACCTCCCAACGAGATGCAAAAACGTGACCCCTTTAAATTATCCACAGTTGAACAATCAACCACAAGTACATGTTGTACTTACGGATAACCCATACAAATAAAACCATCTCCAGGTTTTAAAATCTGTAATAACACAGGATTGTCACTCGTTTTATGATTTACTTTCATATACTCGGGAAGGTAATGTAATGAAATATCGAACATAATTGAACCTCCGGTGAAAAATCTAGACAAAAAACAGTAATGTTCAGTTCTGTGTTGAAATAATTACTGCATAATTAACGTATGTGAAGCTGGCCCGAAAACCATCCTGAAAAACGCCTTTAAAATTTAGGTGTGTTTCTACGCTAAATCCATTAAAAGGCTTTTCAGCCCGAAACAATATGGAGAAAATCAAATTCCATCCCGAGAAAATAAAAACAATCTCACGTACACACAGCAAATTTTAAGTATAAAATTACCTTACAGTGGGGTAAAGGGACCTCTCCAGCTGATTTAATATTCGCTTCTGTGAGATTAGGTATCGGAATTATGCTCATATGTCAACATAAATTTCTCCGTTCACAGAGTTTGGCAGATATAACGGTATATGCCTAATTAATGCACTGACTATCAGCATTAAGCACACAAATGCTCATTACCTTACAGTGGGGATAAAGGTAACGACCTCCCCAGCTGATTTAATATTCGCTTCTGTGAGATTAGGTATCGGAATTATGCTCATATGTCAACATAAATTTCTCCGTTCACAGAGTTTGGCAGATATAACGGTATATGCCTAATTAATGCACTGACCATCACCATTAAGCACACAAATGCTCGTTATCTTACAGTGGGGATAAGGGACCTCCCCAGCTGATTTAATATTCGCTTCTGTTAGATTCGGTATCGGAATTATGCTCAAATGCTCGAATATTAAATTAGCTGGAGAGGTCCCTTACCCCCATTGTAAGGTAATAAGCATTTGTGTGTATAATGCTGACAGTCAGTGCATTAATTAGGTATATACCGTTACATCTGCCAAACTCTGTGAGAACGGAGGTATTTATGGTGTCATATGAACATAATTCCGAAACCTAATCTAACAGAAGCGAATATTAAACCAGCTGGGGAGGTTCCTTATCCCCACTGTAAGGTTATTTTATATTTAAAACTTATTGTGTGTGCGTGAGCTTGTTTTATTTTCTCGAGATGTAATTTGATTTTCTCTATATTTTTTTTAACTTTTCGGGCTGAAAAGCCTTTTAATGGATTTAGCGTAGAAACACACCTAAATTTTAAGGCATTTTCAGGATGGTTTTCGGGCCAGCTTCACATACGTGCATAATTATGTGTAGTAAGATTATTTGAAATACAATTTTCTTTTTAGTTCTTAATTATCGGACAGCCGGCGCTGCAACGCCTTTTTGTAGCAAAGGATATTTACATTTGGGTAGGTTTGTTTGTTTTTTATATTGAATGAACTTATATTTCAATGATAATTATATTATTGTAATGCTTTTGGGTACACAATATTTTTGGTTTTTCCAACATCAATAAGAAGGCGGGAACGGGCCACGTGTAGCCGTTCAAGTGAGAAGCACGGATTTCGTGGATTCAATTCACAAACTTGAAGCGACTGTTTTTGGGTTTTATTACAACATAACAAAATAAGATAACTATTTTACTATCGCGCGCGGAGCAATACATTAGAAAACCACGCGCACTAAAAACGCCGAATATACATAAATGCAACGGTGAGAAAGCAAATAAGCATAAAGGCATTTATGCACATTTCGGCATCAAATATCAACATGTTAGATTAAGAATCGCATTGTAATTATTTGTTAAGTTAGTGGCTAAGAGTGCACGACTTAAATTAATAAAATAAATAAATAACTTGTGAAGTCAATAAAAGTAGTAAACTAACAGAAAAATTGTTTTTTTTGTAATAAAGTCTTTAGCAAAGACATAAGTGGCTAAGTAGAGTAGTTAAGTAGAGAATATTTTTGAATATCTAGAAAGCTTTCGCGTAATTAAATCGTAAGTGTCAAAAAGCTCGGGTATTAAAGTGAAATTTATAGTGTTTATGCATCGGAGTAACAAGTGCGCGCCTCGAAGAAAATCGGTATAAACCGAGAATAAACAATTTTAAAAATTGAAATGTGTCGTGTCGTAAGAACATCGATACCTAATTAGTGAATAATAATTAAACATAACAATAATTTTTCTCCCCGAATCTATTCTGCCCTCACCATGGGTAAGCAGAATAGAGCCATAATAAACCTAAATTAGTAAAACGTCTTGGCGTACATACCAGAAAAGTGTTCAAAAAAAAAAAAGTAAATACATAAATAAAACAAGCAGATCTCATTCAACGGTTTCTTGGAGAGATGAATGCCGCATGCACTACAACAATAGTCATCGCTGTATCATGGTAAATGAATTATAATTTGTTCATTCCTTGTGCCAATAATCCTATCCTCTTACTCTTAGTACTATTACCTGACTTAGTAACACAAGGAAATTCTAAGGAATATAGAAATTAGAAATTAGAAAGAATAAAATCACAATTTATATAAAATTTAAAACAAATGCTTTAGTCAATCTCAAAGCTGTTTGAAAAAATTGGGTTCCGAAACCAACATAGTACCATAGAGCAAGTGCATACAACTGTAAATGCAATCAGATAGACCTTTGAGGAAATGCAGTACTATTCTGCTGTTTTCATGGATATATCACAAAAAGTTTGGCATGATGTACTAATATACAAACTTAAAGCGCTCATGCCGAAGAATATTCACTCAGTTCTGGAAAACTATCTCCTCCAAAGGTAATACATGGCCCAACAAAATGGTGCAACAACTTCCCTAAATGATATAAGCGCAGGAGTCCCACAAGGAAGCGTTCTGGGACCTATTTTATACTTGTTGTACACGGCAGACCTACCTGTTACCGACAATGTAATAATATCAACATTTGCTGATGATATAGCCATCATGGTATGACAGGAAAACCCGCAAACAGCCTCAAGAGCCTCATCTGAACAAAATTGAGGATTGGCTCAAGATCTGGGGAATAAAAGTATACGAAAAAAAAAATAAATTCATGTCACATTCACTCTGACGGTGTATATATTCTTCAACAAACCAAGGTCAAACACCTAGGCTTACACCTGGACAAACGGCGAACATGGAAAGTACATATTGAAGCAAAGCGCAAGCAAATAAAAATAACATTTTCTAAAATGTACTGGCTGATAGGAATAAAATCCAAGTTATCATTAGACAATAAGTTATGGGTATTCAGTTATGGGGATCCACCATTGGAATTTCACCCAATTGGCATTCCCAAATAAGCTACGAACCCGCTATTTATTGTAAAAATAATCAAATGAAAGAAATCCTAGAGATGTTCAGGGGGTCATGTTTATGTTGTAAAATTTCCAATCCAGAATAACATTGAAAATGACAAATTTTTAAATTTTGGAATACACAGGGAAAATCTTCATTTCGACAATTATCTGACCTATTCGAAGATATGAAAGAGATGCCGCGAACATTTCTGGGATAGGCGATATAACCGCAAACGTCCAAACGTCTCTAGACAAGTTAACCACACTCAGAGAGTTTTGACTGATCTATCTGACCTTGTAGATGACACCCCGTGAACATTTCGGATCGGTGAAATACAATTTTAAAATTTATTCAAATTTATGGAACTCCGTAGTACGTACCCTGTATTACACAGTAAATATGATCATAAATTTACTATTTTCATTTCAATACTAGAACTTTGTCTACCCTATCCTAATATATACTTAAAAAACTAAAACTATGAACACCTCTAGGAGGGGTAATAGAAAAATTTGACAATAGATATATTGAACAAAAACCACAATTGTTTAAAATTCGCTGGACAAGTTAAAAATCATCGCAATGAAATGTTGTTCGCCACAGACGTCGGGATTTGATTTAGCTATTTGGTTAAACATGTGAACTTCCTCACAAATTCACACTCTTATTTATGTATTAGTTTAACACTGTTAAATTAAAATCTAATTAGGAAACTTGAGTGATCCTATACGAAAATTAGTACTAAAACCAACACGTCCGTGTGAAAAAAAGAAATAAAAAAATTATAAATTCAGTACAGCGATTCAGTGACATTTAGCAAAAATAAACTAAACTAAATTTTATTCTACTGTTTCATCCCGTTATTGAACAATTTAAAATAATATTCTGATTGCAAAAATAATATTTATCCACTGTTGAGAAGGTCAAACAAAGCATATTTTATAGTTTTTATTCTGGTAGAAATTTTTTATTCTATGCTAGCACTTAACTAACTATTCCTGCCTTAAGAATAGGACTAGGAAAAATTAACTAGAAAAAAATGGTTTACACTTTAATGGTTCACCTCATGTTAAAAGCTAGTATTAGGTATGGCATCCTTGCTCGAGAAATTTAATTAATTGTTAGACCCACTATCGAAACCTGAATCAAGATCTCTGGTAAGGTGTGTTAATGGTCATTTTCAGTTCCAAGACAAATTTGATTTTCTTCGGAAAAAATTCGTGAATACTTTGACACCCAGGTTGGGGAATGATATGTGCCGTTCCAAGACAAATAGCTAACTAAATTCTTCATATGATCAGCTCATATATCATCCCCCCAACCCAAATCTCAAAGTGTTCACGAATTTTTGTTGAAGAAAATCAAATTTGTCTTAAAATTAAAAATGGCCATTAACACGCCTTACCAGAGATCTTGACTCAGGTTCCGGTAGTGTACCTAATAGCTAATCAAATTCCTCATTCGTTGAGCCAAGTATCCACGGATTTTTTTTCGAAAAAATCAAATTTGTCTTGGAATTAAAAATGGCCATTAACACTCCTCTTGACTCAGGTTCCGATAGTGTACCTAATAGCTAATTAAATTCCTTATCTGAGCAGCTCATATAGCTCATATAGCATCCCCCAACCCGGGTCCCAAAGTATCCACAATTTTTTTCGAAGAAATTTGTCTTGGAATTTAAAATTGCCATTAATACTCCTTATAAAAGATCTTGACTCAGGTTTCGACAGTGCTTCTAATAGCTATTTAAATTCCTCATCCGTTGAACTTATATATCATCCTTCAATCGGTCCGTTGAACCCATATATCATCCTTCTACCCGTATTCCAAAGTGTTCAGAAATTTTAAAATTTGTCTTGGAACGGAAAATGGCCATTACCACACCTTACTAGAAATGTTGAATCAGGTTCCGATAGTGCTTCTAATAGCTAATTAAATTTTTCATCCGTTGAGCTAACATATTATCCTTCAATCCAGGTCGCAAAGTTTTCACGTTTTTTTTTCCAAGAAAATCAAATTTGTCTTAAAATTAAAAATGGCCATTAACACTTCTTACCAGAGATCTTGACTCAGGTTCCGGTAGTGTACCTAATAGCTACTCGAGTCCCAAAGTATTCACGATTTTTTTCGGAGAGACTCAAATTTGCCTTGGAACTGAAAATGGGCTTTAACACTTTTAGTAAAATGGCTTACCATTTTACTATTAACCCACACTAATAATTAAATTTCGATATTAAATTCATTTAATTAGAAATTTAATTAAAGTTATATGGTTTAATTCTAATCAAAGTACTCGGCTTTTAAGGTTTGTACCTTTGGTTTACGTACTAATAGGTTAGTACACAAACTGTACCTAATAACGTATACGAATCCGACACGATACGAATTGTGTCACTTAGTAAGTAAATGCTATCAATTTACATAAACTAATTAAAGCCATGAGCAACCGTTTGACGTAACCTCTGGAATGCTTCTTTGGAAAGATATGTTGCTTACGATACATTTTCGCCATTGCATGCAGCTTTCAATAATTTTGTTGCAGCTGCAAACTGCGTATAAAAAAATGTAAACAAAAAAAATTGACAAGATATCAATCGGACCGCGAGTAAAATTTTGATTAACGAAATTTTTTATTTAAATAACACACATATAAAACACATACTCGTATTCATATATACTCGTATTATGTTAAATTAAAATAATCACATTATCGAATAGTACCAAATTCTAAGACTCTTCTAACTCTGACTCTGACTCTTCTCTTCTAACACTAATAAATTTATAATCTTACTTAAAAACCCCTAGTTAATTTTAATGACATTTTTCCTGAAGAAATAATTCATTTCATAACAGTGTACACGTGCACTAATACTTTAATAAATCAATTAGAATCCAATTGGACTCTGCGTATTCCAATATGATTCGTACACGTATGTGTGAAATAAAGTGTGAAAAACTTCACACGTATTATTCGGACATATTGGTGAGACCCCGCGAACATCTCTAGATTCGGAGATATAAAAGTAGAAACAGTGTCTAAAATAGCCTTCTTTAGGATTAAGAAACTTTAGTAGTGTATCACAATTTTCTCTTGTTCATCTCAAATTGTTTGAAAATTATTTGACCTTGACAGCGACACTATTAGGTACTCAGACTCTTCTCTTATATAAATATTAAAGATTATCTAAAAATGTTTCAATTTCACTACAAAACAAATCCAATTGGAACATTTTTAAATTTAACAGTGTAAATATTTGGTATTAAAGAAGTGCAAAATATGTAGATCATCAATCACTAATGGTGCGAATTGCAAATAGTTATTGACACTGTCTACGAGTATTTCACGTTCTCTACGATTAGTTGACGTTCTCGACGAGTTAGTAGACGATGCGAAAAAAATAGTTGAAGACGCATAAACCCCCGTGTTTACTCATCTTCCGGGTCAGCACTACAGCTTCGACATCAGAACAAATTGAAAATAATACAAAAAAGACGCTCAGTCCATGTCGGAATTCACTTTCTGTTCCGCGATGATTGGTTCAAAACAAAAAAATTTGTTTTTTGTCGGATCGTAGACAAATTAGAAATACGTGATGAAAAATGATTGGTTACCGCTTTAACCAAATAAATTAATGTCGCAGCGCCCCAAAATATATCGCAAAGGAATACCGCTCCGACCAATATATTCACCGCGACTTTGACCAGAAACACCAAAACGTTCACAAAATAGCTTCTTCTCCGTACAAATTTTATTTTATTTATTTTAATTTACAATATTTTAGTGTGTGTTTCGCTTTCAACAAGTTTCTAAACAGAGACCGAGAAAACCCGATGATGCTTAATTTATATTATGTCGATATATGAATCTGTTAATTTCACCATTTGCTGTTTTAAGGGAAACAACTCGTACCCTTTTGTCTATGGCCGGATGGATTTATATTACTTTACCAAGTAACCAGTGGCTTATTGGTAAACCCTTGTCCTGAACAAGTACTACGTCATCAATTGAATCTGCCTTTTATCGATATGCCATTTGCTTCGGTGCTGCATACTAGTAATGTATTCGTTGTACCACCTTTGCTTAGCTAAAGTTGATGGGTTTAAGTGCGCAACATCTAACGAAGGTATGGTTATAGGTGAGTATCCATGAAGAAAATGTGATGGAGTTTAGAAATTGCGCTCATCATCTGCTGCTCTGCATAATGGACGTTTGTTCAAAATTGCCTCGATTTCTGCTACAAGAGTGGTTATTTCTTCCAATGTCATTATATTTTTGCCCATTACTCGTTTGAAATGAAATTTAAAAGATTTCACGCCGCTTTCCCACAAGCTACCAAAATGAGGACTATTTGACAGATTAAAATGTCATTGGATTTTGTTTCTCGATAAAAAATTAATGATATTGTTGAATTGTTCTGTCAACTGGTTGAAAGTTGTGCTTAATTTGGCGTTGACACCGACAAAATTAGTGCCGGTGTCACTATACAAATCGAGGCAACCGCCGCGTCTTGATATAAACCGTTTTAACGCCCCCATGAAGGCATCGTTAGTGAGATCACTCGTCACTTCTAAATGAATTGCTTTGATGAGAACTTTTTTTTAAAAAAAAACGCATAAAATTTGCAAAATCTCATCGGTTCTTTATTTGAAACGTTAGATTGGTCCATGACATTTACTTTTTGAAGATAATTTCATTTAAATGTTGACCGCGGCTGCGTCTTAGGTGGTCCATTCGGAAAGTCCAATTTTGGGCAACTTTTTCGAGCATTTCGGCCGGAATAGCCCGAATTTCTTCGGAAATGTTGTCTTCCAAAACTGGAATAGTTGCTGGCTTATTTCTGTAGACTTTAGACTTGACGTAGCCCCACAAAAAATAGTCTAAAGGCGTCAAATCGCATGATCTTGGTGCCCAACTTACCGGGCCATTTCTTGAGATGAATTGTTCTCCGAAGTTTTCCCTCAAAATGGCCATAGAATCGCGAGCTGTGTGGCATGTAGCGCCATCTTGTTGAAACCACATGTCAACTAAGTTCAGTTCTTCCATTTTTGGCAACAAAAAGTTTGTTAGCATCGAACGATAGCGATCGCCATTCACCGTAACGTTGCGTCCAACAGCATCTTTGAAAAAATACGGTCCAATGATTCCACCAGCGTACAAACCACACCAAACAGTGCATTTTTCGGGATGCATGGGCAGTTCTTGAACGGCTTCTGGTTGCTCTTCACTCCAAATGCGGCAATTTTGCTTATTTACGTAGCCATTCAACCAGAAATGAGCCTCATCGCTGAACAAAATTTGTCGATAAAAAAGCGGATTTTCTGCCAACTTTTCTAGGGCCCATTCACTGAAAATTCGACGTTGTGGCAGATCGTTCGGCTTCAGTTCTTGCAGGAGCTGTATTTTATACGGTTTTACACCAAGATCTTTGCGTAAAATCTTCCATGTCGTCGAATAACACAAACCCAATTGCTGCGAACGGCGACGAATCGACATTTCACGGTCTTCAACAACACTCTCAGAAACAGACGCAATATTCTCTTCTGTACGCACTGTACGCATTCGTGTGGTTGGTTTAATGTCCAATAAAGTAAACTGAGTGCGAAACTTGGTCACAATCGCATTAATTGTTTGCTCACTTGGTCGATTATGTAGACCATAAATCGGACGTAAATCGCGAAACACTTTTCGAACCGAACACTGATTTTTGTAATATAATTCAATTATTTGCAAGCGTTGCTCGTTAGTAAGTCTATTCATTATGAAATGTCAAAGCATACTGAGCATCTTTCTCTTTGACACCTTGTCTGAAATCTTGCGTGATCTGTCAAATATACTAATGCATGAAAATCCTAACCACAAAAAAATCACCCTTTATATGCTATATGCACCTTGTATCCTCTTCTTTTGTTAAATGTATACTGAATGGACCTGCATAGTCAATTCCAGTAGACAGGAAAGGACGAACCAAGTCAAAACTGATGTTGGTAAGCTTCCCAAATGACGCATTTATTAAGAAAATATTTGGCAGTTGATTTGCCGCTCGGAATTCAATATCTCTGTTTTAAAAGACTCATCATTAAGGAAGGCCCAGCATCCTTGCTATAAAGATGTTCATCTTGGAGAAGCATCCAACTAATTCGTGATTTGCAATGCAATATTATGAGGTACTTTGTTAAATATGGTGCTAAACTCTGTGGTAATATTCGGCCCACTCGTAAAACGCCGTACTTATCCACAAATGGACTTGAACATCTTAATTGACTGTCATTGGTAACTGCGGATTTTGTCTTTAATGCTGTCAATTAATTCGAATAAAAAATTTTCCAGCATAACTTCAACTTGCGTTAATTCCTCTCGCGAAAGCGATTTACCGGTGCAAATAAAAGTTTTGGGTTCTCTGCAAGCGTCAATAAATCGTAGAATGTAGCAAAATATCTTTTGAACCTTGTGATAGGACGAATATCTGCATAAAATTTCATCAAGCTATTTGTTTTCACTTATCGCACTGAACGTGAACATTGTGTTCGTTTCTTGTTCTGATATATCATACGTTGGGCTCTGGACTGCCCACTGTCATGTAATGCCAGGTCAGTCGGAAACATGCCACGCGATGCACAATGCGCTGGGCTTGAGGCTGATGGGACATACCTCCATTGTTCTCGTTTACTGTGTGATTTTATTTCTGAAGTCTTATTTCCGACGAACGTATTCCACTGACGAGGATGACTCTGAAACCAATCCAGTACGATTTTTGAATCAGTCCAATAAATACAATTAGTAATATGGACTCCCGCTTCCTAACACTGGTTAATGTTGATAGTAAATGCGCTCCACATAACTCAAGTCGTGGCAACGAAAGCTGTTTCATTGGGTCACTTTTGTTTTTGATGAAGCCAAATGAACAGTAATATGATTATTCGCATTTAAAAATCGATAATACACAACCGCAGCATATGCCTTTGTACTAGCATCGCCGAACCCGTGGATCTCTACCTTCGTTGGCGCAACTGTGCCAATGTGACGAGGTAAGCCAATACATCCGACTTGGCCAAGTCCACTGAGAATTGATAATCATTGCCGGTTTAACTCCTCTGGTAACTGATCATCCCAATCCAACCTTTTACACCAGAGTTGTTGCATAAACATTTTTACCATTACCGTTGCAGGTGACAACCAAACCATAGGATCAAACAGTTTACCAGCCGCCGATAATACATCTCTTTTGGTATAGCATATTTGTAATTGGTTTAGTTTAAACTCAAATGTGAACTGTTCCTTTTCTGGATGCCAGCTTACACCAAGAACCTTAACTGCATAATCCGCAACATCATATTCGCTAAATGATTTTGAAGAAGTGTCGAACAGACTTTCATTCAAGCCTCGTAATCCCAATGGACAGTTTGCTTTACATTTTCTTCATTTGAAGCCATGTTTACCAAGCAGCTCACATATAACTGAAGTAATTTTATTTGCCTCTTCAACCGTTTGAGCCCCGCTCAATAGATCATCGCCGTAGAAACAGCTTCTGATTATGCTAGAAGCATGTGGATGAGAATCAGCATAAATTTCCGAAATGTTGGCAAGGTACGTGTGGCTAAATAAGATGCCGAGGTTAACCCGTTTGTAACGGTTAATAGCCGGAAGTGCTTAATAGGTTTACTTGTATCACTACGCTTTACAATGCGCTGGTATTCAGCATCTGGTGTGGCTAATTTGACCATGCAATACATTTTTACAGCATCTGCAGAAAAGGCCACAGGATACTCTCGAAATCTCATTATGATTGCAAATAAACTTGGTTGTACTACTGGACCTGCAGTCAAACATTCGTTCAAAGATACGCCACTAGCAGACTTCGCCGAACTATCAAAAACGATGCGTAATTTCGTTGTACTCTCCATTCATTGGACACCGTGATTTTCATGAATTTCTGACCCATGGCCTGGATATTCTCTCATAAATTCGCAGTACAACCTTGTAAACTCAGGATCCCGGCTAAATCGTTTTTCCACTCCTTGTAATCTTCTTATTGCAACCGAAATAGTTTCACCCAATTGTTTCGGTGTTTGCTTAAATGGTAATTGTACCATGAAGCACCCATCTTCATCTAATTTGGTTGTCGTAATAAATTTTTCTTCGCAAATAATCTGATCAACATCCATTATTTTGCTAACATCTGTATAGTTACCGCCATTGGACCATACTCTTGACATGCTGATTCATGCATTCACCAGATACAATCCACCTAAAAATAGTTTTTTGTAAGACTAATGTGGAATCGTATAACTTCGTTTGACCCGCTTCCAAACTGCTCGGTCAGCACGATAAGTATGTCAATTTCACGACTAATATGAAATTCAGGATCCGTCAGCTCAACATTATTTGGTAATCTTGTTGTCCCGTGAAATTTCATAAACTGATAACGAGCACGTAATTTTTTGAAGAACCAGCGCGTTTATTTCACAATCAATCTTAATGATTTTCAGAATTAATTTGATTTTAGCTATGGTCGCCCCAACACGAGTATCTCCTTCTTCGCTCACTAATTCTCGAATTAAACTTCCGCAATTTAAGCTTTTGTGCGCAATCTTTAGTGATAAAGCTTACTTTTGACCCAGAATCCAGCAAGGCTTTTACATCTTGAAACCCGGAATACGTATGACATAAGCTGGAGACGTATATTTCTGTTGTATCAGCTCGATTTCTACTGTTGGGGGACTTTGAACCTTCTTTTCTTCGAAGTGAAGTAAAGTGTGATGCTTCCGCCCGCACTGTTGGCATCGCCGCTGTCGTGGACATTGTGAAACTGGGTGTTTAGCACAACAGTTGTAACAGCGATTTGTATTTTGAATAAATTCCTTTCTTTTAACTGCGTCCATACCATGAAACTTATCGCACTGTAGCAAGAAATGCGATTCATCTCGATTGTTGCTCGTTTGTAGCTAGATGTCAACGAACATTACTTCTGAAAATGCGCTTTTGTGGTGCAGAACACATTTCAAATGCGGAGATACGTTGATCCAAAAACTTAAAAGATTCAGCAATTGATGAATGCTCCGTGTCATTTGAATAGTTAGCCCAGGCTATTTCAGTTTTTTCGTCAACCTTTTTTAACAACAAATAAATAACCCAAGGGTCACGAGCCTCAGCTTTATCTCCTAAGGCGGCTAGCCCACACAATACCTTGTCAGACACATCGAGCAATTTACGTAAACTTGTTAAATTATGGCGGCTCCATAAACCACTTGATATATGAATGGATTATATATTTCCCGTTATTATACCGCTCTTTCAACTTATTGAAGGCGCTAAGATAACTACTCTCCGTGACTCGAATGTGTTTTAGTAATGAGGCCGCTTCACCTCACAATAATCCCTTAAGATATGGGAGTTTTTCCACTACAGATAAATTTGAATCGTGAATTGTTGTGCAAAACATGTCAACAAATGATGACCAATCAACATAATCGCCTGAAAATGGTGGAATATACAGTTTTGGCAACTTGACCTCAGCTTGGCGTCCAATATTCGACGCATTCGTTGTTAAATTTGATGTATGATTTATTTGCGGTTCTCCTAAATGATTATTCCGAATGCTATTCTTTAGTAAGGCTGCTGCCTCGTAGTAATAATCTTCAATGGAGTCTGCCTCTTCAGTTTCACTAATGTCGGCTATTTGTGTTTCGATACTTATTAAAGTTTCATGTAATTTCTCGACCTGGTCGAGACGCACACTTAATTGCTCCAATGCTGTATTTTCGTTAACCACCCATGTGAATTCAACAACCCTGGGCTTATGTTTTTATGGTAGCTGAGATCATAATCTATATACACGAGCAGCATATGAATCATATCTGGCGTCAGTAGCGTTCCATAAATTTTAGAAGTCATTTTAATGTGAAGTATTTTCAGTTTTTTAACAAAAGTGTTAGAAAAACACCCTTGTAACTACCCTGGGCTTATGTTTTTATGGTAGCTGAGATCATAATCTATATACATGAGCAACATAAGATTCTTAACTGGCGTCAGTACCACCTCATCAACGAATACCCAAGGTAGTTACAGGGGGGTTTTCCTAACACTTTTGTTAAAAAACTGAAAACATTTCACATTAAAATGACTTCAACAATTTATGGAACGCTACTGACGCCAGTTATGAATCTTATGTTACTCATGTATATAGATTATGATCTCAGCTACCATAAAAACATAAGCCCAGGGTAGTTACAGGGGGCTTTTCCTAACACTTTTGTTAAAAAACTGAAAACATTTCACATTAAAATGACTTCTAAAATTTATGGAACGCTACTGACGCCAGTTATGCATCTTATGTTACTCATGTATATAGATTATGATCTCAGGTACCATAAAAACATAAGCCCAGGGTAGTTACAGGGGGGTTTTCCTAACACTTTTGTTAAAAAACTGAAAACATTTCACATTAAAATGACTTCAAAAATTTATGGAACGCTACTGACGCCAGTTATGAATCTTATACTACTCATGTATATAGATTATGATCTCAGCTACCATAAAAACATAAGCCCAGGGTAGTTACAGGGGGGTTTTTCTAACACTTTTGTTGAAAACCTGAAAACATTTCACATTAAAATGACTTCTAAAATTTATGGAACGCTACTGACGCCAGTTATGAATCTTATGTTACTCATGTATATAGATTATGATCTCAGCTACCATAAAAACATAAGCCCAGGGTAGTTACAGGGGGGTTTTCCTAACACTTTTGTTAAAAAACTGAAAACATTTCGCATTAAAATGACTTCAAAAATTTATGGAACGCTACTGACGCCAGTTATGCATCTTATGTTATTCTTGTATATAGATTATGATCTCAGCTACCATAAAAACATAAGCCCAGGGTAGTTACAGGGGGGTTTTCCTAACACTTTTGTTAAAAAACTGAAAACATTTCACATTAAAATGACTTCAAAAATTTATGGAACGCTACTGACGCCAGTTATGAATCTTATGTTGCTCATGTATATAGATTATGATCTCAGCTACCATAAAAACATAAGCCCAGGGTAGTTACAGGGGGTTTTTCTAACACTTTTGTTGAAAACCTGAAAACATTTCACATTAAAATGACTTCTAAAATTTATGGAACGCTACTGACGCCAGTTATGCATCTTATGTTACTCATGTATATAGATTATGATCTCAGCTACCATAAAAACATAAGCCCAGGGTAGTTACAGGGGGGTTTTCCTAACACTTTTGTTAAAAAACTGAAAACATTTCACATTAAAATGACTTCAAAAATTTATGGAACGCTACTGACGCCAGTTATGCATCTTATGTTATTCTTGTATATAGATTATGATCTCTGCTACCATAAAAACATAAGCCCAGGGTAGTTACAGGGGGGTTTTTCTAACACTTTTGTTAAAAATCTGAAAATATTTCACAATAAATTGAACTCTAAAATTTATGGAACGCTACTGACGCCAGTTATGATTCTTATGTTGCTCATGTATAGAGATTATGATCTCAGCTACCATAAAAACATAAGCCCAGGGTAGTTACAGGGGGGTTTTTCTAACACTTTTGTTGAAAATCTGAAAATATTTCACAATAAATTGAACTCTAAAATTTATGGAACGCTACTGACGCCAGTTATGATTCTTATGTTGCTCATGTATATAGATTATGATCTCAGCTACCATAAAAACATAAGCCCAGGGTAGTTACAGGGGGGTTTTTCTAACACTTTTGTTAAAAGACTGAAAACATTTCACATTAAAATGACTTCAACAATTTATGGAACGCTACTGACGCCAGTTATGAATCTTATGTTGCTCATGTATAGAGATTATGATCTCAGCTACCATAAAAACATAAGCCCAGGGTAGTTACAGAGGGGTTTTTCTAACACTTTTGTTGAAAATCTGAAAACATTTCACATTAAAATAACTTCAAAAATTAATGGAGTGGTATCAACGTAGGCGATTTTTTTTGTGTTGCCCTGTATTTGTATTACGATGATTATAATAAATTTAATATATATTAAGAGTCCTTATAACGGGTGTTTTTTTAGGAGGTTTGTTTTTCCGATAGATGTCGTTTTATTTTATGACAGTTGTTTTGACAGCTCAAAGTGGCATTTCTACTCAGTATTGTTTGGCAAATCATTATGAATAGGTTAACTCCAGAACAACGTTTTCAAATCGTGGAAATTTATTTTCAAAATCAGTGTTCAATTAAAAATGTTTATAGAGCACTTCGTGAATTTTATGGTGCACATAATCGTCCGTCAGAGACCACCATAAAGAACGTAATTACCAAATTTCGGTCTACATTCACTCTTTTGGATGCCAAGCCACCGACAAGAATGAGAAGAGTTCGTACAGAAGAAAATATTGCTGTCGTTGAGGCCAGTGTCGAAGAAAACGACAATTTATCGATTCGTCGTCGTGCTCAGCAAATTGGACTTTGTCCATCGACTTTATGGAAAATTTTACGTAAAGATTTGGGTTTGGTGCCATACAAAATTCAATTGGTGCAAGAATTAAAGCCACACGACCATCGTTTGCGCCGTGAATTCAGTGATTGGTCGTTAAATCAATTGAACGAAGATCCATTTTTTTACCGTAAAATTCTCTTCAGTGATGAGGCGCATTTTTGGTTAAATGGATACGTCAACAAACAAAATTGTCGCATTTGGAGCAAAGATAATCCACACGCCGTTCTAGAACTACCAATGCATCCTGATAAATGTACTGTTTGGTGCGGTCTATGGGCTGGTGGGATCATCGGTCCATATTTCTTTAAAAATGAGGAAGGACGACGCGTTACCGTGAATGGAAATCGATACAGAACCATGTTAAATGAGTTTTTGTTGTCAAATCTTGAAGATATGGATATGAATGAAATGTGGTTTCAACAAGATGGTGCCACTTGCCATACAGCACGTGAAACAATCGACTTATTGAAAGAAACTTTCAACGACAACATTATTTCGAGAAATGGTCCGGTGAATTGGCCTCCGCGTTCGTGCGATTTGACGCCACTCGATTACTTTTTGTGGGGATACGTGAAGTCATTGGTTTATGTGGATAAACCTCAATCGATTGACGCTTTGGAAACCAATATTCAACGTGTCATTGCTGACATACGCCCTCAAATGCTTGAAAAAGTGCTGGAAAATTGGACCTCCAGAATGACATTTGTGAAAAATAGTCGTGGTAGCCATATGCCAGAAATTGTGTTTAAATGTTAAATGCCAAAAAATTATCTACCAAATAAAAAAAAATTTTGGTCATTTCATAATTTTATATGTGTTTTATTCAAAAAAAAAATCGGCAACCTCTTAAAAAAACACCCTTTACAACCGCATATCGTTCTTTAAAGAAAATTTCCTTTTTTCGTTTTAAAACGTTTAAACATATATGTTCTCTTCTTTTTCATTAATTATTTGATTTTTCATCAAACTTTCTGCTGGTCAGAATTATTGATTTGCTTAAAAATTTCAAAAATTTTCTGCTGGTTTCAAAAAATATCAGCTGAAAAATTTCCTTTTTGTGATAGTGCTGCCTCTAGCGGTGAATAGCAAAAACGCATTTTTTCTGCTGGAAATTTTCTGCTATCTTATACAGCATGAAACTTCTCGATCCGCCATGATTTCCACGTGCACAAATTTTTATTTTTTGCGAATTTCACTTAAGTTGCACTTTATAATTGATTGTAATTATTGCCGATATACCAGAATTTGTCTACGATCCGGCTCGAAGGACCACTTATGTCGGAATTCATTTTTTTTCCTGCGATGATTGTATGGTTCAAAACAAAAACATTTTTTTTGTCGGAATGATGTCAAAATGATTGGTTACCGCTTTAACCAAATAAATGAATGTCGCAGCGCCCCAAAATATATCGCAAAGGAATACCGCACCGAACAATATATACCGCGAAGTTGACCAGAATCACCAAAACTTTCACAAAATGACTTCTCCGTACAAATTTAATTTTGTTTATTTTAATTTACAACGAAATCTGCTTTATCCTTAATCTACGTTATCATTAAATTTGACAGAAGTTAGTTGTGAACAAATTTAGGTAAATTAAATTACTTTAAATTTTCGCGGATTTATGTGAAATGAAACTAACAGTCCAGGATTTCAGTATTTTGGTTTGACAGACAAGTAATAAACCGAAAGCAAAATATTTTGGTATACTTGAGCTACAAATATTAATTTGCCAAAAGTGTTAAACTTACTTACTGTCTTATTATGAACAAAGCACCTATTGTATTACGGTCTTACATGTAAGAAATAAATAGTACACCTCGTCTACATACATTGAAGTTAATTTGTAACTTAATCATCATACACCATACAATACCATTGTTCATCTAAAATCTCCATAATTGTATGGTTTTAGCAAATTTTAACTTAACATACATCTGGACCATGGCACATAAATACTTTGTAAGTTATTTTGTTTTACGGATAAACAAGAGACCTTAAAATTTAAATTATGCACTTAGCGGTGTAAAACAAACTATCGGACCATGTTTTTGATATATTGAAAATGAGGATGCCATGTTCAGATTAGAATTGTATTCTTGTCCGGTTCCATTACCCTCCTAGTTAATACCTCATTAAAATGTATACACGGGCACAGTATCATGTGGCATGACTCTACTTGACGTTATAATTGAGGTTTCATTATTTCATGTGAATGCTGAAAATTTTGAATTCAATGCATGATATACTTCTGAAGAAAATTAAATATAATTTTGCTTATTGTTTGTTGTGTGCAAAACAAAAATAATTGATTTTGAGTTAAAAACTTGCTTTATTTTATTATTTTGTATAATATTAGTATTTTGTACATACAGCGTCTTTAAATTATTCCGTGCACTATAGTTTTCAAATTACGTTTAGTTGATTTTGGAAAAATACAGAAAAAAAAAATTAAAGTACCACGTTTCATTCTTATAATTTTGTTGTTGCCAAGTTTGACACAAAACGCTTTCTTTTTTTTATACAGAATTAAATAATCTAAAAACTGAACATACAAAATGAAAATTAAATGGAAAAATTATATCATTTTGATTGCACTTTGCAAATTGTACATCATACCTAAGAAATTACTAAAAACGAGCGCGCAGAAGAGCAGTACTCGAATACACAAAGAGTAACAACATTATTTTTATGTACGAGTGTGCATTGTGTAAAATGCAAAGCACACAATCTTTTTTATTTATAATACGTACCACCAATATACTATAGTTAAAAACTTTTAAATTATTTTGTTCAAACGAAATAAAAAAAAAACAACATTTACACAACAAGAACAACACAAAATGCTTAAATTGAAATAGCTTATTTAAAAAACACAAAATGTGCATAAACATATCAAGAAAATTGCAGGCACACACAACAACAAAAAAACATTGATTACAGCAAATGCATCAAAATTGCACTATTATAATGCAGATTTAAAATTGATGTAAGAAAGCAAAACAATGCGTGTGAATATAAAAAAGATAAAATTAAATCGTCTTCAAAAAAATTAAATGTTATATATGAGAACGAATTTATAATAACAAAGTATTTAAATTTAATTTTGCATGCAATTTTTGGTATTTTAGATTTAACACAGAAAAAATAAGTACCGGTAACATTGTTACATAACGGCTAATAAGATTGATGCACTTACCCAAAAATTTTCTCGGTTGCATCTCGCGCCACAATAGCAATTACATTTTGTCGTTCGACAGCTGACTGCAATTTAAAAAAAAAAAATTAATAGGCGGATATAGTTTTGTTTTGGTGGTCGCGCACCTGAATGATGAGGCGACTTACATTTACATTTCCGTAAAAAATATAATTACACCATTCTTTGTTGTTGATTTAGTTGCTGAAAATTCAGACTCGTATTTTCAATTTAAAAATTTAAAACGAAACATTCCAAGCGAAATTAGTTTCGAAGCGATCCCCAAAAAACCAACTGTAAATGGGAATCTACATGACTCAAGCCACTTGTGAGACTTATTCGAATGTACAAACAAATAATATTAGTATATCAGCCCGGGTTGGGCGAGCTGGACAACGTCGACAACCTAGGGAATGACGTTATAAACAAAATTTTCTCATCATTATTTTTCTTTAATTTACTTTAGACGGTCAGTTAAAGTTTCGAATTGATTTGTTTAATTGTACTGTAGACGGATCACGAAGCAAAAGTAAATACAATTTTGGACTTAGCAATCGAATTGCATCATGTTTGAACGAAACGAGAAATCAAAACAAGTCAATATGCGAAATTCAATTAAAGCCATTTAGGCCATGTCCGAGTTCCATAATAATGAAATAATTTTGACGTAAGCAATACTTTGCTCTCCCATATTTTCTAATAGTTCGGCTACTATCCGACTGTAATAATTTTGACAATTCAAAACACAAGACAAGAGAAAATTAAAACGACGAAATTCTTCTAAGCGAATATGATGGAAGTGGAATTCAATATTATGTTGGCCCCTCAGCCTAGGGTTCTCAGAGAGCTTCGGCTGTCTCTGTGTATACCTACGTAACACCAAAGTAGCCGCGTCCACGTTGCAGAGGGCGGGTACTGCTTCGATAGTAGCAAAGTGCTACTGGGGACCAAATGCCAGTAGTATAAATTAGCTAAAATAAACAATGAGTACAACAAATACAAAATGTAATACTCCAGGTGGTACAGCAGCAAATATGCTGCCAAATCGACACTCTTTGGAGGTAAGCCCAACAGATTCTGGGTGGGCCAATCATTGTTTAACCCATTTGAGCGAAGTTCCAAATTATCAAGATCACCAAGATTTTCAACTGGAAATATATTTCAGTACGAGAAGGAAAATGCCAAACCCCGTGAACAACTAAGAGAAATAAAAGAATTTACAACTAAATTGAAAGAAGAATTTACAATTTTAAAGAAAAAGATTGAAGAACTGAAAAAATCAGTTGAAGCACGTGCAGAATTTGGGACGACACCTAGCCCTGCCGACCGGTGTGAAGTACTTAACGTTAATGAAAAGTGTAGCTACACATTTTAACGAAAAGTGTAAACTCAAAAAGTGTAGATACACAAAATATCAAATGACATCATGGCCAAATACGCTTCCACAACATGCAAATTGTCTTAAAATTTTTTGTACACATTCAAAACACCATGCCTAGTTGAGAAAACAAAATTCGCCACTCGGCAGACATTGTGCCGATGATTTTTTGAATTAAAAAACTTTTAAATAATTTTTTTTATAAAAAAGTTAGTAATACTAAAACTTCTTATTGTACCATTGTGATTCTCAATATTTTTTGTTTATTTTTAATAATTTTAATTAAACTACGCATTTCAAATTCCAAACTGTTTTCTGTTGCAGCTACACTTTTTGATAATTTGTGTATCTACACTTTTGAGTCTACACTTTTCATTAAAATGTGTAGCTACCCTTTTCATTAACGTTAAGTACTTCACACCGGTGCCCTGCAGTCGATGATGATATTAATTCATTCCATACGGATAAAGAAGAGTTAGAAAGAAAAACAAATTTAGATTCCGAACCGGAATAAACGAGCAAGTAAGAAAAGGAAAGCGCAACACTCACCAGAAACTTTACCTTCAACTTCAAAAGAGGTTTTTAGAAACCAGTTAATCATCACGAAGCAACTAGCTCTAGAACAACAACCAGCTAATCCAAAAGAGAAATCACCTCCACCAATAAATGTCGCCGGGATATGAAATTTCTCCACTATACAATCGATTATGAAATTGATTACGGTAGCCGAGTACAAACTCGTATCTCTAAACAATGGCGCCTGGAAAATTAATGTTGTAGACTCTGAAACCTATAGAGCTTTGACCACAAATCTTAATTCCGAGGGGCATCAGTGGTTTATCTATGAGGATAAGAATGATCGCCCAATCAAAGTTATATGGCTACAGGTGTTCATCCAACCTGTACAAAAGAGGAAATTATTGAGGATTTCAAGCAAAAGGGTTATCAAATAGAAAATGCCGTAAACATCATTAAGGAAGAAAAAATCGAAACTGAACATGGAATTCAAATTAACAAAAGTGGGCTTCAACTATTTATGCTGACTTTTAATAACAAACAAAAAGTGGAAGATTTGTTTAATACCAAGGCAATACTTAACATCTCATGTTAAAATAAAGCCATTGAAAAAAATAACGGCTTAATACCGCAGTGCAAAAAATGTCAAGGTTGTAATCATACGCAGAAATATTGCCAAAGAGAGACTAGATGCGTGAAATGTGCCAGAAAGCATCATGTATCAATTGCAATAAGCCCCATCCCACAAACTACCTGGGATGTGAAATAGCTAAGGAGCTATAAAGAATAAGAAATAAAACGCGAAAACAAAGTCTAGGAATATCAGTAATAAATTATCAAACTTCCACCAAAGAGGAACCTAGCAATGGAAGCATGGAAGCTAGAACAACTCAACAAAAGTATACAAGAAGCGGCGTGAAGTAGTACCCCCTCAAGTTCAAAGGAAATGCGCCGATATGCTATTTATCCACTAGAAGTTAGGGAACTGGTTGCAGCAAAACGAAAAGCAAGAAAAGGCCAAAGAAAGAAGTCGAGCGCCAGAATACAACTCTACATTTTTTATCCAATAAACTAAAGTTGCTAATTAAAGAAATCAAAAACGAATCCATTAATAAATACTTGAGTGGCCTTACTGGGGAAAAAGATACCGAGTACTCCCTTTGGAAAGCGACAAAAAGTTTAAAACGACCTACACTACAAATTCCACCAAACCACAAATTTCGTTGTGTGCAACCCACCTCGAGAACACGTTCCAGGCTCTACCTAAACAAACTGCAAAGGAAAACATACCATCAGTATATAAAATGGATAACTGCAATATATATCCTGTCACATTACAAGAATTAAAAGAGGAAATCAATCTTAACCTAAATACAAAGAAATCTCCAGGATATGACTTAATTACAGGACAAATAGTAAAAGCTCTTCCTGAAAAAGGACTACGTAAACTACTCCAAATAATTAACGCAGTGTTCAGACTAAAACACGTTCGAAATCAATGGAAAGTAGCAGAAGTAATTATGGTACCTAAACCCAACAAACCACTAAATGACAAAAATTGGAATAAGCCGATTTCCTTACTCCCAATAATTTCAAAATTATGCAAGAAACTATTCCTAAAGAGATTGTTACCAATAATAGTAGAAATAAATCTTATTCCTCAACATCAATTTGGTTTCAGAGAAAACTATTCAACAATAGAACAAGTACACCGAATTACAAACATAATTGAAGACGTACTTGAAAAAAGAAAGTATGTTCAAGCGTCTTCTTGGATGTAGCACAGGCGTTTGACAGAGTATGACATAAAGGCTTAGAATATAAATTTTAAAGACTTACCAAAGCAGTTTTATGAAATTCTAAAATCTTACATATCTAACCCGACACTATCGCGTTAAATTTATTTATTTATTTATTTATTTTTTTTTATTTTATTTTTTTTTCTCAACCAAAAATCATACATCAACAGTTAACAATAAAAATGTAACAAAACAGACAGGCTAAGAAATTAGGTTAATCTATGTCAAAGACAGTAGCGATTAACCTATTACAGTTATCAAAAACAAATTAATTGTAATGTGGGGATATAAAATAATTCAAACATATCATTATAACTATTAAGTAAAAAATTAACAAAAATTAAAAAAGTACAAATTTAATTTAATATAAAAGCATTAAAAATGGAAAACATTCATATGCAATAAAAACTTATCTAGCAAACATATATTCAACATCTCTATTATTCAGCAACCAAACCTTCACATGACTATTAAACTTATTGGTAGATATCATCAATCGTAAGTACAACGGCAAACGATTAAAAAATGTAGGCGCAGATACTAGATAAAACTTACAAAATAATTCTGTAGCAAATCTAGGGATTGTAAATAAGCTTCGGTAGTTGCTGCGCACATTATAACAAGCTATTAATCTCAACAACCGTTGTCCACTTCTTGAATAAAATAATTTTAAAACTCTAAAAATGTAAAGGTGTTTAACTGGTAATATCTTGCATTCCAAAAAAATAGGCCAAGTATGATCTCGTCGACTCTTAAAAAACATGACACGTAAAATATACTTTTGTAAAATGAAAAGAGGTCCCAAGGTATTCATATAACTCCCTCCCCAACATGGTAAACCATAGCTCAAGCGGGATTCAACGCAGGCATAATAAAAAATTTTCAATATTTGAGATGAACAAAATTTGCGTAATAAATAGCTCTCAGAGCACAATTAAGTTGTTCCTTAATCAATGAATTTGATGAATGAATGACAATGAATTTTCCAATTTAAATTAGTGTCAAGATTTAATCCTATGTATTTATATGAATTCACTGTTTCAATTTTATTGCACGTGACACCACAATTACTTAAATCACAATTATCTATATGATAGAAAATCAATGGAATATAACTCCGATATGGATCACCAAGCAATTTAAAAAACATAACCTTACTTTTTTCACTTAGTAGCATGGAGTGGGCCCCAAACCACAAACGTAAGACTTTCATGTCAGAATTAATCTTGCTTGTAACTGCATCTGAACTCAAATCACTATAACTTAGAGCTACATCATCAGCAAATGCAGTTATTTTACCATTTAAGTTTAACAAGAACAGGGAATTAATATAAATTAAAAATAACAGAGGTCCCAAAATAGAGCCCTGGGGTACTCCATATTCAATTCTGTGAGGAACACTGTAACAGTTACCCACTTTAACCATAAAGTTCCTGTTGCTGAAGTAAGAGCTGAACCATCTCAGCGAAACACCTCGAACACCAATCGACTGAAGTTTAAGCAATAGAAGTTTATGATCAACCATATCAAAAGCTCTTTTAATATCAATAAATACTGCAGCCACACATTTCTTATTATTTAGATTAATGTGAATGTCACTTAAAAAATGTGTTAACAATGATTCAGTGTTTTTCCCAGCTGTAAACCCGTGTTGATTATCATTTAATACTTTATGTTTTTTTTAAAAATGACTCCACTCGGGATTTCATTGCTTTCTCCATAATTTTTAAAATTGTAGGCTGAAGAGCAATTGGACGGTAATTATCCATGATGTCTTTTTTTCCTTTCTTAAATACTGGAACAACAATTGCTGTTTTTAAAGAATCAGGAACAACACCAAAACTAAAACATTGATTAATAAAATTCACTAAAATGGGGGTAACGCAGTTAGCAGTAAGTTTAATCATATTAGAATTGAACCCTAAAACATCATAACTACTACTACATTTTAAATTATTAATAATTGAAACAACTTCAAAATCCACCACAGGATGAATAAAAAAACTTTCCTTGACATAATCAAAAACACAACAGTTAAAAGAAGAAGATGACTTAAGAGATGCTCTTAAATTATGAATAATGCGTGAGAAATATTTACCAAGCCCATCAGCAATAGTTTTCGAGCCAGACAGAATTACCGAATCAATAGATATTACTTCAACAATCCTGTGACAAGATCTATTCCCTAAAATGTCATTAACCAGAGACCAAGTCCTTTTACTATCACCATTACAGCTATTAAATTTAAAGCTATAGTAACTGTGCTTATTAGAAACAACATTGTCATTAACTTTTCTGCAAAGTTTAACATAATATTTACGGAGTTTAACGTTTTCTGGATGTTTCTTACATTTTCTTTCAATTTTTTTCTTTTTACTCATTAAACATAATAAATTATCAGAAATCCATGGCTTAAGCTTAACCTTAGAACTGTGTTGAGTAACATTAATACAACAGGATTCAGCTATACGACTAAAAATTGAACTAAAATTAGTTAGAATTAATTCAGGATCGTTAATGAAAAGCCACGGTGAAAAGTCATATTCAGAGATATTAGCTATAAACTTTATTTTATCAAATTTTTTCCAAATTAAAGATTTATTTGAAGGCAATTTAGAACAGAGAGCAATGTCAATTTTAAGTAAATGGTGATCCGAAATATGAAAGTTATGCAGAGAAGCATTGCAATTGGTTAAGTTACTAACTCGAGCAAAACAGTGATCAATACAAGTTGCAGTGCTACTAGTAATTCTAGTAGGTGAATTAATTAATGATTGAAATCCAAATGAAGACAGCATAAATAAATATTCATCACTCTGTGGAGGTAAATCCAAAATATCAATATTCATATCACCCACAATAATAATATTTTGATTATTAAACCTAGATAAAAATTCCGTAAAATCAGAAACGAAATTTGTAACTGAAATGAATTGCAACCTATAAACACAAACAAAAATATATGTCATGTTATTTAATGTCACCGATAATTTAATTATATCAGCCGAATTCAAAGATATCGATTCATACACACAATTCAAATGACAATCGTAAAACGCACATACACCACCAGGTCTATAATTGTTATTACAACAACCAACGGTATAGTAATCAGGAATTTTATAGAAGTCTAACTCATGATCATAAATCCAAATTTCAGTTAAAAAAATTATTGAAGGTAATTCATTAAAAGAAGCTATGTTAACAACAAGTTTATCGAAATTTTGACGCAAACTGCGAATATTTTGATGTAAAACTGAAAAATTAGAGATGTTGAAATTAGAAAAATTACAAATATTAGTATTAATGGATGAATTGGAATTATCTGTTTGAGAATTATATAAGTGACATTGAGAGGAACCAAATGAATCATTCAGAATTACAAGTTAATATAAATTTGAAAATCTACTTATTATATAACTCAAGGTCACTTATTGTATCAACAGTATATATATGTATACTTCCCAGTTCATCCATTTTCAAACAAATTCGACCATTATTATACCAGACGCGGTGGCACTTCTTTGATTTCATCATTTTCCAGGCCTCAGTGAAAATTTTTCGTTTAGCGGCACATAGACTATGGTTGACGTAAATAAGGTTACCAGGCGACAATCCAAGCTGGGCAGTAGAAAACTATTTTCGTCCTTTTTTTGCTCGCATTATATTATCCTTAACCATTTTGCGAACAAACTAAACTTGGATAATGTTCCTAGGTTTATACGATGTTGATGACGACTTAACATATTTAGACATTTATCCAACATATTTATAATTGCTGGTACCAATTCGGTTTCATTTATTTGCGGTAATCCTAATTAGATAGCGAATACTCCGAAATAAAGAAAATATCAGCAGGAGTACCACAAGGTAGCGTTCCGGGATCAACTTTATATGTTCTATACACCTCGGACCTGGCAACAATAGAGGAGACAAACATAGCAACGTTTGCGGATGATACGGCCATCTTAGCAGTTGCTAATTGCATAGAAGACTCTACAAGCAAATTGCAAAGAGCCACTAATATTGTCAGTACCTGGACGAAGAGATGGCGAACAAAATTTAATGAAACAAGATCTGTCCACGTAAGCTTTACCAACAAAAAATATCAACTGGATACCAGTAGAACTGAACTTCCAGCAAATATCTAGGCATGACCCTAGACATGAAACTAAAATGGAAAGAGTATGTGAAAAAGAAAAAAGAAGAGTTAAACATCAAATACAGAATGATGGATTGGCTCTTAGGAAGAAATTCGGAGCTAAATCTACATAATGAATTGCTACTACACCGGAACATCCTAAAACCTGTGTGAACGGTATTCAGCTCTGGGGCTGTACAAAGAAAACAAATGTCAATATCATCCAGTCATTCCAAAGCAAAGTCCTACGTGAAATAGTTGATGCACCGTGGTACATAAGAAATGACAACCTCCATAGATATCTGAAAATGTATTTCTTCAATGCCTACTCCATTACTATTTAAAACCAAACGAGAAGACAAAAGAATTTGTAGTGTGTCTTGAGTTCTTAGAAGTCTCTCTATGGCATTACACGTTTAATTTAATTTGTATACTCTTAGTATATTTTTAACGAGTTTTCCAACTAGTGACATTATTAGTTGGTATTTAATTAAATTTTGATGGCCAAAGGACAAACACTAACAAGGATTGCAAGCATTCCAATCGGCAAATCGTTATTATATAATTAAGCAGATCACGAACGGTTATCAACAAATTTTATGAATGAAAACGAGTTATGCAAAAAACCGAAAAAATAAAAATAATCAAAAGTCTTCACACCGGTCACACAACACAAATCCTAAGAATTGCAATTAAAGCTGTTGAGAACAACACAACATGCAAAATAATCAGTCTACCATATTTCCAGACACTCGACATCATAGCAAACAATATAGTTTCAATATCTCACATAGTTTTACATTTTTTAGTATATTTCATTTAAACTGCAAAACAAAAATAGTTAATTTATACAAAATAATTAGCTGTCTACTAAGTATTTTGTAAAAATTAACTATTTTAGTAATAATAAAAATTAGAATACAGTAAACAGTCAAGTTAACAACGTGTTCTGTACTGTTAGACCCCACCAATGGTAGTTTGATATAAATCAAATTAAAACACTTAGGCATAGCTGAGCAAATATACCTGCTAGCTGTCTAAGCCCACAACATTGGCCCTTCGATCCAAAAACAACAACCGACCAAATGGTACAGTGGTTAAAGCATTGGCGTTTGGACCGGAAGGTACCGGTTTCGAATCCCGATCGGAGCAGGATGGCAAGGGAATTTTCATGAACAGATTACGATCTGTGATGAAATGGAACACAGCTATGATGCCGCTTCTGAAAGTGTCCCATCAAATATTTGAATTCCTGTTACTGGAAATTCTCTTAAGAAATTTGAATTTAGCGATTCTCAAAGAACCCCTGACGTAAATCATTTAAATATTAATGTAATAAATCTGATCAATTTGTTTAATATAATGGTTACCGATGAATTATATGAATTAATAGTTTATCAGACGAATTTAAATGCTAAGCATTTTATAGCCAACAAAACGATAACGCGAAGGTCCCGCTTCAAAGAATGGGTAGGCCCAAATGTAGCTGAGATAAAAAGTGTCGTGTGCCCCGTGGTTATGTCGCGAAACCGATTCAAATTACTTCTAAAATTTATTCATTTTGCTGGCAACACGACTACGGGGAATAACCGTTTAGGCAAAGTAAGCGGCTTAATGGATATTTTAGAAAAAAACTCCGTAAGTGCCAAAATACCAGGTAAGATTCTAACAGTAGACGAGAGTGATACCGTGGCGTGGCCGATTTCAATTGCGACGGTGTAATGTTGCCGAAGCTCACAAATATTTCATAAAATTGTATAAGCTCTGAAATCCCAAAGGGTACACATACACCAGTTCTGCTTATGCTGGAAATAATGAGTTACCTAATCAGAGATGTAAACCTACACCAACCACATCACATTGTACACAAATAGTGTTAGATTTGGCTGATAAGTGTTTGGATAAAGAGAGAACATTGGCGACCGAATTTGTATACGTCTACGTTGATCGGCATGCGTATCTCGTTGGAACGCTAAGCAAAAAACAGAATTGGGGCGCAAAAACTCCGGTGTAGCTGTTGCAACTTGGAAAGATAAGCGAGACGTTCTCATGCTTAGCATAATGCACTAAGCATAATTTAGATGTAGTCTCTACCGGAAAGCAAAATCGAAATAACTTACAAATAAAAAAAATGCTATTGATAATGGATTACAATATCGCAAAGCAGGGAATTGATATATCAGACCAAATGGCTTGTTATTTTACTCCACTAAGAAAACCCCTTCGGTGGTATCATAAAATCGCCTTTCAATATTTAGGAAATGAATTTGTGAAAGTCTTTGTGGATTACATTTATCAAGTGCGTCTTCAAGCCAACGACGTCTCATGAAAAAGTATGAACCGAAGATAATACAAATACCAGTTTTGGCATATTTCTCCGTTCTTTAAAAGTATATATTTCATATGTTTGCGCCTAAAACAGGTCGCATAGTAGTTTTTGAAGTGAAAAGTTTAGTTTTAATAGTGAAATACATTAACACCAAGTAATTAAGGTAACATTTATTAAACACATGTTGTTATTCATTTAAATAATGAAGTTTTTATAATGTGACATATATGTGCCCAAATGCAAATGTTTGCAAAAAATATATTTTTTCCATTTCTACTGCATTTTGGCCGAAAGCTGTCACACATTTACAAGTGTATTGACTTAGAACCGTCGATTTTTGTTTTCGAAGAATGAAATCATTCAAATGTTATGGGCAGACAATCATGATGGCGAGGATGGCCAACAAATTGATCAAGAAGACCGCCAATTGAAAAAGACGATATTGAAGCTGTTGACATAGATGAAGTTATAATTGAAGCACCACCAGATCGTAACGAACTGGTTATATCGCATGAAATTGAGTTTGAATTAGGACCACCAAAATGATTCTGATGGCAACGATGATCAGCAACAAATATCTCATTCACAACATATTTTTAACTGGAGAAAACCATACCAGCCAAATACCTTCGAAATTTTAAGGGTAATTGAATTTTCTAAAGTATTGTTATCCAAAAATATAGCTGTCGATAATTTTAGAACGCCACTTGAATTCTTCAATGCTGTTGCGAATTTGGATGAATTACTTGACTTGTTGATAAGGGAAAGTAAATTATATTGTTGCCAAAAAGGAAGTCAATTTCAAATTGAACGCTCAGAAATGCGGGCATTTTTGGGCTAAAACCTCGTCATAGCCAAGCAGACTTAAAAGTTACATTTGTTGCGAATACTATGTCCTCAAGTCGATTTGAGGAAATATCTGCCCTATATTTTTATGATAATTCGAAGACACCACCTTCAACTGACCCCAATTTTGATCGGGCACATAAAGTTCGGTCAATAATTGAGCATTTCAATGCCGCATTTTCAGAGGCATACTCCAACTCAAAAGCTCAATCGATTGACGAGCACATGATTAAATTTTAAGGGCACAATATCATGAAACAAAACGAAAAAGGTAAGTTGTGTCTTCTCTAGTAAAAGCGAATTTTTATTCTCAAATATTTTGCATTTCCAGGTAAGCCCGTTAAATGGGGATGTAAAATGTGGGGTAGATGTGCGTCAAAAATTGTGTATTTGTACTAATTCGATTGGAAGGAAAAAGTATAAATCCACCGATTCCTTGGGAGAGATGGTTGCAAATCAACTAACTATAAGAATTTGTCTGGATTGGATATCGAAATTTATATAGACATTTTTTTAATCCCGCAAATTTGCAATATGCCTTTTGGAAGCGCAACATTAAGTCATGTGGGACCGTCAGAAAAAATTGAAAACAAATGTCTGTTTATGAATCCAAAATACATAAGAGGCGTCATTGAATGTCGGAGCTCTAACGGCGTATCTGTTGTAAAATGGATAGACAACAAAGAAGTTCTTATGTGCTCAAATTTTCTCTCCAATTTTGAAGTGGACAGACAGTAAAACGAAGATTGCAAGGAAGCAGTGAAAAATTAGTAGTCCCGTGTCCATATATGATTATTCAATACAATCGGTTTATGGGGGGTGTTGACCTAATGAACCAAGAAAAAGTAGTCTATGAAATTGACCGACGTTCTAAAATAAAATTTTACCTTAGAATATTTTTTGATTTAATTGAAATCGCTGTTAACAATACATATGTTGTGTGTACTTAGAAGCCTGGAATGAGTTGAAGTTGAAACATAAATTACCGAGCTTAGAATTTCGTCAGAGCATTGCTCGAGAACTAATAGGCAGAGATGAGCGTTTACGCGTCATCTTGTACGTGATCGCGTAGACAACGAATACGATAATAAATACTTCCACCATTGATAAACTTCAAATTAAATTTGCGCATTAGAATACAATTTTAGTGTATTGTGGTTTACGCCATCTATTAACAACTGTTACGAACTAACATTAAACTAGTTTAGTCAGTATTTTAGTCCAAAAAATTGGTATCAAGCATACATTATTAAAGTTTTCAAAAGTTAATCTTAGACTAATACAAATTTTTTCTACACCTACACTGAGGTTACACGTTGAACCGAAATGTTGACTGTCTGAAAACTTAACTTATTTCCAACTGAAATTGTGACTGAAATGTTAACCGAGTCAATCAGTTAACTTTAGGTTGGTTGAGTCAGTTTTATTTTTCAGTATATCATGGAAACTGTAACTGACTGAAATCATTGGTGAATTTAAGCCATAACTGGCACTTGAGTCATTTACGGTACATATTCATTTTCTTTAAAAATGTATAATTTACAATAGCATTCTGTTTGTGATTCATTCTGTTTATTGGCACTGAGTATTACAGTAGTTTTCGTCCTGTTTATGTTTTCGTTCATCGAGCTATTCTGACATAACCTATTTTTTCTTCAGTGCAGAGGGATTTGGCCCAAAATACTTATCTCTACCAGAGATAGAGGAAATAATTGAACAATGGCCTGACAGTAGGAAGGAAAATGTAAACGACGATAAAGGTGATGAATTATTGAATAATGAATGGGACGCAATCGTCGATGTAAACAGGGAATTCAAGGTTCAGGATTTATATATAGAAAATATTCCACTAATATTGGCCAGCGAGGTGAATATAGAGGTGCCTATATATTTGAAAATATGGAAAGCCCCATCTAGAACAACAAAGTATTAGTATAACAAGGAAAGCGAAGTAAAACAACTGAGGGAAAAATATAAAAATCTGATTTTGGAAAAGGTTCCCTTCGTTCTTAATCTAGCAACGTCTTCAATTAACGCAAATATCTGAAGAATGAATATCGAAGCTCCTTTATCGTTCTTTGTAGAAAAAAATTTCAAATCCATTATTATCCAAAATGGATTTGAAAAAGTTCCTGGAAATTTGTTTGATTTATTCTATCCATCAAGTTCCCAACGCAGAGCTGTATTGGAATGCTATTGTGGGAAATAAAACATATTTTGCAACAAAAGTACACTCAAATATGTATAACAAAAATCCGACGCTTCATGAAGCAGTACCTCCCATTCAAGCCGCATAAACGCGGGTTTAAAATATTTGCATTAGCAAGATGATCATCAGGTAGTTTCTTATCCATTCTTAAACTTTCTTTCATTGATTACGATCCGCGTCATAAACAGTTTTTGTATTTTAGGTTACATGTATAATTTTGAAATTTACTCCGGCCAAGAGAATAACTACAGAATTTCATATGAAGAAAATCTTGGGGCTTCTACAAATATAGTTGTCCGCTTATGCAGACCTATTCCACGAAATATGGGATTTTTTTTGTGGTAACTACTTTACCACAAACCCATTTATATATATTATTCCTTCAACAATAGGAAACCCTTATTATTGGGACAATTAGGCGTAACCGGATCCAAAATTCGAAGCTAAAGAACGAAAGATAAATTACCAAACTTCTGAGAGGGTACTGAACTATGTCTAATACAACGGAAGGACAAGAAGCCAGCAACTCTGGTCTCGAATTTTGTTGAAGTGGCTTTTCTTTCATTTTCTTCAACATTCGTTTGAGCAACGTGTGTGTTTCTGGTCGAGATCTCTTCTATAACATTGAACTGATATTTTTTCAATGCCAATGGTCAACTAATTGGCATCTCAATCCAATCGATGAACGGATTAAAAGACAAACATCTCCGGTGGTCCACTTAGCTTAGGTCGGAGTAGAAATCAGTTCATATGCTGATAAATAATTTATGTGATTTACGGCACACGTAAAATAAAGAAAAAATAATGGAAAATTTGAGATTTTAAGATGATTCCCTAGGTTGTCGTCGTTATCTACATTGTCGATGCCAGGAATTAAATTAATCGCTATATAATCTACATAAGAAATAACGTGTAGACAACCACGTAGATAAAATTGTGTAATCTATCTCGCCCATCCCTGCTAATAGGTAACTTCTCTTCACGAAAACGGGAGCACACTTCTTCACACAGAAACCCATAGGATGCGGAAAAAAGATCCCAGACAAAGATGTTATCGTTGTAAATCAAATAGACTTTATAATAGAACTCCGAACTTATGTGTCATATGTGATGTATACCTATGTTACACAACCGAAAACGATTGTTTTGGAGACTACAAATTTAATTAGTTCTTATTTTTTAAGTTTTAATGTGATCTACATATATTTTGTGACACATGTCTATTTTGTTATGAAAGGGATAGTGTATGAGTCTTGAATTAATAAAAGTAAACTATATTAACCTAAGTATTACATAATTTTGAATTTTACTTCAACTTTGCTGTATTTACTGGAAATGGGCACATAACTATATGGCACTTACTATATCTTTCAGATTAAATACAATTTTTATTAAACCTTTGTTAATTACATTAATTTAGACCTAGCTAAGTGTAAAACCCACGACAAAAAAAGAACCAGCCCTTCTAATATTTTATAAAGCTGAAAGGGTTAATAAAAATATTAATACAAAATATTACATTATTTTTATACCATATAAAGGGTGATTTTTTTGTGGTTAGGATTTTCATGCATTAGTATTTGACAGATCACGCGGGATTTCAGACAAGGTGTCAAAGAGAAAGATGCTCAGTATGCTTTGACATTTCATAATGAATAGACTTACTAACGAGCAACGCTTGCAAATAATTGAATTATATTACAAAAATCAGTGTTCGGTTCGAAAAGTGTTTCGCGATTTACGTCCGATTTATGGTCTACATAATCGACCAAGTGAGCAAACAATTAATGCGATTGTGACCAAGTTTCGCACTCAGTTTACTTTATTGGACATTAAACCAACCACACGAATGCGTACAGTGCGTACAGAAGAGAATATTGCGTCTGTTTCTGAGAGTGTTGCTGAAGACCGTGAAATGTCGATTCGTCGCCGTTCGCAGCAATTGGGTTTGTGTTATTCGACGACATGGAAGATTTTACGCAAAGATCTTGGTGTAAAACCGTATAAAATACAGCTCCTGCAAGAACTGAAGCCGAACGATCTGCCACAACGTCGAATTTTCAGTGAATGGGCCCTAGAAAAGTTGGCAGAAAATCCGCTTTTTTATCGACAAATTTTGTTCAGCGATGAGGCTCATTTCTGGTTGAATGGCTACGTAAATAAGCAAAATTGCAGCATTTGGAGTGAAGAGCAACCAGAAGCCGTTCAAGAACTGCCCATGCATCCCGAAAAATGCACTGTTTGGTGTGGTTTGTACGCTGGTGGAATCATTGGACCGTATTTTTTCAAAGATGCTGTTGGACGCAACGTTACGGTGAATGGCGATCGCTATCGTTCGATGCTAACAAACTTTTTGTTGCCAAAAATGGAAGAACTGAACTTAGTTGACATGTGGTTTCAACAAGATGGCGCTACATGCCACACAGCTCGCGATTCTATGGCCATTTTGAGGGAAAACTTCGGAGAACAATTCATCTCAAGAAATGGCCCGGTAAGTTGGGCACCAAGATCATGCGATTTGACGCCTTTAGACTATTTTTTGTGGGGCTACGTCAAGTCTAAAGTCTACAGAAATAAGCCAGCAACTATTCCAGTTTTGGAAGACAACATTTCCGAAGAAATTCGGGCTATTCCGGCCGAAATGCTCGAAAAAGTTGCCCAAAATTGGACTTTCCAGAAGCCGTTCAAGAACTGCCCATGCATCCCGAAAAATGCACTGTTTGGTGTGGTTTGTACGCTGGTGGAATCATTGGACCGTATTTTTTCAAAGATGCTGTTGGACGCAACGTTACGGTGAATGGCGATCGCTATCGTTCGATGCTAACAAACTTTTTGTTGCCAAAAATGGAAGAACTGAACTTAGTTGACATGTGGTTTCAACAAGATGGCGCTACATGCCACACAGCTCGCGATTCTATGGCCATTTTGAGGGAAAACTTCGGAGAACAATTCATCTCAAGAAATGGCCCGGTAAGTTGGGCACCAAGATCATGCGATTTGACGCCTTTAGACTATTTTTTGTGGGGCTACGTCAAGTCTAAAGTCTACAGAAATAAGCCAGCAACTATTCCAGTTTTGGAAGACAACATTTCCGAAGAAATTCGGGCTATTCCGGCCGAAATGCTCGAAAAAGTTGCCCAAAATTGGACTTTCCGAATGGACCACCTAAGACGCAGCCGCGGTCAACATTTAAATGAAATTATCTTCAAAAAGTAAATGTCATGGACCAATCTAACGTTTCAAATAAAGAACCGATGAGATTTTGCAAATTTTATGCGTTTTTTTTTAAAAAAAAGTTCTCAAGCTCTTAAAAAATCACCCGTTACATATATTTTTGCATTTATTCGTGCTACTAAATTATTGTACAATGAAAATTATATGTTCCTTAAAATAAAACGCTTAAAAAAGCAACATATTTTTATCGGAAAATGGGAAAATGACCTTTACTGAGGTGTCATGGTACAGACATATTCCTTTCAATCACGGGTCGAAAAAATATTTTACTTTAAAAGCTCGTATGCATGTGACCCATCGGTGGTGCACGCGTGACCCACCAGTGGGTCATACGGCAGTAAACGAATTAAGGTATAAATATTCAAAAACTGCACAGACAGTTCTTTATACCAACTTTATCTTCAATAATTGTATCAATAACAAATTTAAAATTTCAATCATTTAAACTTCATGTTTCTGTCCAATATTGAAATCGAGAACATGATAATTGTATTATTGTATTATTGTACATTGAACAAGGTAGGTGTTAACATAAACGTAAGTAATAAATGTTGTTTGTTATTTTTGTGTTCTTCTATAAAAAAAAAATGTTTTCTTAAAAAACATTAACAGAAACAGTCAATTTTATTTAAACTTTTTTTTTTTGTTTTATGTGTATAAAAATAACTTTGGTTATTTCCAAGTTTTAAAAATAAAATTTATTGATGACACATTTAAAGTGTATAATCGAGGTATCGAGCCGAGAACACAAGAACAAAAATTATTATTAAGATAATAAATAGATTCAGATCGAGTCAAGAATTTAGAATTTGTTTATTATTCTATGACTCTTTTTATTTTTTTTGTTCGTATATTATAACGAATAAATATTTAATTGTTTGCAAATACATATATTAAAAAATTGTTAGTTTTATGTTTAATAAAATTATTTGTTTTTATTAAATCGAAATTTCAAAAGAACTAAAATACCCTCGATTTATTTATTATTTGTTGGTTTAATAATCCAATTTATGTATATCAAATGATTCACAGTTTTTGTTCTTTTAACTCTTGTTAAAAACACAAATAATTGAATAAATTTACAAAAAAAAAAAAAAAATAGGAAATTTGTATAATGACTAAACGCCATAAATTTCGATTGTCGAGAAAATTAAAAAATAATTACACGAGTTGAAGAATAATATTTCGACATCATCTAATTGGTATTCCACCATACTTCGCTATGTTTTGATTGAAAATAATGAAACTGGGGCATCAAAGAGAACTTTTTGTGTAAATTATGAATAGTCACTACTTGCAAGTTGTTTTTGTTATCTGTAATAAGTATGACGATATTGAAAAAATTACTTTGTCGCTGAAATTTTTGTAAAACAGGTGTAGAGTTTTTTACGCGACATTCCATTTTTCCAAATCGCATCATCATTTGTCTAGACTATATGCGAGGATCAAAGAATATTGATGATTCAGTTTAATTAAGATTTGCGTAATTCCATTTTACTGAAATGACTAATTGTATTTAAAACATCCTCTAGTACACATTTCCATAGTAAAATGTGGAAATGAACAAAAAAAAAATAAAACATCAACCGTCATATAATTACAAAACTGCCATATAAATAATCAGACAAAACATAGTTTTAGTGAATCATCAATGAATAGTGGTTACAATAAGTCAGCACCTACAAGGTTGAAAACTCGACCTACTAAACAGTTACGAGCATATTGTTGGGACACCATTTTTGAGAAACAAGTTTGGCTACACTCCAGCCTCACTAAAGATAAAGCTAAAACATTGGCTTATTTTAGCCACATAAAGCCAACGCTATACAGGATATATATACAATACCAGACTACGCAGTATTCGTTTCTTTACAAATCAATGGAATACTGTGGCAGAGGATCGTTCAGTTCATTACGACCGGAATTTAAAATATTATTCATTATTAAACTGGGCCTAGTGGACGTCATTTATTTTTGTTTCCACACAATTGTTTAGCTCAGTTTGACCATCTATTGAACTTTTACAATCTTCCAATCGGATTTCATGATCCCCGAGGTGCCCAGCTTGTCACAAAAAAAAAGTTTGCGATTTCAAGATCAGTCGAATGAATTGGTATTATTTTTGAATCAATGAAATCCTCTTCATTTGAAAGTCAAATTTGCTGGTATGTATTTGTAATCATTTCATATTACTTACTTAGCATTCATCAAACATTCAAGTTTGTATTTTGAACATTTTCATAGCAAGTGGATACTATCAAGATGAGGATTTTAAAATTTTAACGGAATCTGACATTGATGCAATTTTTCCAGACATTTCGAAGGGAGGCCAAAAAGCTAGACTTCGGGCTCAAAATTATCGAATGGCGCCCGAAAAATATAACATATTTCGTTAGCGCTGTACGATTTAAATTTCACAATAATTGTAATATTTTATAGGGTTACAAAGTGCAAGTTGATCTTTTATCAGCATCTATCGCATCTGTAACGATTTCAGTAAATCAATGTTTTGAAACTCAGGAGCAGACCTTCATCAAGTTCATTCAACAACAACTAACTTCACGTTTCGTACGTACAGAATTTTATGATTTTTGTTGAGTATAAATCCGTAAGTAATACTTAACCTTTGACAGACCGTGGTCAAAAAATAGTGTAAAACCACCTAGGTTGGGAGATTATCAAAGAAAACTCTTAATAGACTCCGTCTTAGAACACCATTATATGGTTAATATAAGAATATCATATGACAAACTTAAATACGTGGACATATCAAAACATCGACAATCTCGTCCCAGAAACGACCTCAATTAAGATTTTCAGCCCCAATATAGATGTTTGGCCTCTATATATTTTCCTTTATTATATTATTTTAATTATATGCATTATAACAGAACTTTATTATCATCGTGTTGATAAGCGAATATCAATTGGACGATTATATAATAAATACCGAAATGAAGCGCCTCGCCTTAACTTGGATACTTCAGTACTCCCAAATGGTTGAAAAAATGCACGGAAGAAAATTATATTGGTAAGTATCCCTACATTTTAAATATTATTAAGTAGAGTAGTAGAATACGGTTATAATAACGCTCGAAAAGTTCAGTAGTAGTTGATGGCAGGAAGTAGTTTCTTGTTTATAATTTCCTCGCAACCATTTTATTACATTTTCAATTGTTAATACTTTTTATTTCTTTAACGATTATCTATATACAATTCTTAAAGAAATATAAAGTTATAAAACCATTACATATTCCATTAGAATCATCCTCAAATAGTGATCAGGTCGAAACCTACAAAAAAAAAACAAACCACTCTAGAGCTGAAGTTTAAGGAAACTTTCATGGGTAGGCAGAAGGAGTTGGCGAACAAAAAAACAAATAATGCCCAATTTTATAAAGACTAGCTTATATACGAGTATGTCCACCCTGACTCTATCTTTTAATCCAAATTGTTCAATTTAGATTGAATTAGAATTTGAATGATATAAATAGTCGGATTAAATACTTTGATTATTGCGAACTGGCAAACAAATACCGCATACCTTCGAAAACTTCTTTTATCTGCTCAAGAATCCATTAAGATTCATTTTGATACATTAATTTTAATTTGAAATTCATTGGAATAATGTCAAAAATACACAAGTTGGACATTGGTATTAATTACAAAACCATCAGAAATATGCATTCATTTTTTCAGTCTAGACACCTGTGATGACACGTTAAACATTGAGGTTTATGAAATGAAGTTCATGAAATGGGAGACTGTTTCGTTGATGAATTATTTCTTTCATATTACTATCACAACGGGTCTCTAAACGTTGTTTAGATTGTTAAATTGTTTTATCAAAATCATGATGAACATTTTTATCGAAAAATTTTATTCAGTGTGAAGCTCATTTTTGGTTAAATGGTTATGTAAACAAACAGAACTGCAGAATTTGGAGTGATGAAAACTTACACGAAACTGTTCATACACCATCACATCTAGATAAAGTCATTGTGTGGTGTTCATGCTGGTGGAGTGATTAGTCCATATTTCTTTGAAGAAAATGGTCGAAGAGTAACAGTCAATGGAGAGCGATACGGAACAATGGTAAATGATATTTATTCATGCTGTTATTGAGAATAATCTGGAAGTTATGTGGTTTCAAAAAGACGGTCCCACCTGCCACACAGCCACCTTAACAATCGATTTATTGAAAACAAAAATTGGTGATGAAATTATCTCAAGATTTGGTCCAGTTAATTGTCCTCTCAGGTCGTGTGATTTAACACCTTGTGATTTCTTTATTTGGGTATATGTTAAGTCACAAGTTTATGCTGATAATCCAACAACAATTGAGCAATTAAAAATCAACATTGAACGTGCTATTGATGAAATACAGCCAAATGTATGTGAAAAGGTGACGATAAATTGGGCTGATAGAATGCAATACACTGAAAAGTGGTGGTGGTCATTTGAATGATGTTATTTTCCATACATAGGGGCATAATGTAACCTTTCAAATAAAAAAAAATTTTGGTCTCACTGAATAATTTATGTGTTTTTTTTAAATTTTTAAATTGTATCATTCCTATGCCTAATTTCTTTCAAGTAACAGGTTTAAGTTCAGGTAAATAAGAAGTTCTAGCCTGATAGTTTTCATTAAATGGATCGTTTGCATAAGGAACAACTAACCTGCCAATTATGCCATTTACATCAGGGGAGATATCAGCAACAAAACAAAAGTAATAAACTTTTGGGGAACAGAATACTGAATCCAACTTGAAAGTACTATCTGCTTTTACCGACTTCACCAATATTTCAGCAAAATAAATTTTTTACAAGCAAATTTCATCAAAATTGAATTTTTCAGGCACCAAGTCGTAATTCCAAATAATGAATTCTTGCACAGCAGAGAGCAGGCAAGTTCAAGTTAAGTTAATATTAATCATCCCGAGCTTGTACATATCAAAATGTTCTTGCAATTCTATCGTAATTTTGAACTAAACCATAAACACAAATTCTTTTTAAAATTATTGTTTAACGACCAACAATTTTTTGTATTGTAAGCAGAGATTTTGACCGTTGATGCACGTCCTGAAATAATTTCAAGCGAAAATTTTACTTGAGCAATTGAACTGCATTATTCAGTTTCCTGGTCTTCACCTACCACTGCAATCATTTACTTACATGTGTTTGCTGTAGACCTGTATAAAGGGAAATCGATATGAACAGTTGTGTTTTTGGCTGGCTTGCGAGAACTACTAGGTTCTATGATCCGAGCAATGTAACCGCCCGGTCTGTCATAAGCTTTTTATTTTCAAGAAATTTGGAATCATACGTCATGTAACTCACAGATTAGATTTCTTTATAAAATTAAAATAAAATAAAAACTTAAAATAAATAAAGAATATTAACCGTGAAGAGGGTTTCGACCTCGAGATTTTTGCAGATTTACCGTTCGCTACATCGCCGAAGTTAAAAAATACTGGTTTTTAAACAAATCTATATGTGTGTGTCTGCGTCCGTATGCTCGAGGTGTTGCGCCTATTAATTTCTACAGCTCTTTCGTGTGTTGTAAATATTTATAATTAGATAAGATTATATTTTAAATTGTACCGGAAATAGCAGATTTTGATAAAAAGCATTCTTTATTTCACCAAAAGTTCGGCATTTTTATAGACCAGGCAGATTGTCTATTCGGAATAAAACTTCATACTCAAGCTTTTTCTTTAAATTGGAAGATCACCTGTAGTGGCAGCTTCCGTAGGAAATTTTTCTTTCAATGAAAATCAATTTTTTAACCAGGGCCGGCCTTAGCTTTTCCGGATGGTTAAGTTTTTCGCGTTAGAAATTATGTTTGGTGTACTCGAGATCTATGTACATTTGTGGTAAAAGAAAATCGGATGCTGTCCACAACAATTACACAGAAAGTACAGTGCTGTTAGATGTTCCGAAATTATTATTTGTTCAAACAGAATAACTGCCGAATGTAATGCAAAGCAAAAAATTTAGGCACTCCCAACCATGATATCTGCTTAAACAGTGATAATGTTTGGTTCAGTTATCAATTGAAGACTTTTAGTATTTCTTTTCACTGGAAGTCATGATCTCATCATTCTGTATTCGTTCTTTTAATTTAACTGAACTTTTGAAATCGTTATATTACTTCTAGTGTATAACAATTACTGATGCATATGCGTACGCAGGATTTTTGTAAAGAGTGGGAAGGGCGGATGAATGAGGGTCGATATTTTTTAGAACAGGAAATTTTATCTTTTATGACACAAAGATTTAAATACACTTGCAACATACATATTAACTTCATTCCTCTAAAATTGGTCTTCTTACGTAAAGTAATTAGGAGGAGAGCAATTAGTTGAAGGATCAAGAAACGTGCTAGCGCTTAAGCGGTTATTGTGATGGCGAAGAGGTTTCGTAAGCTACTAAATGTATTTTACAAGTTTTATTTTCAATTGAAATCTGTTCGTGTGTTAAACTTTGCCTCACTTGCAATTTTCCTAGAACGTCGTAAGATTTCAAACACAACCATTAATCAAACAAAACTAACTAATTTCGATAAAAGGAGTTTGAAGCATTTGGCAATCATTATAAACCTGACGAATGCAAATTGATACATGATCATATTCTGCATTGCATTGTTAATAAAACTAGCAAAATATGATGTTACTGACCATATTACTAATGACATTTACGAAAGTTTACAGAAATGGCCATCATATAAAGGGTGTTTTTAGAGGTTCACAATTTTAAATTAAAATAGAACAAATAAAACTATTTTGAATATCACTGAAACTAGCTTTATTGGATAGAGAATTTTATGCCATTTACATGTCCAATTTACGAACACTCTTCGCAGCAATTGCGGCTGTACCTCGCTAATAACGCGCCGAATGTTGTGTTCCAAGTGTTCAATCGTCTCTGGTTTATCGGAGTAGACAAGTGACTTAATATATAAAGAAAATAATCTAATGGAGTTAGATCACACGATCTCAGTGACCAATTAACAGGAACATTATGTGAAATTAGTCTTTCATCAAATGTTTCTTTGAGTATATTAATTGTATCCCGCACTGTGTATCATGTGGCACCGTCCTGTTGGAACCAAATATCAGCAAGATTTATGTCGGCTAATTGGGGTACAAAATAGTTAGAAATCATCATCGCCTTTGAAGACACAACAAACAATAATTTTCTCTCGATGTAATGGTGTATCGTGTTCAACCAAAAGTGAGCTTAATCGCTGAACAAAATTTTGTTTGAAAAATCAACATCAATATCAATTTGTGCTTCAGCCAAAGAGAAGTTAAATTTTTAAGTCGAATTGACTGATTTGGGTCTTCCTCAATGTTACACTGGACAGCGTCTATCGCTTATTCGGTACGGACTGTTGCGTATTATCATTTAGAGTATACGTGGTGCGAAAACGATCCATAGTTAACCAATTTACCCGCTCTGATGGACAATTACTACGACCGTAAAATGGACGTAATGCACGATGAGTTTAGCGAACAGAACTATTATTTTGATAAAAAGTTCAACAATTTGCAAACGTCGCCCTAGTTTGAGTTTATTCATTATGAAATGGCAAATTAATCTAATGATAAAGCAAGCGTCAGCTGTCAAATCGGTTGTCAAACAAAACAGTGTTGCCAACTTAAAGATATAAACTTCTAAAAAACACCCTCTACAAGTGGACTAGACCCCTAGCCAACCAAAAAATTCTCTATGTTTTGAAAATATTGAGAAACCACGTGACATTAAATATGTCATATATTGCTTGAAATGACGTCACTAGCAGCTTGTTATGTTTAAGGAAAGTTTACACAAATGGCCATCTTATATAAGTTGATCATAAAGGTCTAGACAATCAAAAAAATACTTTAAACTGTGAAAATTTAGAGTTATTTGCATGAAAGGACGTCGGTAATTAATAAGCTATTATTGACGTGGTCGAGTGTAGCCGCTGCTCTCCTTCTCTATTTTTTAAAATCTTAAAATCTTTAAATCTTAATCTTAACTATTTTTTCGTTTGCTTAGACTCTAATGGCTAACTTGTATACTGTGGCCTTTTACTTCATGTTGTGTGTCATCAAGTTTGTCCCATTTGAGAATTTGATCTATATAGACTTACTTTAATTAATGTTTAAATATTAGATTGTATCATGTGTATCTTGTGTATTTGTCGGGTTTTTGTTTACATTTACAACGTTTATTAGAAGTTTAATAGGATTTATAAGGTTTGTCAGTTACTTCATTCTTGTTGGGTAAATAACGGAAGGCGGGAGACAGTGGTGTGACGTATTGTCTACACCGCGTAAATAATTAATATTCTACGCGTATAGACAATGTATATAAAAAATTAAAAAAATTGGGTCGACAATGTAGAGAATGTAGACAATGTCGAAAAATATTATTTCTGCTAACAATTACCAAAATTCTAGTGTTTCCTTGTAAGTCAAACCATTTTAAGTCGTTCATTCTTTCTTCCAATATGACCTAAAGCTTTTATAGTATGGTAATGAAGAACATTTATGTTAAGGTAAAAGTGCGGAATCGTTAAATGAGCAAAGTTAAATTTTTTTTAAATCGTTTACACGATAAAAATCGGTTGTAAATAGGGCCTATGATGGGATGAATAAATGGTGAAAGGAAGGGTAATTTGCCATACACCACTGAACAATTCACAACAGATTTGACAACATCTAACAACATGGCTGCTATAACCTAACAAATGTCGAGCTCCTTATTGAAGGACCCTTTACAATGTTCAACATCATTATCACGCAATAAAATGGTAAAACATAAAATTTTTTTGAGACAAATAATGATCATATACGAGTGATATTTTATGCAACATTTTTCCCCTTTATTTCCATTTCATTCTCCATTCATTTAGGAGCACAGGGGTTTACTAGGGTGAGCATCAAACTCTGTTGGGTTCTATAGCTTTTATTTTCACCCACGACTTTCCGAGTTGTTTCGGTTCTGCTAGCAGCGTTCATTTCCATGTTAGAGCTGGTCGTGCGATCTTCCTTCTCTCTTATGGGTTCCAATTTCAGAGACCTGGGCAGAAGCCCTTCAGTATTCTCCGAAGGACTTTATTTACAAACACTTGCAACACTAATTTCACATACTAATTAAACAGTGTTAGTTTAGTGTTTGCGGGATACCCATAAGATGGTTCATAACGTTTACCCATAAGATGGTTTATCAGGTCGGTTTTACATGATCCAATTTTTGCATTGAAATCCGTCCTCCTTGTTTTTGTTTGATCATTTTCTTGTGTGTCCTTGCTACTGTGACTTGTAGGTTCGTAAAACTCATTCTTGGTTGTTTCATCTACGTCTTTTGTTGAGTGCCCATGCCTTATTCACAGCGCCCAAAGAATATATTAAGTAACCGCTTCACTTTATTCATCACTGTTTTTTTTATTTTATAACGAAACTTTCGCGGTTCGCTTTTCACATCCTTACTTTTACGCCCGCCGTTGGCAGCCAATTTGAGGGAACTACGGTATTGGTCCGATTTTCGTAGAGGCATCTGTACATTACAAAGTTAAGTTAATTATTTTGCAATTTGGCCCAAGGTCGAATTATAGACGGAAACAATAAGTGGAATATTATAAAAACCTAACTAATGAACGACCCGAAGCAAGAATTTTATGGGCTTTCGGCACAGCCTGGTTTCAATCCGGGATACGCACCTCCTCCAGGTGGATATGTCCCTCCAGGAGGATATCCACCACCTGGAGGATATCCGCCTCAAGGCTATCCGCCACAATCTGGATATGCACCACCACCAGCTCAACGGCATATGGTACTGGTTATATAGATCCAGAAAATCCTGGGGACGAGGAAGCTAAAGGATTTGGATTCACTGATGAAGGTATCCGGAAAGGTTTCATAAAAAAAGTATACGGGATTTTATCTATTCAATTATCTTTAACTGGTGCTATGATAGCGCTATTTGTACTACACGCGCCAACACAAAGATGGGTCTACAAAAATGATTACCTTTGGATCATTGCATTTATAATCTCGTTTGCAACGTTGATACCAATGGCTTGCTGTGAAAGTGTTCGTCGCCAATCACCGATGAATTTTTTATTTTTAAGTATATTTACATTGGCCCAATCGTTTTTGGTTGCTACTGTAGCGGGAATGTATGAATCTGAAGAAGTTTTGCTTGCTGTAATTATAACCGCTGCTTCAGACGCGATGGGATTTCACCGTAATGGGTGGAATACTTTTTGTGGCACTCATTATTTTATTATTGTTCGGTTTCATCTCGATATTTTTCCCGGGCCGCACGATAAAACTTATTTACGCTTCTTGTGGTGCGTTACTGTTTTGTATCTATTTGATTTACGATACACAATTGATGATGGGTGGCGCGCACAAATACTCAATTAGCCCGGAAGAATACATCTTTGCCGCATTGAATTTATATTTGGATATTATCAATATTTTTCTTTACATTTTATCCATTATAGGAGTTGCAAAAAAATGAGGTGGATCATCTTCAATTTAAGCACTCATTTAACTGAAAAAAAAAAAAAAAAAAAAAGCTATATGCCAGCCTATAAATACTGGTCGGCCCATGAGTTTTCTACACTCCGACAGGAGGATCATGGTTGTGTTCCTTTTTATCACACATCATAGCCTGATGATGAAAATTCCATTTTGCATCCTGTCCCTATTCTGTTTCGAACCCGGTACCATCCAATTCAACGGTTGATGTTTCAATTTCCGATTCGTGTCGGAGTCTAGTATTGGTTTCTCTAATCATTTTAGATACGAATCAAAGAATGATTGATCCACTGAATCCTAGCCAGCTTGTAGGGCTGCTGAGTAAGATATACTAGCCAGAAGAGGGGGGGGGGAAGTTTCATTCCATTTCATTATTCGTTTTTTCCTATGATACTCCCAAGCGGTCACCCAACTTGTGAAGCAATCCATGCAATGGTTGCTTGACGTTTGTAATGAAATTGTTTTAGTTTTATCTACAGAATGGACCAAATAATTTTATTTTTTTGAACTAGCGGTTATTTTGAGTATGGTAAGGGTTATGTCACTTCTGATTTGGCAGAATCCGTGTATTCGGTTCGCTGAGTGGGTTTGCGGTCGACTTGAAGAAGATGCCGATTTTGGCAAAAAATCAGCCGATGCATCCTCAACGAGTGGCTGTGTGGTGCGGATTTTGGTCCGGTGGCATCATTGGGCCATTTTTATTTGAACATGAGCAAGGAGCCGCCGTTACTGTCAATGTTGAGCGCTACCGCGCCATGATAAACGATTTTTGTTCCCGGCACTTGAAGAAGAAGACATAGGCAACATTTGGTTTCAACAAGACGGCGGTCCGTGCCACACAGCACATGTTTCAATTGATCTTTTGCGCATTGTCTTCGAAGATCGAATTATCAGCCGAAACGCTGATGTGATTTGGCCGCCTCGGAGCTGTGATTTGACGCCGTTGGAATATTATCTTTGGGGTGCCGTTAAAGATAAGTGTAACGCTGATAAACCGGAACGATTGACGCTCTCAAGAACAATATTCGCATTGCCATTGAAGACATAATGTCGCACACCATCGAAAATGTGCTCACAAATTGGACCAACCGTATGGGGTACGTCAAGGCCAGCGGAGGCAGTCATATGAATGAACTAGTAATCCATAATTAATCGGAAGGATTGTTCTTTACAATGAAAAAATAAATTTGAGAAATATTGAGAACTTTTTGTGATTTAGCATTAAAAAAAAATTATTTGGCCCACCCTATATTTCAGCCACTCACTCCCAACTTGATGAAAGATATCTCCAGTGAAAAAGGACCAGAAAATGCAAACGTCGATTGATAATCAAAAGGCGGATCTCTATCCCACCTGTATTTTTGTTCAAGACAAGATTATCATCACAGCTATCAGACAGTTTTAGTCTGAAAAACCACATTAAAATTTTGATCAAAATAGAGCCAAAAATAGTAAACAATCCACAAAACTCATTTACTCTTAAGTTTCTTAGTAACTCCAACTACGTTGCTCAAAAACGGACGTTTAAATCAGAAATGTTCATGACAGACGGCACATTTGACACAACGAAATCATAGCCGAATTTAGCCTCGTCGCTTATGGTTTTACCAATACTACATCGATTGACCAAGATTTTCAATCTCACCTATTTCTTTATTAAAATTTAATTGTAACTACCAAAATATAGGTAAAACCCAATTTAAACTGGAAAACTGAAAGATGAAGTCTTCATACCGGAAAACAATGAAACAAGCAACGAAAAAGTAATAATCTACATTGTCTACATATTTTAGTAATTCTCGACACCAACATGTACAAAATTCGGAAATACGCGTAGACGCACAACACTGCGGAGGGAAAATAATGAAAATTAGATAAGATGGGACACAAGCATATTAAAATACTCGTGCATTTTTCAATCTAAAACAATCTGAACAGACATGCCGTCATATTTGAAAGTGCCACACCTCACCCCACACCTAAATGAATGAATTGGAATTGCATCACCAACCTTGGCAAACGTGAGGCACCCAACCGCGTTAATTTCTCACGCTGGCCATCATATTTTAACTGACATTTAACAATTAGCATATATAAGAAAAACGTATCATAAATATTAAATTATGATGGCATTTAAAGTGCAAGCAATATCTAAACATTATCAGTTTACGGTATGAATGTTTGATTAGGCCTCATCCATCGTCATAAATTTTTGTTGCGTGAGAGTGAAATCAAATTTTTGTAGGAGTTCCACGATGCTAAAACTTTTTCTTTAAAAATTTATTTAATTTCCAAAAACAAACTTTTCGCAATTTATGTTAGACAAAATTTTATTAAATTCCAAAACTATAAGAAGAAAGAATTGAACAGCAAAAAGTATCTGATTTGATGTTATGAATTTCAAATCGAAAAACCGAATCTAAAAATAAAATTTATTATTGTTTGAGATTAAACGCAAAACGAACTTAAATTGCATTCTAATGTACGGATAAAATTTAAATATATGGGGACATGAGGTGTTTTTATAATTCAGTTTTATAAATATTTGGTGCACTTTTTGTGCGCCTGAAATTTTTTTTAAATTACTGTGTCGCTCAAAAATTACCATTGGCATTATATTTGAATGAATTAAAAGACTTTGCCTTTGTAAAAATGTTGACGACATCACTCGATCGAATATTTATTTGTGGCTCGGTTTCTCTTCATATGTGGGTATAGGATAGAGGTGTGTCCCGATGGACTGCGTACATGTACTCAATTAATATTCGCCAAATAGCAATAAATGATATTGGCAAATATTAAACGTCACGTTTTTTAAAATTAAAAATTGTTTCTAAAATTTCACATGACCTTTCCTATGCAATCACACCTTGCACAATCCGTAGCAAATATATAATTGCCGTGTCGCGTATTGTCGCGTATCGACATATTGTTGTACACCGTTTGACATAATTGACGCCTGTAATTAAATAGAGTTATATCAAAAATGTAAATATTTGTGTTTAACAATATCCAGCACACACAAAAAAAAATGTAAAAACAGTCTGGCCTTTGTGGCATTTAATACGAGTACAATAATATTATTGTGTGGTACGTTATAAATTGATAATGTACTGAAATGATATGTGATTGACATGCGATTTCGATTCGATACTGTACAATGCGAAGAAAATTTAATTCGTCGATTTAATTGAAATGTCGATTAAATGTGGATGTGCTGTGCGTTTAAATTTTTTTTTGTTTCGTAATGTTTAATTGCAACCGCAAATTTTGTACGATCCAATCAGTTCTTAGAAAGTTGGTTCTGGTGAATTGTCCGCGCATACTAAATGAGGAGTACAGATTTGTGATTGAAGGTTCTCAGGTGATACAAATCTCAAAGACGTGCGTGTGCCTTTATATGCGGTATATTGAAAATCAGATTTGCTTTAAACTTTAGCGATGTCCCATGTTCAAGAAATTGTGATGGAAATATTATTTTGCTAATTAAACCTGGGTTAACCTAACTTAAAGAACTAATTTCGCCAAGCACAAAAAACTTTTTCAACCAGAGATACCGGTTTCAATTAGAGAGAACAATAATTGGCCATTAATTCGGCTTCGAAACCATAATTCTATTGCTACGATCCACAAAATATTGATGGCCGAAAGGAGAATATTATTTATTATATTCCAGAAATTGAGCCTTGCCATAATGTCATCGAAAATTATGATTAAAAAATGGAAGTTTGCTGTACAGCAGCAAGAAGTCACGTACGGAATCTTTGTAAAAATATTTGAAATAAGAATTTAGACATTTATTAACTAATTTAAATGTTTTATTAAAATTTTCAAATTTATGGCTAGGGCCGATGATGAATTCCACAATCGTACGAAATAACTTCCATTTTAGCGATAATCTGTGACAACGACTATACTCTTCAAGTATCACCATTTTTCAGGTCTCTAGTTTTGGACCTAAATTAGTTTTGATAATTTTAATCTGGAAGAACTACTACATTCAGTTTTGATCCGATGTGAAATATAAATAAAAGAATAAATAAATAAATAATTTCGCCAGTTTCGCTCTTGAATATAAATTTTGAAACACAGCACAGCAACAAAAAAAAAATTAATGAAATGACAAAAAATTAGCTTACTTTGAAGAAGAAGCTTGAAAAATACCAATTTCACTGGCTACAAGGTACAAAGCTTAAAATAAAAGTCATTTTATATGTAAAATTTCATTTCACTTCAGCTAGAAATGAAATTGAATGCTGAAAAATATCAGTGATTCACTTACGAAAACAACCAGGCCCAACCTATAAAAGTCATGGCAAGAAGTTTGCATCACACTTGCTCAAGCAAAGAAATAATGGAAGACTTACAAAATAAAGGTCTTGAAATACTAGATACTGCGAATTTTGTTAAAAAAGAGAGAACAGAAATTCAGGAAGGAAACCAAATTATCAGTAAAAGGAGACTCCCTCTTTTTATGCTGGTATTTGACAACAAAGAGAATGTTCAAAACATTTATGAAATAAAAGGAATCCTTCACATGAAGGTAAAAATTGAATCAAAGAGGAGAACCACAACACGCACACCCCAATGCAAGAAATGTCATGCATTTAATCACACCCAAGGATATTGCGGCCGGGATCCAAGATGTGTAAAATGCTTAGGTAATCATTTTACCCAGGCATTAACAATAGGGAGAGATGTGCAAGCCAAGTGTACTAATTGTAAGGGTCAACATACGGCTAATTATCGATGCTTTGAGGTTGCTAAACAACTACAAAAATTAAGAGATAAAACAAGAAATCAACCGCAAAATTACGAAAATCGAAGGGTTCAAATATCAAATCAGATGGATCAAAACCGACAACCAAGCAACACAGGGCAAAGAAGTTCATTTGCGCAGGTAGTGAAAGGTTTGGGTTCAACCAAACATATGGGTTCCGAAAGTAACCAAATTATGGAAAACATTATGAACAGAATTGCAGCTAATACAAAGCGGCTAGATGACCAAAGTAATCTGAACAACATGATGCTTGATCAATTGAAAAAAATGGCAACTCCCTCAACGCAATCCAACAAAAAATGTTAAGTAAGAACACAACTTTCAAAATAGCAATCTGGAATGCGAATGGCATTATGCAACGTCCCTTAAGCTAGCAGAACCCATACAGCAGAACATTACAAGATAGTATGAATAATTTTAGGCTAATAATAGGCTAATTAAATGCTCTACTAAAAAATTTTGGGCTCCACCCCTTCCAACAAAAACGAAGGGTTCTGCTAGCTTTAGAAAAAGTTAGCAGAACCCATATCGAAAAATATTTTAAAACTAATTGGAAAATTAAAGGTTAATTTTAGGCTAATTAAATGCCCTATGTAAATTTTATTATTCTGCTCATTCTAGAAAAGGCATAAGGTTTTATCATTTCAGAGCTAGCAGAACCCAAATCGAAAATCGAACCAAAACCGAAATTGGAACCCAAAACAAGATCAATTAACATGCAAATAATTTTAGGCTCATTATGGCCTAATCAAATGCCCCATTAAAAAATTTTGGGCTCCACTAGTTCTTGACCAAACTTCAGGTCATTTAATCTAAAGCTAGCAGAACCCAAATCGAAATACGGACCAAAGCCGAAATTAGAACCCAAAACAAGATCAATTAACATGCAAATAATTTTAGGCTCATTATGACCTAATCAAATGTCCCATTAAAAAATTTTGGGCTCCACTAGTTCTTGACCAAACTTCAGGTCATTTAATCTAAAGCTAGCAGAACCCAAATCGAAAATCGAACCAAAACCGAAATTAGAACCCAAAACAAGATCAATTAACATAGAAATAATTTTAGGCTCATTATGACCTAATCAGATGCCCCAATAAAATATTTTGGGCTCCACTAGTTTTGGTCAAGAACTTCAGGTCGTTTAGTCTAAAGCTATCATGGCTAGCTCGCCCATGACCTGAAGTTAGATCGCTAAGCACACCTCCGCCACAAACTTCCTCAGAAGATATGTAACGATCATTACGGTAGACCTCGAAGTCAGAGGGAAATACTTCTTGGTTGTGCAGGCTTCTATTTAAATAAGTTTAGTTAGAGTGACAACATCGTGAGGCAAGAAAAGCGTGTTGAACAAGCCAATTTCAGTTTTTCTTTGGAGCACTCTTACATTTCGATAAAAAATCGAAAGTGCTCTTTGTTTATTGACAATGATTAAACTATAAATTTCTTTATAGAGGTCTCAATGTCCCAACATGGTTGGAGAAACCATAATTTTGAAAATTGTGCTCTGGAACTAATAACTTTAACGACGAATAATGTTTAAACGCGAGCTTATGGCACTTAATCCTGGTGTTATTTCTAAAGAAGTTTCAGGGAAAAGTTCTGTAACAAAAATGGCCATTAGAGACGGTATCCGGGTTGAGGTGCAGCTCCTACAATTTGAAAATTTGATACTATCGGAGTAATTTGGGTTATTCGTGTGGTGCTTGGCGGTCGTCAATACGAGTACAATGTTTCAATTGTATAAAGCGAGATAGTAGAGTTGTTAACGGAGAATGAAATAAAGGACTAGTTGTAGGTGCCAGTTGTTTTTCCTTAAACTTTATATTTCGACTTTTTTATGATGGCGTTTTAGTAATAGTCGAATAATAAGTTCCTTTGTCAAATGGGCCGGCATTAAAGGATATTATTGGTTGGATGATTTTTGTTATTAAGATCCAAACGTTTATCACACAACGAAATTTCTGGTGAACCTGGCTAGTTGCAGATGAAAGGTGAATCAAATATTGTAATTGCGCGGGAACTGTATTAAGAAATTATTAACTTCTATTCCTAGCAGACGAATGCAATGATTTCAACTAGTTTTGTCGATAGATGCTCTTCTGGTAACATTGAAATTACTCATCATTCATTTGATGTTGTCCAAGGAATTGGATATTCGGACAAAATTTTTTTTGTTTGTTGCGGAGTTTTTGACGAAATGGTCGGTGACTTAAATTACTGATTACTAATATTTCTCAAACCTTGTGCAAGGTTCGTATGAAAGTTACCGATAAATATTAATTGGTCATAGATTGCATTGACATTTTTAAAGCATACATCAATATTGTCCTAAATAAGTTTGAGCTTGTCAAGTCTGTTGTCAAAAATGCAAAGACGATCATATACTACTAAATCGCCTTTGCATTTTTGATATTAATGTTAATCAGAAGTAGAGCTTATTAGAATTCTTGGTCAAAGGTGTGACTTTTTAGCAACATCTCGCCAACAATGCAAAAATAATGAAAATGTTTAGCATACTCACTCAGAACTTAGAAACCGTTCCTAGATTAGCCCACACATATAGGATGCAACATGTTACCACAAAACCCTTCACCAAAGTTCACAGCTTACTTTTTTATAAAAATAAAAAATTCGGTACAAAAATTTCACACAAAGTAACACGAATTCTTAAGCTGCCCATACACGGTTCAACTTGGTCTGCAGACTAGTCAAGTTGTATCGTTTGTAGGGCAGTTGTACAACGATTTTGAAGGTTCGAAGCTAGGTTGCAAGAAAATCAAAAAATCTTGATTTTTATAGGCGGAGTCAGTGGTTGTACGACCAAGTTGCAATGTGTGTGGACAAGTTGTACAACTTAAATGACATTTTATTTTTATTGGGAATTTTAATACCGTTATTGACGAAGATTATAACTAAACCACATAAAACGAGCTAAATATTTTATTAAAAAAAGAATAAGTTTCTTTAATTGAAATGGCTGTAGTTAATAATCAGTTGTGGAGAGACTTGTTCGAAGAATTCGAACAATGTCCACAATTATGGAAAGTTAAAAGTTCTGTGTACAAAAATAAAGATAAAAAGCAAAAAGCATGGGAGAAATTGTTAACCATATATAAAAACTTAGATAGTGTAGCCTCACTTCAAGTTTAAAGAATAAAATAAACAACATAAGAAGCTGCTATCGCCACGAAGTTAATAAGGTTATAAAACGTGAGAAATCTGGAGCTGGTGAGGATGATGTATACGTCCCATCATTGTGGTATTTTGAAATTTTATATTTCCTAAGGGACAATGAAATCCCAACCGCTGGAATTTCTAGTGTGGATACCGAGATGATGATGTAGAGGAAATTGAAGTAAGTTATACATTTTAAAGATATTTCACATTACTGTTAAATTTCTATGTTAGCTTGAAACAACCCTCCCAGTTTCCAAAAAAAATATGTCGAAATAAAAATAATCGGGACGAATTTTTGGAAACAGCTGTCGATCATTTAGTTCGACTTAAAACTAAAAAAGATGAGTCAGAAATATTTGCTGAAGGATGGGCAACATCTTTTAAAAAACTGAATGATAGACAGAAACTTTATGTCAAAAAAGCCATAGATGAAATTTTAATAATGGGACAATTAAATGAGCTGACACTTAACACAGTTTCTCCATTGCCCAGTTCCAGTAGTTCATCACGCGCTGATTCTAGATGTTCAACACCGTATACGTCAAATCAATTGCCTAGTACCAGTAGTTTTTCGCATGCTGATCCTAGATGCTCAACAATTTATGCATCAAACCCACTACCAAGTACCAGTAATTCTTCACGAGCTGATGACTCTAGATGTGTAAAACCTTATACATCAAATCACATCGTTATTGAGGAAATTGTTCCTGTTAATTTTAATATTTCTAGGTCATCACAAAATTCAAATCATATAACTTTTAATGATCTTTTTAATGAACCGGTGTGAAGTTTCTAACAAAAAATAACAAAAAAGCCAAATTATATATGTGTTGGTAACACTCAATATTAAATTCTTATTAGAAAAAATTGAGTGAGATTTATTACACTGTAAAATTATTTTCGGAACGAGGATATTTTAAAATTAAATTTTCTTAAATATAATTTATTCAAAAATACAAAATATTAATGAAATGCAATGATTATTAAAACAGATAAGAAAAAACAAATAAAAATCAAGTGAGAATTAGTTAACAAATTAATAAAAGTAAAACCTATAACAGAAAAATATCAGAATTGTTTATTGAAATTTCTCGATCAAAATACTGTGTATTTTATCAATCTGGGCCAATAACAAGCCACTTTCAGAGATTAGGGCAAGACACCACTATATAGGTTGAATTGGCCTATCTCCAAAGAACATTTTCCGGTATAAGGTTTTCCCAAGCGGAGAAAATGCAACCTTGTTAATAGCAATTTTCCAACCGTACATTTTGAGTATTTATCAATCTGGGCCAATAACAAGCCACTTCCAGAGATTAGGGCAAGACACCACTGTATAGGTCGAATTGACCTATCTCTAAAGAACATTTTCCGGTATAAGGTTTTCCCAAGCGGAGAAAATGCAACCTTGTTAATAGCAATTTTCCAACGTAAATTTTGAGTATTTTATCAATCTGGGCCAATAACAAGCCACTTCCAGAGATTAGGGCAAGACACCACTATATAGGTTGAATTGGCCTATCTCCAAAGAACATTTTCCGGTATAAGGTTTTCCCAAGCGGAGAAAATGCAACCTTGTTAATAGCAATTTTCCAACCGTACATTTTGAGTATTTATCAATCTGGGCCAATAACAAGCCACTTCCAGAGATTAGGGCAAGACACCACTGTATAGGTCGAATTGACCTATCTCTAAAGAACATTTTCCGGTATAAGGTTTTCCCAAGCGGAGAAAATGCAACCTTGTTAATAGCAATTTTCCAAAGTAAATTTTGAGTATTTTATCAATCTGAGCCAATAACAAGCCACTTCCAGAGATTAGGGCAAGACACCACTATATAGGTTGAATTGGCCTATCTCCAAAGAACATTTTCCGGTATAAGGCTTTCCCAAGCGGAGAAAATGCAACCTTGTTAATAGCAATTTTCCAACCGTACATTTTGAGTATTTATCAATCTGGGCCAATAACAAGCCACTTCCAGAGATTAGGGCAAGACACCACTATATAGGTCGAATTGACCTATCTCTAAAGAACATTTTCCGGTATAAGGTTTTCCCAAGCGGAGAAAATGCAACCTTGTTAATAGCAATTTTCCAAAGTAAATTTTGAGTATTTTATCAATCTGGGCCAATAACAAGCCACTTCCAGAGATTAGGGCAAGACACCACTATATAGGTTGAATTGGCCTATCTCCAAAGAACATTTTCCGGTATAAGGTTTTCCCAAGCGGAGAAAATGCAACCTTGTTAATAGCAATTTTCCAAAGTAAATTTTGAGTATTTTATCAATCTGGGCCAATAACAAGCCACTTCCAGAGATTAGGGCAAGACACCACTATATAGGTTGAATTGGCCTATCTCCAAAGAACATTTTCCGGTATAAGGTTTTCCCAAGCGGAGAAAATGCAACCTTGTTAATAGCAATTTTCCAACCGTACATTTTGAGTATTTATCAATCTGGGCCAATAACAAGCCACTTCCAGAGATTAGGGCAAGACACCACTGTATAGGTCGAATTGACCTATCTCTAAAGAACATTTTCCGGTATAAGGTTTTCCCAAGCGGAGAAAATGCAACCTTGTTAATAGCAATTTTCCAAAGTAAATTTTGAGTATTTTATCAATCTGGGCCAATAACAAGCCACTTCCAGAGATTAGGGCAAGACACCACTATATAGGTTGAATTGGCCTATCTCTAAAGAACATTTTCCTGTATAAGGTTTTCCCAAGCGGAGAAAATGCAACCTTGTTAATAGCAATTTTCCAACCGTACATTTTGAGTATTTTATCAATCTGGGCCAATAACAAGCTACTTCCAGAGATTAGGGCAAGACACCACTATATAGGTTGAATTGGCCTATCTCTAAAGAACATTTTCCGGTATAAGGTTTTCCCACGCGGAGAAAATGCAACCTTGTTAATAGCAATTTTCCACCTAAATTTTGAGTATTTATCAATCTTGGCCAATAACAAGCCACTTCCAGAGATTAGGGCAAGACACCACTATATAGGTTGAATTGGCCTATCTCTAAAGAACATTTTCCGGTATAAGGTTTTCCCACGCGGAGAAAATGCAACCTTGTTAATAGCAATTTTCCACCTTAATTTTGAGTATTTATCAATCTTGGCCAATAACAAGCCACTTCCAGAGATTAGGGCAAGACACCACTATATAGGTTGAATTGGCCTATCTCTAAAGAACATTTTCCGGTATAAGGTTTTCCCAAGCGGAGAAAATGCAACCTTGTTAATAGCAATTTTCCACCGTAAATTTTGGGTATTTATCAATCTGGGCCAATAACAAGCGACTTCCAGAGATTAGGGCAAGACACCACTATATAGGTTGAATTGGCCTATCTCCAAAGAACATTTTCCGGTATAAGGTTTTCCCAAGCGGAGAAAATGCAACCTTGTTAATAGCAATTTTCCAACCGTACATTTTGAGTATTTATCAATCTGGGCCAATAACAAGCCACTTCCAGAGATTAGGGCAAGACACCACTGTATAGGTCGAATTGACCTATCTCTAAAGAACATTTTCCGGTATAAGGTTTTCCCAAGCGGAGAAAATGCAACCTTGTTAATAGCAATTTTCCAACGTAAATTTTGAGTATTTTATCAATCTGGGCCAATAACAAGCCACTTCCAGAGATTAGGGCAAGACACCACTATATAGGTTGAATTGGCCTATCTCCAAAGAACATTTTCCGGTATAAGGTTTTCCCAAGCGGAGAAAATGCAACCTTGTTAATAGCAATTTTCCAACCGTACATTTTGAGTATTTATCAATCTGGGCCAATAACAAGCCACTTCCAGAGATTAGGGCAAGACACCACTGTATAGGTCGAATTGACCTATCTCCAAAGAACATTTTCCGGTATAAGGTTTTCCCAAGCGGAGAAAATGCAACCTTGTTAATAGCAATTTTCCAAAGTAAATTTTGAGTATTTTATCAATCTGAGCCAATAACAAGCCACTTCCAGAGATTAGGGCAAGACACCACTATATAGGTTGAATTGGCCTATCTCTAAAGAACATTTTCCGGTATAAGGTTTTCCCACGCGGAGAAAATGCAACCTTGTTAATAGCAATTTTCCACCTAAATTTTGAGTATTTATCAATCTTGGCCAATAACAAGCCACTTCCAGAGATTAGGGCAAGACACCACTATATAGGTTGAATTGGCCTATCTCTAAAGAACATTTTCCGGTATAAGGTTTTCCCACGCGGAGAAAATGCAACCTTGTTAATAGCAATTTTCCACCTTAATTTTGAGTATTTATCAATCTTGGCCAATAACAAGCCACTTCCAGAGATTAGGGCAAGACACCACTATATAGGTTGAATTGGCCTATCTCTAAAGAACATTTTCCGGTATAAGGTTTTCCCAAGCGGAGAAAATGCAACCTTGTTAATAGCAATTTTCCACCGTAAATTTTGGGTATTTATCAATCTGGGCCAATAACAAGCGACTTCCAGAGATTAGGGCAAGACACCACTATATAGGTTGAATTGGCCTATCTCTAAAGAACATTTTCCGGAATAAGGTTTTCCCACGCGGAGAAAATGCAACCTTGTTAATAGCAATTTTCCACCTAAATTTTGAGTGTTTATCAAACTGGGCCAATAACAAGCCACTTCCAGAGATTAGGGCAAGACACCACAATATAGGTTGAATTGGCCTATCTCTAAAGAACATTTTCCGGTATAAGGTTTTCCCACGCGGAGAAAATGCAACCTTGTTAATAGCAATTTTCCACCGTAAATTTTGGGTATTTATCATTCTGGGCCAATAACAAGCCACTTCCAGAGATTAGGGCAAGACACCACTATATAGGTTGAATTGGCCTATCTCTAAAGAACATTTTCCGGTATAAGGTTTTCCCACGCGGAGAAAATGCAACCTTGTTAATAGCAATTTTCCAACCGTACATTTTGAGTATTTATCAATCTGGGCCAATAACAAGCCACTTCCAGAGATTAGGGCAAGACACCACTATATAGGTTGAATTGGCCTATCTCTAAAGAACATTTTCCGGTATAAGGTTTTCCCACGCGGAGAAAACGCAACCTTGTTAATAGCCATTTTCCACCGTAAATTTTGAGTGTTTATCAAACTGGGCCAATAACAAGCCACTTCCAGAGATTAGGGCAAGGCACCACAATATAGGTTGAATTGGCCTATCTCTAAAGAACATTTTCCGGTATAAGGTTTTCCCACGCGGAGAAAATGCAACCTTGTTAATAGGAATTTTCCACCGTAAATTTTGAGTATTTATCAATCTGGGCCAATAACAAGCCACTTCCAGAGATTAGGGCAAGACACCACTATATAGGTTGAATTGGCCTATCTCTAAAGAACATTTTCCGGTATAAGGTTTTCCCACGCGGAGAAAATGCAACCTTGTTAATAGCAATTTTCCACCTAAATTTTGAGTATTTATCAAACTGGGCCAATAACAAGCCACTTCCAGAGATTAGGGCAAGACACCACAATATAGGTTGAATTGGCCTATCTCTAAAGAACATTTTCCGGTATAAGGTTTTCCCACGCGGAGAAAATGCAACCTTGTTAATAGCAATTTTCCACCTAAATTTTGAGTATTTATCTATCTGGGCCAATAACAAGCCACTTCCAGAGATTAGGGCAAGACACCACAATATAGGTTGAATTGGCCTATCTCTAAAGAACATTTTCCGGTATAAGGTTTTCCCAAGCGGAGAAAATGCAACCTTGTTAATAGGAATTTTCCACCGTAAATTTTGAGTATTTATGATGATATTTATTTTCACTTACTCAAAATTTACGGTGGAAAATTGCTATTAACAAGGTTGCATTTTCTCCGCGTGGGAAAACCTTATACCGGAAAATGTTCTTTAGAGATAGGCCAATTCAACCTATATAGTGGTGTCTTGCCCTAATCTCTTGAAGTGGCTTGTTATTGGCCCAGATTGATAAATACTCAAAATGTACGGTTGGAAAATTCCTATTAACAAGGTTGCATTTTCTCCGCGTGGGAAAACCTTATACAGGAAAATGTTCTTTGGAGATAGGTCAATTCGACCTATATAGTGGTGTCTTGCCCTAATCTCTGGAAGTCGCTTGTTATTGGCCCAGATTGATAAATACCCAAAATTTACGGTGGAAAATTGCTATTAACAAGGTTGCATTTTCTCCGCTTGGGAAAACCTTATACCGGAAAATGTTCTTTAGAGATAGGCCAATTCAACCTATATTGTGGTGTCTTGCCCTAATCTCTGGAAGTGGCTTGTTATTGGCCCAGTTTGATAAACACTCAAAATTTACGGTGGAAAATTGCTATTAACAAGGTTGCATTTTCTCCGCGTGGGAAAACCTTATACCGGAAAATGTTCTTTAGAGATAGGCCAATTCAACCTATATAGTGGTGTCTTGCCCTAATCTCTGGAAGTCGCTTGTTATTGGCCCAGATTGATAAATACCCAAAATTTACGGTGGAAAATTGCTATTAACAAGGTTGCATTTTCTCCGCTTGGGAAAACCTTATACCGGAAAATGTTCTTTAGAGATAGGCCAATTCAACCTATATAGTGGTGTCTTGCCCTAATCTCTGGAAGTGGCTTGTTATTGGCCCAGATAGATAAATACTCAAAATTTAGGTGGAAAATTGCTATTAACAAGGTTGCATTTTCTCCGCGTGGGAAAACCTTATACCGGAAAATGTTCTTTAGAGATAGGCCAATTCAACCTATATTGTGGTGTCTTGCCCTAATCTCTGGAAGTGGCTTGTTATTGGCCCAGTTTGATAAATACTCAAAATTTAGGTGGAAAATTGCTATTAACAAGGTTGCATTTTCTCCGCGTGGGAAAACCTTATACCGGAAAATGTTCTTTAGAGATAGGCCAATTCAACCTATATGTGGTGTCTTGCCCTAATCTCTTGAAGTGGCTTGTTATTGGCCCAGATTGATAAATACTCAAAATGTACGGTTGGAAAATTGCTATTAACAAGGTTGCATTTTCTCCGCTTGGGAAAACCTTATACCGGAAAATGTTCTTTGGAGATAGGCCAATTCAACCTATATAGTGGTGTCTTGCCCTAATCTCTGGAAGTGGCTTGTTATTGGCCCAGATTGATAAATACTCAAAATTTACGGTTGGAAAATTGCTATTAACAAGGTTGCATTTTCTCCGCTTGGGAAAACCTTATACCGGAAAATGTTCTTTGGAGATAGGCCAATTCAACCTATATAGTGGTGTCTTGCCCTAATCTCTGGAAGTGGCTTGTTATTGGCCCAGATTGATAAAATACTCAAAATGTACGGTTGGAAAATTGCTATTAACAAGGTTGCATTTTCTCCGCTTGGGAAAACCTTATACCGGAAAATGTTCTTTGGAGATAGGTCAATTCGACCTATATAGTGGTGTCTTGCCCTAATCTCTGGAAGTGGCTTGTTATTGGCCCAGATTGATAAATACTCAAAATTTACGGTGGAAAATTCCTATTAACAAGGTTGCATTTTCTCCGCGTGGGAAAACCTTATACCGGAAAAGTTCTTTAGAGATAGGCCAATTCAACCTATATTGTGGTGTCTTGCCCTAATCTCTGGAAGTGGCTTGTTATTGGCCCAGATTGATAAATACTCAAAATTTAGGTGGAAAATTGCTATTAACAAGGTTGCATTTTCTCCGCGTGGGAAAACCTTATACCGGAAAATGTTCTTTAGAGATAGGCCAATTCAACCTATATTGTGGTGCCTTGCCCTAATCTCTGGAAGTGGCTTGTTATTGGCCCAGATTGATAAATACTCAAAATTTACGGTGGAAAATTGCTATTAACAAGGTTGCATTTTCTCCGCTTGGGAAAACCTTATACCGGAAAATGTTCTTTAGAGATAGGCCAATTCAACCTATATAGTGGTGTCTTGCCCTAATCTCTGGAAGTGGCTTGTTATTGGCCCAGATTGATAAATACTCAAAATTTACGGTGGAAAATTGCTATTAACAAGGTTGCATTTTCTCCGCGTGGGAAAACCTTATACCGGAAAATGTTCTTTAGAGATAGGCCAATTCAACCTATATAGTGGTGTCTTGCCCTAATCTCTGGAAGTGGCTTGTTATTGGCCCAGATTGATAAAATACTCAAAATGTACGGTTGGAAAATTGCTATTAACAAGGTTGCATTTTCTCCGCTTGGGAAAACCTTATACCGGAAAATGTTCTTTGGAGATAGGTCAATTCGACCTATATAGTGGTGTCTTGCCCTAATCTCTGGAAGTGGCTTGTTATTGGCCCAGATTGATAAATACTCAAAATGTACGGTTGGAAAATTGCTATTAACAAGGTTGCATTTTCTCCGCGTGGGAAAACCTTATACCGGAAAATGTTCTTTAGAGATAGGCCAATTCAACCTATATAGTGGTGTCTTGCCCTAATCTCTGGAAGTGGCTTGTTATTGGCCCAGATTGATAAATACTCAAAATTTACGGTGGAAAATTCCTATTAACAAGGTTGCATTTTCTCCGCGTGGGAAAACCTTATACCGGAAAATGTTCTTTAGAGATAGGCCAATTCAACCTATATTATGATGTCTTGCCCTAATCTCTGGAAGTGGCTTGTTATTGGCCCAGTTTGATAAATACTCAAAATTTACGGTGGAAAATTGCTATTAACAAGGTTGCATTTTCTCCGCTTGGGAAAACCTTATACCGGAAAATGTTCTTTAGAGATAGGCCAATTCAACCTATATAGTGGTGTCTTGCCCTAATCTCTGGAAGTGGCTTGTTATTGGCCCAGATTGATAAATACTCAAAATTTACGGTGGAAAATTCCTATTAACAAGGTTGCATTTTCTCCGCGTGGGAAAACCTTATACCGGAAAATGTTCTTTAGAGATAGGCCAATTCAACCTATATTGTGGTGTCTTGCCCTAATCTCTGGAAGTGGCTTGTTATTGGCCCAGTTTGATAAACACTCAAAATTTACGGTGGAAAATTGCTATTAACAAGGTTGCATTTTCTCCGTGTGGGAAAACCTTATACCGGAAAATGTTCTTTAGAGATAGGCCAATTCAACCTATATAGTGGTGTCTTGCCCTAATCTCTGGAAGTGGCTTGTTATTGGCCCAGATTGATAAATACTCAAAATTTACGGTGGAAAATTGCTATTAACAAGGTTGCATTTTCTCCGCGTGGGAAAACCTTATACCGGAAAATGTTCTTTAGAGATAGGCCAATTCAACCTATATAGTGGTGTCTTGCCCTAATCTCTGGAAGTGGCTTGTTATTGGCCCAGATTGATAAATACTCAAAATTTACGGTGGAAAATTCCTATTAACAAGGTTGCATTTTCTCCGCGTGGGAAAACCTTATACCGGAAAATGTTCTTTAGAGATAGGCCAATTCAACCTATATTGTGGTGTCTTGCCCTAATCTCTGGAAGTGGCTTGTTATTGGCCCAGTTTGATAAACACTCAAAATTTACGGTGGAAAATTGCTATTAACAAGGTTGCATTTTCTCCGCGTGGGAAAACCTTATACCGGAAAATGTTCTTTAGAGATAGGCCAATTCAACCTATATAGTGGTGTCTTGCCCTAATCTCTGGAAGTCGCTTGTTATTGGCCCAGATTGATAAATACCCAAAATTTACGGTGGAAAATTGCTATTAACAAGGTTGCATTTTCTCCGCTTGGGAAAACCTTATACCGGAAAATGTTCTTTAGAGATAGGCCAATTCAACCTATATAGTGGTGTCTTGCCCTAATCTCTGGAAGTGGCTTGTTATTGGCCCAGATTGATAAATACTCAAAATTTAGGTGGAAAATTGCTATTAACAAGGTTGCATTTTCTCCGCGTGGGAAAACCTTATACCGGAAAATGTTCTTTAGAGATAGGCCAATTCAACCTATATAGTGGTGTCTTGCCCTAATCTCTGGAAGTGGCTTGTTATTGGCCCAGATTGATAAATACTCAAAATTTACGGTGGAAAATTCCTATTAACAAGGTTGCATTTTCTCCGCGTGGGAAAACCTTATACCGGAAAATGTTCTTTAGAGATAGGCCAATTCAACCTATATAGTGGTGTCTTGCCCTAATCTCTGGAAGTGGCTTGTTATTGGCCCAGATTGATAAATACTCAAAATTTACGGTGGAAAATTCCTATTAACAAGGTTGCATTTTCTCCGCGTGGGAAAACCTTATACCGGAAAATGTTCTTTAGAGATAGGCCAATTCAACCTATATTGTGGTGTCTTGCCCTAATCTCTGGAAGTGGCTTGTTATTGGCCCAGTTTGATAAACACTCAAAATTTACGGCGGAAAATTGCTATTAACAAGGTTGCATTTTCTCCGCGTGGGAAAACCTTATACCGGAAAATGTTCTTTAGAGATAGGCCAATTCAACCTATATAGTGGTGTCTTGCCCTAATCTCTGGAAGTCGCTTGTTATTGGCCCAGATTGATAAATACCCAAAATTTACGGTGGAAAATTGCTATTAACAAGGTTGCATTTTCTCCGCTTGGGAAAACCTTATACCGGAAAATGTTCTTTAGAGATAGGCCAATTCAACCTATATAGTGGTGTCTTGCCCTAATCTCTGGAAGTGGCTTGTTATTGGCCCAGATTGATAAATACTCAAAATTTAGGTGGAAAATTGCTATTAACAAGGTTGCATTTTCTCCGCGTGGGAAAACCTTATACCGGAAAATGTTCTTTAGAGATAGGCCAATTCAACCTATATTGTGGTGTCTTGCCCTAATCTCTGGAAGTGGCTTGTTATTGGCCCAGTTTGATAAACACTCAAAATTTACGGTGGAAAATTGCTATTAACAAGGTTGCATTTTCTCCGCGTGGGAAAACCTTATACCGGAAAATGTTCTTTAGAGATAGGCCAATTCAACCTATATAGTGGTGTCTTGCCCTAATCTCTGGAAGTGGCTTGTTATTGGCCCAGATTGATAAATACTCAAAATTTACGGTGGAAAATTCCTATTAACAAGGTTGCATTTTCTCCGCGTGGGAAAACCTTATACCGGAAAATGTTCTTTAGAGATAGGCCAATTCAACCTATATAGTGGTGTCTTGCCCTAATCTCTGGAAGTGGCTTGTTATTGGCCCAGATTGATAAATACTCAAAATTTACGGTGGAAAATTCCTATTAACAAGGTTGCATTTTCTCCGCGTGGGAAAACCTTATACCGGAAAATGTTCTTTAGAGATAGGCCAATTCAACCTATATTGTGGTGTCTTGCCCTAATCTCTGGAAGTGGCTTGTTATTGGCCCAGTTTGATAAACACTCAAAATTTACGGTGGAAAATTGCTATTAACAAGGTTGCATTTTCTCCGCGTGGGAAAACCTTATACCGGAAAATGTTCTTTAGAGATAGGCCAATTCAACCTATATAGTGGTGTCTTGCCCTAATCTCTGGAAGTCGCTTGTTATTGGCCCAGATTGATAAATACCCAAAATTTACGGTGGAAAATTGCTATTAACAAGGTTGCATTTTCTCCGCTTGGGAAAACCTTATACCGGAAAATGTTCTTTAGAGATAGGCCAATTCAACCTATATAGTGGTGTCTTGCCCTAATCTCTGGAAGTGGCTTGTTATTGGCCAAGATTGATAAATACTCAAAATTTAGGTGGAAAATTGCTATTAACAAGGTTGCATTTTCTCCGCGTGGGAAAACCTTATACCGGAAAATGTTCTTTGGAGATAGGCCAATTCAACCTATATAGTGGTGTCTTGCCCTAATCTCTGGAAGTGGCTTGTTATTGGCCCAGATTGATAAAATACTCAAAATGTACGGTTGGAAAATTGCTATTAACAAGGTTGCATTTTCTCCGCTTGGGAAAACCTTATACCGGAAAATGTTCTTTGGAGATAGGTCAATTCGACCTATATAGTGGTGTCTTGCCCTAATCTCTGGAAGTGGCTTGTTATTGGCCCAGATTGATAAATACTCAAAATGTACGGTTGGAAAATTGCTATTAACAAGGTTGCATTTTCTCCGCGTGGGAAAACCTTATACCGGAAAATGTTCTTTAGAGATAGGCCAATTCAACCTATATAGTGGTGTCTTGCCTTAATCTCTGGAAGTGGCTTGTTATTGGCCCAGATTGATAAATACTCAAAATTTAGGTGGAAAATTGCTATTAACAAGGTTGCATTTTCTCCGCGTGGGAAAACCTTATACCGGAAAATGTTCTTTAGAGATAGGCCAATTCAACCTATATAGTGGTGTCTTGCCCTAATCTCTGGAAGTGGCTTGTTATTGGCCCAGATTGATAAATACTCAAAATTTAGGTGGAAAATTGCTATTAACAAGGTTGCATTTTCTCCGCGTGGGAAAACCTTATACCGGAAAATGTTCTTTAGAGATAGGCCAATTCAACCTATATAGTGGTGTCTTGCCCTAATCTCTGGAAGTGGCTTGTTATTGGCCCAGATTGATAAATACTCAAAATTTACGGTGGAAAATTCCTATTAACAAGGTTGCATTTTCTCCGCGTGGGAAAACCTTATACCGGAAAATGTTCTTTAGAGATAGGCCAATTCAACCTATATAGTGGTGTCTTGCCCTAATCTCTTGTTATTGGCCCAGATTGATAAATACTCAAAATGTACGGTTGGAAAATTGCTATTAACAAGGTTGCATTTTCTCCGCTTGGGAAAACCTTATACCGGAAAATGTTCTTTGGAGATAGGTCAATTCGACCTATATGTGGTGTCTTGCCCTAATCTCTTGAAGTGGCTTGTTATTGGCCCAGATTGATAAATACTCAAAATGTACGGTTGGAAAATTGCTATTAACAAGGTTGCATTTTCTCCGCTTGGGAAAACCTTATACCGGAAAATGTTCTTTGGAGATAGGCCAATTCAACCTATATAGTGGTGTCTTGCCCTAATCTCTGGAAGTGGCTTGTTATTGGCCCAGATTGATAAATACTCAAAATTTACGGTTGGAAAATTGCTATTAACAAGGTTGCATTTTCTCCGCTTGGGAAAACCTTATACCGGAAAATGTTCTTTGGAGATAGGCCAATTCAACCTATATAGTGGTGTCTTGCCCTAATCTCTGGAAGTGGCTTGTTATTGGCCCAGATTGATAAATACCCAAAATTTACGGTGGAAAATTGCTATTAACAAGGTTGCATTTTCTCCGCTTGGGAAAACCTTATACCGGAAAATGTTCTTTAGAGATAGGCCAATTCAACCTATATAGTGGTGTCTTGCCCTAATCTCTGGAAGTGGCTTGTTATTGGCCCAGATTGATAAATACTCAAAATTTAGGTGGAAAATTGCTATTAACAAGGTTGCATTTTCTCCGCGTGGGAAAACCTTATACCGGAAAATGTTCTTTAGAGATAGGCCAATTCAACCTATATAGTGGTGTCTTGCCCTAATCTCTGGAAGTGGCTTGTTATTGGCCCAGATTGATAAATACTCAAAATTTACGGTGGAAAATTCCTATTAACAAGGTTGCATTTTCTCCGCGTGGGAAAACCTTATACCGGAAAATGTTCTTTAGAGATAGGCCAATTCAACCTATATAGTGGTGTCTTGCCCTAATCTCTGGAAGTGGCTTGTTATTGGCCCAGATTGATAAATACTCAAAATTTACGGTGGAAAATTCCTATTAACAAGGTTGCATTTTCTCCGCGTGGGAAAACCTTATACCGGAAAATGTTCTTTAGAGATAGGCCAATTCAACCTATATTGTGGTGTCTTGCCCTAATCTCTGGAAGTGGCTTGTTATTGGCCCAGTTTGATAAACACTCAAAATTTACGGCGGAAAATTGCTATTAACAAGGTTGCATTTTCTCCGCGTGGGAAAACCTTATACCGGAAAATATTCTTTAGAGATAGGCCAATTCAACCTATATAGTGGTGTCTTGCCCTAATCTCTGGAAGTCGCTTGTTATTGGCCCAGATTGATAAATACCCAAAATTTACGGTGGAAAATTGCTATTAACAAGGTTGCATTTTCTCCGCTTGGGAAAACCTTATACCGGAAAATGTTCTTTAGAGATAGGCCAATTCAACCTATATAGTGGTGTCTTGCCCTAATCTCTGGAAGTGGCTTGTTATTGGCCCAGATTGATAAATACTCAAAATTTAGGTGGAAAATTGCTATTAACAAGGTTGCATTTTCTCCGCGTGGGAAAACCTTATACCGGAAAATGTTCTTTAGAGATAGGCCAATTCAACCTATATTGTGGTGTCTTGCCCTAATCTCTGGAAGTGGCTTGTTATTGGCCCAGTTTGATAAACACTCAAAATTTACGGTGGAAAATTGCTATTAACAAGGTTGCATTTTCTCCGCGTGGGAAAACCTTATACCGGAAAATGTTCTTTAGAGATAGGCCAATTCAACCTATATAGTGGTGTCTTGCCCTAATCTCTGGAAGTGGCTTGTTATTGGCCCAGATTGATAAATACTCAAAATTTACGGTGGAAAATTCCTATTAACAAGGTTGCATTTTCTCCGCGTGGGAAAACCTTATACCGGAAAATGTTCTTTAGAGATAGGCCAATTCAACCTATATAGTGGTGTCTTGCCCTAATCTCTGGAAGTGGCTTGTTATTGGCCCAGATTGATAAATACTCAAAATTTACGGTGGAAAATTCCTATTAACAAGGTTGCATTTTCTCCGCGTGGGAAAACCTTATACCGGAAAATGTTCTTTAGAGATAGGCCAATTCAACCTATATTGTGGTGTCTTGCCCTAATCTCTGGAAGTGGCTTGTTATTGGCCCAGTTTGATAAACACTCAAAATTTACGGTGGAAAATTGCTATTAACAAGGTTGCATTTTCTCCGCGTGGGAAAACCTTATACCGGAAAATGTTCTTTAGAGATAGGCCAATTCAACCTATATAGTGGTGTCTTGCCCTAATCTCTGGAAGTCGCTTGTTATTGGCCCAGATTGATAAATACCCAAAATTTACGGTGGAAAATTGCTATTAACAAGGTTGCATTTTCTCCGCTTGGGAAAACCTTATACCGGAAAATGTTCTTTAGAGATAGGCCAATTCAACCTATATAGTGGTGTCTTGCCCTAATCTCTGGAAGTGGCTTGTTATTGGCCAAGATTGATAAATACTCAAAATTTAGGTGGAAAATTGCTATTAACAAGGTTGCATTTTCTCCGCGTGGGAAAACCTTATACCGGAAAATGTTCTTTGGAGATAGGCCAATTCAACCTATATAGTGGTGTCTTGCCCTAATCTCTGGAAGTGGCTTGTTATTGGCCCAGATTGATAAAATACTCAAAATGTACGGTTGGAAAATTGCTATTAACAAGGTTGCATTTTCTCCGCTTGGGAAAACCTTATACCGGAAAATGTTCTTTGGAGATAGGTCAATTCGACCTATATAGTGGTGTCTTGCCCTAATCTCTGGAAGTGGCTTGTTATTGGCCCAGATTGATAAATACTCAAAATGTACGGTTGGAAAATTGCTATTAACAAGGTTGCATTTTCTCCGCGTGGGAAAACCTTATACCGGAAAATGTTCTTTAGAGATAGGCCAATTCAACCTATATAGTGGTGTCTTGCCTTAATCTCTGGAAGTGGCTTGTTATTGGCCCAGATTGATAAATACTCAAAATTTAGGTGGAAAATTGCTATTAACAAGGTTGCATTTTCTCCGCGTGGGAAAACCTTATACCGGAAAATGTTCTTTAGAGATAGGCCAATTCAACCTATATAGTGGTGTCTTGCCCTAATCTCTGGAAGTGGCTTGTTATTGGCCCAGATTGATAAATACTCAAAATTTAGGTGGAAAATTGCTATTAACAAGGTTGCATTTTCTCCGCGTGGGAAAACCTTATACCGGAAAATGTTCTTTAGAGATAGGCCAATTCAACCTATATAGTGGTGTCTTGCCCTAATCTCTGGAAGTGGCTTGTTATTGGCCCAGATTGATAAATACTCAAAATTTACGGTGGAAAATTCCTATTAACAAGGTTGCATTTTCTCCGCGTGGGAAAACCTTATACCGGAAAATGTTCTTTAGAGATAGGCCAATTCAACCTATATAGTGGTGTCTTGCCCTAATCTCTGGAAGTGGCTTGTTATTGGCCCAGTTTGATAAATACTCAAAATTTAGGTGGAAAATTACTATTAACAAGGTTGCATTTTCTCCACGTGGGAAAACCTTATACCGGAAAATGTTCTTTAGAGATAGGCCAATTCAACCTATATAGTGGTGTCTTGCCCTAATCTCTGGAAGTGGCTTGTTATTGGCCCAGATTGATAAAATACTCAATATTTTGAGTGAAAATTTTCAATAAACATATTTGATATTTTTTTGTTGTTAAAGCTTTAATTTTATTTATTTGTTAAGTTTTTTTAAGTTATTTAAATATTTCTTTAATATCTTTTGTATTTATTATCCTTTTTCTATTTTATTGTGTAAATTTTGAATTTATTTAATATCATAATAATTTTTAATAAAATTTTTACTAATTTGCATTTATAAAATATTAACAGTGCAATTCACCAACACTAAAACAATTCAATATGGCGGCTATTGGAATCTATCTGAATCCAATAGGAATTATGGTTCCGCCATGTTTTCCAATTGGGATCGTATACGTATACGTGTTATTTTTTGTTAGAAACTTCACGGGCTCTTTAATGACAACCAATACTCATAAAAAATTTTAATAAAAATATTATTGCTTTTTCTATGTTTAAAACTGTTTATTTCAATGAATATAAAAAAAGTACAAGTTCTTGATGCTGCTGGTTGCATTTGCAATAATGTTTCTGAAAGCCGAAACGTTCCTTCCGATTCATTTCTAGAGTATAAAACGCCTCCACTCTTTTTTAAAAAATTATGTAAATAGCAACAAGCTATCACAATCTTCGTAACTTTTTCAGGAGAAAGAGCAATAGTTGTTAAAAGAACTCTAAACCTAGCAGCCAAAATGCCAAATGCATTCTCTACTTTTACTCTCGCAGAACTCAATTTTTTGTTAAAAAGTTCCTGTTCTTTTATCAGATGATTACCACTGAATGATTGTTAAATACATACCAAAAATAATACCAAAAATGTACACTGTTAAATTTAAAAATATTCCAATTCGATTTATTTTGTAGTGAAATTGAAACATTTTTAGATAATCTTTAACATTTATACTAGAGAACCCCTTGAATCCCTAATAGTGTCGCTGTAAAGAACAGATAATTTTCTAACAGTTTTAAATAAACACGAGAAAATTGTGATACATTTTACTAAAGTTTTTTTAATTCTAAAGAAGGTTATTTTAGACACTGTTTCTACTTTTATATCTCTGAATCTAGAGATGTTCACGGGGTCTCACCTACATGGTCAGATAGATCAGTCAAACCCCTATGTGGGTAGTGAACGGGATCTAATTATGATGATTTTTAACTAGTCCAGAGACATTTTTACGTTTATGGTTATATCGCCCATACCAGAAATGTTCACGTGATCTCTTTCATATATTCGAATAGGTCAGAAAATTTTCTATCAATATTGTGCAAATGGGGCACGAATAATGATTTTTATCATATTTTCCATAATTTACAACTTCTTCGTTTACAATTTTACTCTCGATTGGAAATTTTGGTATTTTCTCCAATAGAAGAAAAGCACAGAGAGCAGAATTAATTAAAACAAATCTGCAAAAACTGATCTGCATTACGAATGCGATTCCGCAAGAAATTGTCAGTTTGTTTTTCCTCAATGCTCCCGGTGGAGTAAGCAAAACATTTCTGTTATCATTGATTTTGGCAACAATTTTCTTACAAATTAGCATTGCATTGGCCGCCGCATCTTATAACGTTGCAGCAGATCTTTTGGGTGGAGGTAGAAATGCAATTTACTGCGACACCCACATGCAGTACAAGAAAAAATTCAGGTATGGGAAAAGTTTAGCAAACATATGAACTAGTATTGTTGTACAATTTTATGTTTATTTGAAATTATGAATGATAAAAAGATAAGCACCAACCACTTGTTGAAATCGAACAAATTTTACTAAATATTATATACAGTGGCTTGGTGTTGATTTTAGTTTTTGTGTAGTTTCGTTCGAGATTGAAGATAAAATTAAGTCATTTAGAAAAAAAATTTACGTAAAACCCTCTCTGCTGTAGCTGTTTTTGATAGCATTATCCATAATTACTTTATAGTGACGCTCCAAGATTTAAGAGGTAATACAGAGCCGTTCGAAGGTGCACTCATATTGCAGGGTGGTGATTTTCATTAGACTGAATCAGTTATACCACGTTCCGCACCAGCCGATGAACTAAACGCATGTCTCAAATCATCTGTTCTTTGACAAAATGCTTCGAAATATCGATCCGCCACGACTGTGCAATGGCAGTCAAATAGAATTGCAGTCAAAAAATTGATGAATAACGTTATCGAAGCAATAATGTTGGATGGCCAATTCAAAAGAGAACACGTCATATTACCGCGAATAACAATAATACCGACCGATATGCCATTCGAATTTAATAGATTGCAATTTTCAGTTGCTTCAACTTTGTGGATTGAATCTACAAAATCCCTGCTTCTCACATGGACAGCTATACGTGGCCTGTTCATGCGTCGGAATACCCGCCAACTTATTTATGTACGCACCAAATAGCAAAACCAAAAATATTGTTTACCCAAGAGCAATACAATAATATAATTATCATTCAAATATATATTCAGTCAATAAAAAAAAACACAAACCTACAAAATAATTTATTTAATTCAACTGCTATGCAGCCCACGCCGAGTATCAGCTTTATGTTCCATATGTGAAAATTTCTAAAACCTAAAAACCCTAAATCCCTAAGATCATATAATATACTAGGCGCTAGTCAGTGAAATAACCACAGCTCTAAACTATCCAAAAGTATAAACGTGACCATGTGAACATTCATAGGATTTTTGTTATTTGATTGTTTTCACAATAAATCGGGTTCGTAGCTTATTTGGGAATGTCAATGGGTAAAAATCCTATTGGAGAAAATACCAAAATTTCCAATCGAGAGTAAAATTGTAAACGAAGAAGTTGTAAATTATGGAAAACATGATGAAAATCATTATTCGTGCCCCATTTGCACGATATTGATAGAAAATTTTCTGACCTATTCGAATATATGAAAGAGATCACGTGAACATTTCTGGTATGGGCGATATAACCATAAACGTAAAAATGTCTCTGGACTAGTTAAAAATCATCATAATTAGATCCCGTTCATTACCCACATAGGGGTTTGACTGATCTATCTGACCATGTAGGTGAGTCCCCGTTAACATCTCTAGGAGCGGTGATATACAATTTGAAAATTTATTCAAATTCATGAAACCCAATTCGTATATGGTGGTTTATTTCATTGTTAAAACTTTGTTTGTGCTATCCTAAAATACATTTTAAATATTATTAATATCTCAAGGAGCGGTAACAGTAAAATTTGAAAATAGATTGATATCAAAAACCACTATTGTTTAAAATACGCTGCATAAGTTAAAAATCATCATATCTCAACCTTATTTACCACACACGTGAGGTTTTGACTTAGCTTTTCAGCCATATAGGTGAGACCCCGTGAACATCTCTAGATTCGGAGATATAAAAGTAGAAACAGTGTCTAAAATAACCTTCTTTAGAATTAAAAAAACTTTAGTAAAATGTATCACAATTTTCTCGTGTTTATTTAAAACTGTTAGAAAATTATCTGTTCTTTACAGCGACACTATTAGGGATTCAAGGGCTTCTCTAGTATAAATGTTAAAGATTATCTAAAAATGTTTCAATTTCACTACAAAATAAATCCAATTGGAATATTTTTAAATTTAACAGTATACATTTTTGGTATTATTTTTGGTATGTATTTCACAATCATTACCACTGAATGGTTTCAGTAAGTTCTCTCCCAGGGCAAAGGCATCATCGCCTATTAGAACGTAAGGTAACTTCCGGCCCGTATAATCCACAGTTTCAGGTTCACGAATATTTAATTCTTGGTTTAGTAATTTTTGGTAAAATTTTGTATTATTAAATACACCACCGTCTGATATCCTACCATTTGCTCCTACATCAATCGTTATAAATTCGCTATCAGCATTGACAATAGCCATAAGAACAATACTAAACTGTTTTTTTATAATTAAAATAGTAGGAACCAGATTTCGCTGGTTTTCTAATATTTATATGTGTGGCGATGTTTATAAACTAAAATGTCAAATTTACAAAGTAGAAATGAGCTCGCTAGAATTATGGAAGAGACAACAAAAAAACCCGGTCTACCAACGTAGGTTGTGAAAAATAAAAATAAAAATTGAACATTTCTTTATTTTTATTTTTCACAACCTACGTTGGTAGACCGGGTTTTTTTGTTGTCTCTTCCATAATTCTAGCGAGCTCATTTCTACTTTGTAAATTTGACATTTTAGTTTATAAACATCGCCACAATTTGGCGTTCCATTCGCAGCGAATAGTTTGGAGGTAGTTAATGCCTGCGGAATGTGACAAATTTTGAGTGGAACAACCGAAACGTCAGTACCAGTGTCTATTAGAAATGCAACTCTTGAATTGGCATCATGAATTAATAGACGACTGGTAGTAGGTTCATCAGTAACGGTCGTCACGTCCTGATGAACATTTAAAAATCCTTCTTGATCGACTGACCTCCGCAGGTTTTATCATAAAATTTACAGCCAGGCTGGCATTTCTGAGCCTTTTCACCGAACCGAAAATGATAAAAACATAAATCGAATTTTGGGTTAACCCGACCTCTAGATCTCGAACGAGAATTTGTTTATTTTCTATTGTGTGAACGAGATCGAGAGCTAGGGTTAACCATAGATTTAATTTCAGCTAAAATTTTAATTTTGAAATCTTCTAATTTTGCGTCTAAATTAGATGCATCAGAAATACCAGCTGGATCAACATACCCGTTAGATGCTGCAGACGAGGATGGGCCGAAAGGGTTGTACGATTTAACAGCATTTAAACCTAACGGTGGCATCACCTCCATCATATTATCGGCTCGTGCTGCTAAAACATCTAACGTCACGTCGTTTTCAAAAGTGGTCAGGATAACTTGAACCTGCGAAGGCAACCTCTTCATCCAAAGTTGTCTGAGCAACTTGTCGTTGAAATTGCTGCCAGCGTTCAAACGTATCTGACTTAGTAATTGAGACGGCCTTTTATCCCCCAAAGTCAGGTTCGTCAAGACGTTATTTAGGCGTGACATCTCTGACTCGCCCAACACGCGAATCACTTCCTCTTTAAACACCGAGTAAGGAAGTGTACCCTTATCGCGGAGAATTAAATCCGCGAAGCGATCATGCAGTCTCGCATCCAATGCTCCCACTGCATGAGAGAACCTGGTGGTCTCCGACCTGATGTTCGCGACAGCGAACTGCGATTCAAGAATCGTAAACCAAACGGCCGGATTCTGACCATACAACGGTTGTGGAGGTCGGAATCGGACCGCTCCAATCTCCAAATTTGGATTTTGGACCCCAGTCCAACCAGGTCCTGAACCAGACTGCCCAGACGACTGAGCAACTCCTGGATCCCGGAATAAATTTTGAGCTTGCAGAAACAATTGAAATTGTTCTGCGAATAAATTTTGTAGTTGCGATGCAGAATTAATTGGATCTGCAGAACTTGCATCTCCATAATCCTCGTCATTTACCGGAGAGTTGGATGGAGTATCAGACGACATTTATAAACTCAAATAGGAAAACGAAACAAAAATGCGAAATCGAGTAGAGGAAAAAAAAAAAATGAAATAAGTAAAATGCCGGAGTTAATTTTAATTTTTAAATAAAATTTTATTATTAAATTTGAGGCAATGAACTCGATAAAATTAAGGAAGAAAAACTTACCCCCGATCTACTCACGTTTACAAATTTGTTGTGAATTTGTTTTCCTGATGTCAGATGATTTATGTCCAGATACTGAATCGCCTACTGCTGTTGACACCTCTGCTGTGCTCTTCTCGTAGTACTCCAAAAAGAGAAAACGCCTGTGATGTGCTGCCTTATACTTGCGCAGTCGTAATCACGACGGTGGTCACCAATTTAAAGCTTATGGAACAAAAATTCTAAATTTAGATTTTGGGTTACGGCGTAATTTCAATTGGGAATTTATAGTGGCAGATGTCTCGCTGCCCATTATTGGAGCTGATTTCCTTAAAAGTTCTGGATTGATAGTTGATCTTGGCAAACATCGTCTTCTAGATCCAACGACATCATTGTTTACTGTTGGTTCTATCTCTCTCACAGCCGAGTCAACACTGTCTCAACTAGACAAATCCCAGGTGAATAATCAAATCCAGCAACTTCTCTCTAAATTCTCAGAAATTATGACAAACTCTCTAAACGTCAAACCAGTTAAGCATATGATCACTCATCGGCTGGAAACTTTTGGAGCACCGGTTTCTTGTAAAACTAGACGTTTGGCACCTGATAAATTAACGATAGCAAAACAGGAATTCGAGAATCTGATGGCACTAGGAATTTGTCGTCCGAGTAATAGTGCATGGTCTAGTCCTTTGCATCTTGTCTTGAAGAAGAATGGAGATTGGAGGCCATGTGGAGATTACCGAAGTCTGAATCGTGTTACTATTCCAGATCGTTATCCTATTCCACATCTTCAAGATTTTTCGTACCAGCTTGAAGGATGTACAGTCTTTTCGACTTTTGATCTTGTCCAAGCTTATCATCAAATCCCTATTGAACCATCTGATATTCCAAAAACCGCTATTGCGACTCCCTTCGGTTTATTTGAATTCACTAAAATGACTTTTGGTCTCAGGAATGCAGCACAAACTTTTCAGAGATTCATGCATTCCGTATTGTTGGGACTTAATTTCGCATTCATCTACTTAGATGATATTCTGATAGCGTCTAAAACTTTCGAGGAACATCACGCGCATCTCGAACTAGTTTTCCAAAAATTATCAGACAACGGTTTAATAATCAATTCTGGAAAATGTGTCTTCGCTTCACCTGAAGTTAAATTCTTAGGACATTTTGTTAATGCAAATGGCATTTTACCTGTTCCAGAACGTGTTGAAGTCATCAAAAATTTTGAACGTCCGTTAACGGTTAATCAACTCAAAAGATTTTTGGGGATGATTAATTTCTACAGACGTTTCATTCCAAACGCCGCGGCTGATCAAATTTTACTTAATGATTTTCTTAAAGGTTATAAGAAAAATAGTAAAATTCCAATTAATTGGTCAGCAGAGTCCATTAATGCCTTCGACAATTGTAAGGAGAAATTGTGTAAAGCTACTCTTCTTGCACACCCTTCATCTACGGCTAAACTCGCTATCATGGTAGACGCTTCGGACACAGCTATCGGCGCAGTAGTTCAACAGTATATCGGCGATATTTGGCAACCACTCAGCTTCTTCTCGGTTCGTCTTAATGAAGCGCAACAAAGATATACTGCTTATGACAGAGAGTTGTTAGCAGCGTACTCTGGCATCAAGCATTTCAGATATCTTTTGGAAGGGCGGCAGTTTACGTTGTTTACGGACCATAAACCACTTGTCTACGCTTTTTGTCAGAATCCGGAAAAGGCATCACCGCGTCAATTCCGACATTTGGATTTCATCGGGCAGTTCACAACCGACATCCAACACATATCAGGCATAGATAATGTCGTCGCAGATACACTTTCCCGCATTAATCTAATTTCTATTCCTGAAAGTATAGATTATGCACAAATTGCGGATGCCCAAACCAATGATGTCGAGCTTAAAGATCTTATACGCGATAATTTAACTTTAAAGTTTGTCCAAGTTCCGTTGAGTTTTAACTCTAACAAAACTATATATTGTGATATTTCGACAGCTAATCAAAGACCTTTTATTCCAATTGAATTTCGGAAAAAAGTTTTTGAAGCCTTTCATAATCTTTCGCACCCTGGAATCAAAGCAACAACTAAATTATTGACGAAAAATGTCATCTGGCCCTCCATCACGAAAGATTCAAAAACTATGGCACAATCCTGTTTAGCTTGTCAGAAATCCAAAATTTCAAGACACACCGTTTCACCTCTTGGATCTTATCAATTAACTTCGCAACGCTTCGCAGAAATTCACTTAGACATCAATGGTCCTTTGCCTATTTCTGACAATCAGCGGTATTGCGTTACATTAATCGACAGGTATACGAGGTGGGCTGAGGCAGTTCCAGTTCCTGATATTACTGCAGCTACTGTCGCTTCTGCGGTATACTCCACATGGATTTCACGCTTCGGGGTACCAAACGTTATAGTCACCGACCAAGGTTCGCAGTTTGAGTCTTGTCTTTTTAATGAATTGTCAGCGTTAATCGGATTCAGGCGAGTAAGAACGACGGCTTATAACCCAAAGTCCAACGGTATGATTGAGAGATGGCACAGAACGTTAAAGACCGCAATCATGTGTCACGAGCGAACTGATTGGGTAACGTTCTTGCCAACCGTACTGTTAGGTTTACGCACGTTGTATAGTGAGGAACTTAAAACTTCTCCTGCTGAACTTGTTTACGGAAGTACGTTGAGAGTGCCTGGTCAATTTCTAAATTCTTTTTCGACCGATAAAATTCTTCAGACAGATTTTGTAAATAATCTTAAAAAACATTTTGATGAAATTAGACCGTCTCCGGCAACCAGGCACTCCAATGTAAAAACTTTCGTAAGCAGAGAGCTTTCAACGTGTTCACACGTATTTTTAAGGTCTGATTTTGTGAGGAAATCCTTACAACCACCTTATTCAGGACCGTTTAAAGTTCTCAAAAGAGGGGATAAATTCTTCACTATTGACGTAAACGGCAGGTCAGGTGTGGTGTCTCTGGATCGCCTAAAACCGTGTTTCGCGGAGAATGCGGACATCGTGGGATCGTTTCCGGCGACCCCGCTGGGTGAGAGAACTTCGGATATCGAGCCGGCTTCTGATGATACACACGCGTTAAAAAAGGTTCGCTTCAATCTTCTACCGAAGGAACCAGTTCAAACCAGGACTGGAAGAAGAATTAGACCACCAACACGTTTTAGCTGAAGCAGCTTTTGGATCACCTTTGGTTCTTTTAATTAGTTTATTTTCGGCCTCGCGTATAGACTTGTATTTTCATAAATTCTTCCGAATTTATTGGGGAGGGAGTATTGTGGCGATGTTTATAAACTAAAATGTCAAATTTACAAAGTAGAAATGAGCTCGCTAGAATTATGGAAGAGACAACAAAAAAACCCGGTCTACCAACGTAGGTTGTGAAAAATAAAAATAAAGAAATGTTCAATTTTTTTTTAGACACAAGAAAAAAATCGTAGTGTGAAGTTTTCATAGTTAAGAATAAAAAATAAGAATCTTAACTCAAGTGTTTAAATATTGTGCCGTGAATGATAATTTGTTTCGTCGAAAAATCCCTCTGGTCCATCACTCCAAAAGAGGGGATAAGTTCTAGTATATGTGCAGCCATATAAGGGAGTAAAACATTGTGCCGTGAATTTTAATTTGTTTCGTCGAAAAGTTCCTCTGGTCCATCACCCCAAAAGAGGGGATAAGTTCTAGTATATGTGCAGCCATAAAGGGAATAAAATTTAGAATCTCTTTATATGCTTGCCATCAATGGCACCTATACAATGAGTAAAACCAGATTTTCTTTCAAATTCGTTGGATATTTTTTTCCAATCATCAGAGGTAGCTGGAATCTGTATTTTAAGAAAATTACGTTAGTAACATATTATGCAACTAATTACTTTGGTAAAACTCACCTTAATATAATCCTTTAAAACTTTTCGAATTGCTTCACATGTTTCGATAACAATTTTTCCAATGGATTGCGCTGATACTGCATTCGAAAACTTTAAATCTTCAAAAGAATTACCGGCAGCCAGAAACCTTAAAGTTATGGATAATCGCGTTTCTTCATTAATGGCATCACGCATAAAAGTATCCTGCTTTACTATCAATGGCTTTACTTTATCCCGAAGATATAGAAATATTTCTTCATCCATACGCATGAAGTTTTTAAAGTCATCTGGTTGACTAACTTTTAATTCTTTCAAAAGTCTTTGGTTAGAAAACGTATCTTTATCTTTTAACCAGCTTTTCATCCAAACTTTGCTTTTTCTGCGTTTCTCTTGTTCTTTGTCTTGAAATAAAACTTCCGCAATAACAATTAAAACAGTAATGTCATCACTTTCACTCATATTTACAACTTCGTTTTTTAATTTCACTTAAATAATCTTGACTTGGAATAATTTAACTTGATAGGTATTTACTTATATTTGGAAAAACTATAAAAAATAAAATATTTTGACTGTTTCTACTTTCTATGTTTTCAAACTTGTTGTACAACAAGTTGCAAAGTGTGTGGTGTAGTCTGCAGACTAGTCTACATACCAGTTGTACAACCAAGTTGCACCGTGTATGGTTACAATTATATTTCTAATAAAATCCTCTGAAACCTTTTAAAATGAATACTTTACAGTTTGCAGAACGTTGCAATATATTAGTAGCGTATAATCACGAGAGAAATCCTCCTTCTGCCATACCACACCATTAGGTTTTATTTCCCACCTGTTTAAATAACAGGCCTTTTGTTGTTAATACCCTTGAACGGCAAAACTCTACATAACCATTGTACACTAAATCACGTTTTTCATAAAGTGCTTATTTGACATCTTACAGCACTTTTCAATAATGCAATCCTTAATACAATTATTATTATTCATAAATCATCGAACTTCTTTATAAACGCGAAAAAAATAAATGAAACTTGTGAATAGCATAAAACCGAAATAGAAAATAAAATTAAAATTTAAAACCAAACAAAAATTTGAAACATTTCAATTTATTTTCGAAAAAAAAAAAAAAAATATAAAAAATTCGGTGTAGCAAGTTAAAATTAAAATTTATTCAAATTTTTGAGTATTGAAATAATACAGAAGCAAAAAATTGTTTTTGGTTTAATTTTTTTATTTTATTTTATTTTGGTTTCGTTTTATATTTTTCCAATTTTTTGTTTTTAGTAAAAAAGTTTTCTTATTTCATTTTTCCTATCGGATTTTTTTTTTTTTTGTAATTTTATTTTATTTTCCGAACTTTTGTTATTTTGTTGGTTCTTCTTTTTTACATTTCTACGTTATATAACTTTAGTTAAGCTTTTAAGAAGTTTTGCATTTTTTCTTGTTAGTTCGGTTTTTTTCCTTCAGTTATATTTATTGTATCTTACTTCATACAGTTATTATTCTTATATTTTTAATTTAAACTCTTTTTTTGTGTATTATAATAATATTATAATTCATGTGATAACAAAAATATTATTATAAAAAAAAAATTGGAGAAAACAATGCTGAACTGAAACTTAATAATGGTTGGTGCTTTTTTCCGCTTCTCTTAAAGTTTAGGTCATAAAAATATAAAATAGTTATTCACTCTGAGTTGCCTCGTGTTCTTCTTTTACTTATTGTTATTATTATTTGGTTCTTTTCTGTATGAATGAAAATATTTAAATTATACCAAGTATGAAAATAAAAATAGTTGCGCGACATTTACGAATATGAACAGAGGCGATTATTTAAAAGTGCAAAATATATTTTAAACCAAAAACTTTATTAAAAAATACGGAGCTGGCTACATAAAATGTATATTTGAATTTGCTTCTGGGCGATTTAAAACTTATGATAGTAATTTGTGATAACCAAAATAAATTTTTTAATCGAAAAATTGTTCATTCATATTTTGCTTATTTATGAAGACGTACAAAGGCGCAAAATATTATGATTTTTTAATTTTGTATTGCTTGTTTAAATGCTAGAATTATGCTAATTTTATTGTTTGTTCTTTACTACTCGTGTATGATGGTGGTCTTATTATTTTAAAATATTTATAAATTGAATTTTTTTTTTCTAATTTAAATAATATTTTGATTCAAATTACAATTTATATTTTTATTGATAAAATAATATTAATTTTGCAGGTGGTCTCACTGGATTAAGCTATAAGTTAATTTAGATAATCTGTTCAATTTAGATTATAAGCGTAATAAAAATTATGTGTGGGAGAAGATGTTTGTGTTAAGAATCAATTTAAATTTATAAAATTATCTTTTAAATAAAATGTTATTTTCGTTGCACATTAATACACGTAGAAGCTGCGCTTAAATTTTTGCGGTTGTTTTGCCTATTGCCATTCTAGGGTACATTGCGTTATTTCTTGTTACGATGTTACTTTGTATAGTTAAGACCCCAATATAATAAAATTTATTTTTATATAGAGTGTCTGACCGAACGAGTTTTCTGTTTTGAGTAACTCGATACGAGTAGCACTGTCTAATGTCATGTGTTATAGCTTGTGGTATTTCTTGATTGTTCATATGCACTGGTTTATATGACAATATTTTGCTTTTGGCCGGCTATCGTGCTGTTTTCAGGTATTGGAATTTTACGAGTATATAAAAGATGAAAACGGGACCGACAATTCTGCCTTTTGGAATTCCTGCGTTAATTTTTTTAACTTCAGAGTATTTGTTATTTTGCTTCATCCTAATGTATCATTCGTTTAAGTCGAGTATAATATGGAACAGAACTTTTTCTCTTCTAATGCCTATTCAATCACATTGCTTAGTCTATGTATTTGATCAATCGTTGAGTACACCGGTTTAAATCCATTTAATACTAACTTTTCAAATATTATAGATATTATTGGTAACAAGGAGATCAGCCTATATGATGTTACTAAGTGAGGAAGTTTCTCTGGCGGTCTGTTATGAAATGTTCAACCACGTTTGTTTTCAAATCTACCAGCCAATTCGATAACGTCGAAAATCATTAATATGAATTTTTCGATTGTATCGAAAATATAAAAAACTCAATAAAATTTTATAATTAAACTAATTAAATTTTAATAATTGAAATTATTTAACCCATTATTTCATATTTTATGTATTCGTAACGATAGTCGACACCTTAAGAGGTGTTAGAACTCTCCCTCCGAAGCACTATAGTAATGTTCATTCTAGGCAAAAAAAAACTAGACCTTAAATCCGCTAGGATTATATGAAATAACGTTAGAGAAACCAAGATAAATTCCACAAATGAAGGAATTCTTTGTCTTTCTAGAAACGAGATTTCAATCACTAGAGGCCATGCGTATCACCAAAGTGATAAACACGCCACAACAACAAATAACGCCACTAAAGCGGATACATGTCACAACTGTAAGCAGCCAGTGTCTACTACAATGATGCCAAGGAAGAAATCAACTGCAGGAATGCGATCTACATTAGACAGAAACAACAAATTAATTAGCGAAACAACTACTTGTGTACGTTGTTTAACACAACATCTAAAGGAAAATAACTGGTGCACGGCCACAATACGGTGTGTTGTATTTCAAAGTCATCATACTCTCAGCCTAGTAAGGGGAGTTACGATCCTCTACACGCGACCAAGCGCATCGAAATCGCTGAATATAAGTAGAAACGGCGACTACAACGTTAACAGTGCAAATTACTTATTCAAAAGCCTCCGAATACCGGACGCGAAAAAGGATTTGCCTAAATAGGAAGGTAGTAGGCACGCGCTTTTCGAATTTATCGAAAACGTGGAGAAAATCCTGTCTGTGCAACACGTTAGATGGTCACCCTTGCTCGAAGATATTCCTTAGAGCCATCAGGAATAAAGTTACGGGCGACGCTAATGAAGTGCATGCCATGTACGGCACTCCACTAGAGTGGGACGCTATAAAAGACAACATCATTACGCATTACGCCGACAAGCGTAATGAGACTAACCTGGCGAGGGACTTGAGTACCTCACAGGGTATTGATACATTGGAGAAGTACTTTGCGAAAATAGCTGATATCTAAAGTTCAATTATAAACCACTTTAAGTTGAATGAAACAAACTTAACTGTGTAAACACTAAACCTGATTTATACCAAGACATGTGCCTCAATACATTCTTGGTGGGGCTTAGAGAGCCTATGGGATCCATTATTCGGGCTATGCAGCCCACATCTCTCACCCAGGCATTTTCAAATTGCCTCAAAGAGCAAAACATGTCCCACATGAAAAAAGGTTCAAGCATCAACATTATACCTGTTCCACAAAGAGCAGCGCAGCCTAAAATCCTTCACGGATTCCCTTCACGGAACAGTATCCGGCCCACCAATATTGGCACAAAGGGCTGGTCCTAGCTATGGTTTTCATCAAACACTCCAGTATTACAACCATAGACCGTTTACCAAACAAAACCAAATAGTGAACGGAAGTGGTCAAAACAACAATTTTAAACCTCCAATGGTTCCTCCAAAAAGGATATTACCGATGGACACCACTCCCAACAAAAATCGGTATAGAAAATATTCGATTATGAACCGTATTCCCCTCCATACATCCATATTCACTTAAATAAAACTAAAATCCTTAAAATCTTGATAGACACGGGATCAAATAAATCCTTCCTGAACTCATAGTTCATTCATCCTTCACTGATACGCTCTATACCTGCGATCAACGATAAAACTATGTTTAACGATCACCAAATAGATCAGAAAGTCATAATAATGAATAATTGGTTTGGAGACGATGCAACAACTAGGAGTAACTTGAGACCTTGCCAAATCGATTCTCAAAACCGACAAGGCCGAGATCCCATTGTAGAAATTGGTACGCACGTCTGGAAATCATTAATTATAGCAATAAAGAGCATACCTTCGTGATCGAACAACCGATCAGGGTCGAGCTGTTTAAAAAATCTTTTCGAGTTGAATCTCACCACTGCAATGTGCAAGAATTGAGTGAACAACAAGACGAAGATATTTCAAATCTTATCAGAATTGAACATCTCAATTCTGAAGAAAAAGCAGCCATTAATAAACTTTGCCACCAATACGAGGATCTATTTCTTAAAACGGAGCAAAGATTATCCTTCACTAATGATGTGAAACACGAAATAAATTTAAAAGACGATAAACCTATTTTCACCAAACGCTACAGAACCACTACCCTTTCATCCATAAAAAAGAGGTAAAGAAGCAAATTGACAAAATGATCCAGGATGGAATCATCCGTCCCAGCTTCTCTCCTTGGTCATCACCCATCTGGATCGTGCCGAAAAAGGCCGATGCAAGCGGTAAAATCAAGTGGCGATTGGTAGACTATTGCAGGCTAAACGAGAAGACAATCGACGATCGGTACTCTTTTTACCAAACATCACCGATATTCTAGATAAACTAGGGAAATATATGTATTTCTTTACCTCGCATCCGTATTTCACCAGATAGAGGTAAGGAAACAAGATATTCCTAAAACCGCATTTTCCGTAGATCATGGCCATTATGAGTACATAAGAACGCCATTCGGTCTGAAGAATGCCCCTTCAACTTTTCAAAGGGTCATGGATAATGTGTTAGGCGATATCCAAGGTAAATCTTGTTGTGCTACATGGACGATATTATCGTCCTCTCCACCTCACTCCAGGAGCACATGGAAAGCCTAAAAAACGTTTTTAATAAAATGAGAAAAGCGAACTTAAAGGTACAAATGGATAAGTCGGAATTTCTCCATAGAGAAATTGCCTTCCTAGGCCATATCGTAACGAGTGACGGGGTCAAACCAAACCCCGACAAAATAAAAGCGATTAAAGATTTTTCAATTCTCAAAACAGAGAAAGAGATTAAAAGCTTTTTAGCCATTGGGATACTACCGCAAATTCATCAGAAACTTCTCCGAAATTACCAAGCCCTTAACGGAATGCTTGAGAAAAGACAAAAAGATCACCCTCGACACGAGATATATCCAGTGTTTCAAATATTGTAAAAATATTGTAAATTACAGTATCCGGATTTTTCTAAGGAATTTTTCCTTACCACGGATACCAGCAACGTAGCCATTGGGACCGTTCTTTCCCAAAGACCTAAAGGTAAAAATAAACCTATATGCTACGCATCCAGGACCTTAACGGTCACGAAGCAAAACTACTCGACTATAGAGAAAGAGCTTCTAGCCATCGTCTGGGCAACTTAGTTCTTTCGACCGTAGTTATTTGGCCAAAAGTTTAAGATCGTCACCGACCATAAGCCTCTGACATCGCTTTTCAACCTCAAGGAACCCAACTCGAAGTTGGTTCGTTGGAGATTGAAATTGGAGGAATACGATTACGGAATCCTATACAAAAAAGGCGTAAAAAACACCAACGCGGATGTGCACTCTCACGAATTCAACCTGAACTTAACGTCATCAATAACTTGAACACCTCCGAAACCTCAGATTCATCTACAGGTACCCAAATCTCAAACAATGACGAGCAAACCATTGTACCAACTACTAATACACCTATAAATCATTATAGTTCCCAATTATCCTAACATGCAACTGATAAATGTTCAACATGAACATCCATTTGGCAAACATAGAGTGATAATATACATGCCGAGGCATCATTTACCAACCATCCGCCTAAATATTTCAACACAAGTAACCAAACATCGAGTAACAGGAATATAGTGTGACGATATAGTCTTCCAAATAGCTACGAAAGCTAACCGAAAGAAATTCGGTAATTCACGCAAACCATATCTGGTAAGAACACACACTCTTTCAACAGATGTGTTCAATCCTGAGGACCAATAATCTATAATAAGGAAAAGGCATGAGGAAAATCACCACCGTGGAATAGTCGAAAACCACGAGTTCATTAAAAGAACTTACTATTTCCCGAATATGAAGGACATTATCACAAATTACATCAACACCTGCACGGTATGCCTTCAGACCAAATATGACAGACATCCACTGAAAGTAGAGTATGAGATCACAGAAACACCGAAAAGACCCATGGAAATCCTCCATATAGATTTCTGTTTCTTTCAAAATCATGCATTTCTCTCACTCCTCGACAAATTCACAAAATTCGCTGAAGCCTTCTACATGAAGACACGCACTAGCGATGAAATTCAAAGAAAACTTGAGCGATTCTTCAGCATACACGGTAAACCAGAACAAATCATTACCGACAATGAGGGAAATATGAACACACCTTCGTTCATAGCCTTCTTAGAAGAACATCATATTGAACTACACCACACATCATCATATTCGACAACAGGGAACTCTCCTGTTGAAAGATTGCACTCAACTCTTCAAGAGCTTGTCAAAATTGCACATTTAAATTCCCCTCAATTAGGTATCAAAGCGTTAATGAATCGTGCTATTTCCTCCTACAACAACTCCATCCATTTAACAACAAAATTTACACCGTTCGAATGATTGAGTGGACACTATACTATTTTAGGGAAACCTTTCAATCCTACACCCCCAAATGCACAAGAATACCTTCTTAATCATACCTTAACATACGATGAGCTATGCATGCAATTCCTCATGTATAGAAAACTCATGCAAAAAAAGGTTAAGTTAATCAATAAACTCAATATTGGTCGAGATAAACACCCAAAAATGAGAATCGACCAAACAGTGCACGTTCGTAATAAAAAACACTCAAAGATCAAACCCGGCTATGCCATTAAGAAAATTCTTAAAGATAATAAAGTCACTACCTTAACTAAGGACGGCAAATATCACAAGAAACTGATAAAGAATCCATTTCAGGTGCACGCTCGTCACTAGCTAGACGCTAGTCTTAGGTCAACACGATCTAGACGAAATCAGTTTATTAACTAACAATGAAATTCATTTTATTAACGATGTACTGTACCGCATGACCGAACTGAAATTATCAACCCAAACAATATTTATGATCTATTGACATTACAGCGATATTACAATCAGTCTAGAATTATTCTCAGTATACAAGTTCCGACCTTCTAAGACACAATATTCAGTTATTTCAAAATTAAACCAATTCCATCAAAAAACCTCATAATTACCCCAATTCCCTCATATAATATCATCCTAAACGAACAAAATTACTATCAATACATCGTACAACCATGCAAGGTATAGCAGTACCAAACACGTCTACCGGGAACACCAGGTCGTCATTATACCATATCACGACATGGCAAGTCAAAACGTTATTCAGTCATTGTCGTTATCACAAATGACTAATTGGACCCTAAAACATAGAAATCACATCACGCTATTACAAGAACGGGAGTTATCTCACAGCATACAGGGATACAGCATTACAAGCAAAATTACAATCTCTATTATTGGAATCATCATGTATTGTATCTGAAAAAGATGTTACAAAGTCACACAGCCTGTAGCAATAGAAATCAATAGATCATCAACAACGGAACCAAAGACCAAAAATCCCTATGGCCTTCTCTTCGGTGGGAGAAGTTACGATCTAAAGTTGTGATAAAGTTAAATTAAAATTGTTTTTTTTTATAATAAATCCAGACCGTGAAACATAAGTGGGCGACATAAATCTTGGCACTGGACAACACAATGAAAGAACTAATTGATTCAGTCAGTATCACAGGCAACACTAAAATCGTTCAAAGCTGCCAATATACTGAACATCAGGAAGAAGGAAACACATGTCAACATTTAAGGCATAGGTAGAAACGAGTCAGGGATAGTGCCAGGATTCGATGGAGACTTTAGCTTAGACATCGAAGCTTTCGTATTCGGCCAACTAGCCCAACTGCTACATGAAATTGATATTGACACTAGAACATGGACCCATCTTAATAATATAAATCTAGCGGATCCACACTACAATCAACCACAGCCGATTGACCTGATAATTGGAGCAGATTAATATTCATTGATAATAACTAATAGCATTATCAAGGATAGTCAGCGAGAACTAATGGCACAAAACACGGAGTTTGGATGGATGATAATTGGCAGCCTGAATAACGTAAACACCACAGCAAGAACAGCCATGGTGACAACCAAGTCAATCGCATCTGAAATAATTTGTGGACATTGACAACATTCCTGAAGAAAGAAGCCGCATGGAAGAAGAGAACGAGATAGAAAATACACCCCAAACAACACTGAACCGGCATGCTGGAGAATCCCGGAGAAGAGCCTCAACCAGACTTTTGACAATCAAGATAATGTTACCAACAACAAGGTGGCATAGCTGCCTCGCGTGGCATAACACCCAGAGGACTCATCTATAACAACTTTTGGTGGTATGAACCAGCCTTCCTGAGAACTATGGCACGCCAATGGAATACTGATGGAGCTATTCCAGACTTACCATTAAACTTACAAGTGGAACAAGCTAAAAGAAAAAGTGTTGTTATTGACGAGGATAAAAGGAGCGCATATATTCTCAGAGCTATTCAGCAAGGTCTCTGGATACAACAGGATTAAGCGCACAGTCGCATATTGTCTACGATTTATCAAAAATAGTAGAGAAAAGGGTGTTAACAAGTGCTGCCTGACCGGGAATGAACTTCAGGTTGCAGAAACCACAATCAAAAACTTAACCCAAGAACAGGACTTCAGAAGAGAAATCGCATGCATAACCAAGGATCGAAAGCTAGATAAGGACAGCAAGCCAGCCTCACTAAACCCAATCCAGGGTAATCAAGACTACCTACGTGTAATTACGCAACGGATAATTGTGAACACCCATAAAAAAACATTACATGGTGGTACACAACTGACACTGGCAATCCTGAGACAAAAATATTTTATCATTGATGGCAGGCGAGCAGTATGAGCAGTAATTCAAAAAGGCATAACATGCTTACGCCACAACCAGAAGAACATGGTACAACTGTAATGGGCAGTTTACCATCAACAGGAGTGAGGCCGGGAAGATCGTTCGCTAAAACGGGAACAACGCTAGTGGAGGTAGCTGACAAACCTAAAAACGTGTTCAAATGTAGAGTATTATTAGGATCATGGTCGCAGGCCTCATTTATAACCGAGACGCAAACCAAATATCTGTTTATAACTGATTTGTAATCATTGGTCAACTACTCAACCTACTACTCCATCAGTACCGACTTTTAATTTTAAGTGTAAATAGCTCCACTCTTTCGCGGTTCACTTTTCACGTCCTACATTACGCAGTAGCCAAATCGACAGCGTACGGCTGTATATCCAATTTACGTGAAACCACCTGCACTTTGCATTGCTTCATGCCAACCTATAGCACTGACATGAAATATGGATTGGTCCATGAGTTCTGTAATCCCTTTTGCATTCTGCCCCGATCGGGATTCGAACTGTGCCGTTCAACTGGCGTTTGGGTCAGCTGGCATTTTGATTGGTGCAGAAAGATTTTTTCAAGTAATGAGAAATGGACGATTAACTAACTCCAACAACACAATAGTTGCACGATGCACAATATTTGGATTGATTATATCTGGCGTAAGTAACAGATGCAGCTTGGAGATAAGTGAGGCAGTGCAAGTAAATAATTGTACTCGTAATTTCGATATTGACAGAACACGAAAGCTTTTTTTGAACAAAAAGGGATGCCCACTGTACATATTTTGGATCCGCAAGCAGCTGAATATGAAGAGCACTATAAAAGTACGTCCAAACGAAATGATATAGACCGATGTATCGTAGCAATTAAATTTAAGGAAAACACAGCTCACCTCTGGAATTCAGTGAATGCAGCCAAGCGTAGATTTCTGGCATTGGAAAGAAAACTGCAACTAATCCATCGCTTAAAGAACAATATACTTAGTTTGTTGATGAATATCTCAAGCCCGGATATCTGGAACCTATCAAAACGTCTCATTGTTATTAATTAGTCGAAATGCTGTTATACCTTATCACTGCGTGATGAAGTAATCGGGTGAGATAAGAAAATTCCGAGTTGCGTTTAATTATTAGGCAAACTGTTCAACTGGAATTTCGCTAAATGAGACAAAGCTTTTGGGTTCAACCATTCAGTCAAGTATATGGGCAATTTTGACTAGATTCCGAAATAACATTGACCGGATACATTGAAAAAATGTACAGTTCGTGAGGATGATACACAAGTACAGCGAATTCTGGCGAAGTGAGTGTCTGATGAACTCAAGCATTATAAGTTGAATACCGTCACCTTTTGATTTGACAGTACGTCATTCTTGGCTGCATTTGAAATGATTTCTCTGTTGTAAGAAGAACATAACCTAAAAGACAAAATAAATGAAATATTACGAGCGGCTGGTTTAATTTGAGAAAGTGGAAAGCAAATATACCATATATAGGGTTTTCCAATAGGAATGATATGATTTTTAAGTGACGTTTCGGCCATTTGTAATATGTCATGATCTGTCATTTTTTGTTTCATTGTATTCAGTAATGTTTATAATTTCATCATCGTGAGATATACGCAAAAACAACGCTTACAAATTGTTCAGTTTTATTATCAAAATAATCGTTCCTCAATTGCAACATTTCATGCGCTTTTGCCATTTTATAGTCGTAATAATCGTCCAAGTGTGCTCGCTATTCGTCGAATTGTTGAAAATTTTGAGCGTACATTTTCTTTACATAATGTTGAAGTGCCAATAAGACAAAGATTCGCTCGAAGTAATGCAAATATTGCATAGTATTATTTGTCGATTCCAAGACGTTCTCAAGAATTGGGACTGTCTCAAACCACAACCTGGCGGATTTTGAGAAAGGATTTGGGGTTGCATCCGTATAAAATTGTTCTTACTCAAGAACTGAAGCCATTGGACCACCGTAAACGTCGTGAATTTGCTGATTTTGCCTTGGAACAACTTGAGAACGATAACGATTTTTTAAGAAAATCATCTTCTCCGATGAGGCTCACTTTCATCTGAGTGGTGCGGTAAATAAACAAAACTATCGATTCTGGTGCGAAGAACATCCACAAATTATTCATGAAAAACCATTACACTCACCTAAATTGACAGTTTGGTGTGGTTTTTGGTCTGGTGGAATCACCGGTCCGTATTTTTTTCGAAATGAAGCTGATAACACCGTTACTGTCAATGGAGATCGGTATAGATCGATGATAACCAACTTTTTATGGCCGAAATTGGAAGAAGTTGATCCCGACAACATTTATTTCCAACAAGACGGGGCTACGTGCCACACAACAAGTGCAACAATTGAATTATAGCGAAAAAAGTTTGGAGACTCGGTTATTTCAAGAAATTGTGATATTGAATGACCTCCAAGAAGTTGTGATTTAACACCATTAGACTATTTCTTGTAGTTATTTGAAGGCATTGGTCTTTAGCAATAAACCAAACTCTCTTCAAGCTTTCCAAGTCAGTATTGAACGTGCTATTCATGACATACGACTTGATTTAGTGGAAAAAGTGCTCGAAAATTGTGTTTTTCGAATTCGTTCCTGCAGAAGAAGTCGTGGAGGCCATTTGAATGACGTTTTATTCAGAACTTAATTGTATCGATAGTACTTCACATTAAATAAAAAACATTTCAATTTCCTTAACAATTAGTGTGTTTTTTTTAAAGAAATCGTATCACTCTTATTGAAAACCCTTATATTACAGCGATACAAACTTTAAATGAGATTTCGACGTTCCACAAATATTTTAAGCAAATTACCACAACTTGCTTTAATAATGTAAGAACTGAACATAACCCAGCGGATTGTGCATCGAGAAGAGTACTTTCATCGCAGCTTATAAATTTATATCATTGGTAGCACGGTCCGGAAAGGTTGAGGGACCCTAATTGTGTTTTTGCTGTACTCGTATGTGTATCAAGAAGTAATTCATGACAACGGCGAACATTTGATGAAAGAAGGACAAAGTACAAAACTCTAAGATCTCAATGCTCAAAAAGTGTTATTTTTTATCGACTTATTAATGGATCAGGGCATCATCTTACGCTAAATTGCCAAGAGTATTCGTATATGTATTAAGATTTTGTATATAGAACATAACGATTACTAGTGAGCAACAAAATTACAACTTTTCTTGCTGCAACGAAAATTCGAACTGCTGAGACGCCGGCATTAAAGCATTTACCATATAGCAAGAATCATTCGCTGGTGAACTTGAAACGTTACAGAGAGGAAACTTTATCAAAAAAAATGTCACAGCACCGTTCAATGCAAACGTTATTTTAGAGTTGGCGCCACTAAAGCATTTAAACGGTGTTTTTTAGACGTTTACAATTTTAAATTAAAATAGAACAAAGAAAAACATTTTGAATATCGGATATTGGATACATAATTGTATGCCATTAATGCTTGAATACGATCTCGGTGGCCAATTAACAGGACCATTACGTGAAATTAGTCTTTCATCAAATGTTTCTTTGAGTAAATTAATTGTATTCCGCGCTGCGTGGCTTGTGGCACCGTCCTGTTGGAACCACATATCAGCACACAATCGGAGCACAAAAGGTTAGAAATCATCATCCTCTTTTGAAGACATGTGGACGAATGATTTCGCCGGCCCATAAAACGGACGAAACAGTAAATTTTTCTGGGTGTAAGATATTTCGGCAAGGATTATCTTCACTCCAAATCCGACAATTCTGTTTATTAACGTACCCATTCAACCAAAAGTGAGCTTCATCGCTGAACAAAATTGTGCTTGGAAAATCAATATCAATATCAATTTGTGTTTCAGTCCATTGGCTGAATTGGCGGCTTATGCGATGGTTGGATGGCTTTAATTCCTGCACAAGTTGAATTTTCTTAGCACGTAAACCAAGATTCTTAGATAAAATCTTCCATAAAGTGGATGGACACTACTCCAGTTGCTGAGAACGACGTCGAATTGATTGATTTGGGCCTTCCTCAATGCTACGCTGTACAATGTCTTTCGCTTGTTCGGTACGCACTGTTTGACGTCTTAGTGGATGCGTATTATTATTTAGAGCATACGTGGTGCGAAAACGATCTATAGTTAACCGAATTCCCCGCTCTGATGGACGATTATGATCACCGTAAAATGGACGTAATGGACGTAATGCACGACGGCAAATCAAATCGGTTCTCAAACAAAACAGTGTTGCCAACTTAAAGGTGTGAATCTCTAAAAAAACACCCTTTAATAATTTTAATTGAAGATTTTTATTTTAATAAAATTTTGGAAATCATTAATAATTAGGATTCGTGCGATATTTTCGTAAAATTATTATCCAAACCAATTTGATTGCATAATTCAGGCATACATACGTTCGTACCATAAATATAATTTGGAAGACGAATTCTCTAAGCGCTGCACAAACTTAGCTTAACTTTATCATTCGTTTCAACTTCAAGCGAATCGAAAAGTTTTTTATTCCTTGGCTAAAATAACTTAAAACAGAAACGAAGCGCAAATTTCTCACTAGCAAACGGGAAGAAATTTTTTTAATGTTAAGCGATGAGAAAATAAAAAAAGGTGATGTGGAAGTTTTATAAAAAAATGTTAATAAAAGTAAAAAAAAAAAAAATTCTCGAATTTAATGAATTTTTTAAAAAGAAACTAGAAACAAACTTTTGTTGCTGTGTGTGTTATTTTAAAATAAAACACAGCGAAAATTTTTATAATTGTTTGGAAAAGTTTCTATAAAATAATTTTGTTATTGTATTGTTTTGTTGTTTTAAGACAAGCTTTAGCTGTATTATTTAAGAATCCAAAAAAAGTAGCAGCAGCAAATTATAATATACAGCAACAAAAATACAATATACATATTCGCAAGAAGAACAGTTTTTCCGAAAAAAAGGAAAACTGGAAGAAAATAATAACTTTGTTTTATATATTTTTTTAATTAAGAAAATAAAATGACAGGATTTTGATAGGAACAATGTTTATGTTATATTAAAACATAAAAAAAAAAAATTAACAACAAGTATGGAAAAATGAAAAAATTAAAATTAAGATAAAAGTTATTTTTGATTATGATCTTGATTGATTGATTGATGGTGAAATGAGTAAAGTTTCTAAATTTAATTTTTAGTTTTTTAATTTAATTTATGTTTTAGAAGAATTGAAACATAATTTCTAAAGCTACATAATATACATATATAGTAGACGTTTTGCATTTGAAATTATGCTTTACAATTGTTGTTTAAGGTTGACTACTTTTTTGATAACAATTTTTGATTAAAAGAATACGTACGTGTTCTGGAGGTATTGGAGTGGAATTTGCTCCAATTAATGTTCAACTACAGGTTATTTAAATTTTGATAACTAGTACCTTTTAGTTCGAATTCATTGTCTGCAAAATAAAAACCGTATATAGTATCTGCCAACTGTGTTCCTTCGTATGTACATGTATGCAAATACTGGTAACTAACTCAAAATCAAAGCAGAATGTTTAAATTAATAGTGTAACTCATTAGTCTTTTGCCAATTATATTCCGGAATATGGTATGTAGCTAACTATCAAGGCGAAACAGTGGTTAAAATAAAGCCGATTACTGTAACTTAACCCCCCCCCCCCCCCCCGCTTCCATCTCATTAATATTTAAGTAATGGTAAGGCTCTAAATGAATTTGTCCAAAATCTGGGCACATTAAAATCCGTTTCTGGCACGCGAGAAACCCAAAAGCAAATTTGTAACAAAATTATTTCAACAGATTTTATGGGAACGCCAGAACCGGAAAAAGAACTATCGCTTGCTCATGTATTTTCTGTCAATAGTTCCATAAATCATTTTTTTTGCTTCTTTGCGTATAGATACAACAGAAGTTACTAGGAAAAAATTTATTTTGATCATTTTCTTTGAAAAATTTAATTTAAATTTAACGAGGTTTTATGTATCACAGAGGAGACAAATACAGAAATTCAACGACTACGGATAAAACCACCATCTTAGAGATTGGCAGAACTTAACTATCAGAAGGAAAAATTAAACATTAAACATTAATAAATTGGATACGAATGTCTAAAGCATCTAGTACTTCCAAAGCAAAATTTCGCGAAACACAGTTAATTCTCCGTGGCTCATTTATTTATTTGCTGGTAATACTGTACTTAAAACAGGAATCCTATTTAAAATATTTGTTTAAAAACGTTTAGATTTTTGAATGTTAAAAGAAGTGATAATCTTTTAAGAATTGAAATCTATAGAGGATAACCATCTTAATTGAAGAAATAAAGAGAAAATGTTTAAGGCAACTGTACATCACCCTATTAAAGTTAGCCGAAAGTTTTCAGCTGAAAGATGGTAATGCAGATAGTGTATTTGGTGAAAAATATATTGATATACCTAGTTCTCTATCTACTATGTTTATTGAATAGGTCATAATCCTATGATTATACATTACACCAAATTACACCCCTTCTCCTATCCTCTTTAGGTTTGCCCCATATTTATTTAGGATAATGCCCTATCTAATAAACATAGTAGGATCGATGGGAAAGCAGGTTACTCAAAAGTTAGTAAAATTACATATATAGCACACATGACAATAACATCACCTGACACATTTTTGCTGTATTCTAATTTTCTGGTACATTCTTATACTAGGTGCATATCTCTGCCATTCAGTCTGGCGAATAAGGCGGGTGAAATTGCTGATCTCATCTCAGCGTTTTGATGGTGTCCTGGACGATGGGAGTGCGATGGAGCGTTGTCATGCTATATGCAACATCACTTGTTCGTCTTTCATGCCCCATTGAAGATTGAAGATTTGTTGATTGATTATGCAGATTTGTTGTCGGTAGCGTTGTCCATTGACAGTTTCGCTCTATTTCAGCAGCTCATATATTGATTATGTCTACTATCTGTAGCATGCACATGGACACCTATTTCATTTTGGGCACATCTTCTTAGATAGTACAAGTGCCGAGGCATACGTGAATAGCGCCTCCAAATTACTACAAGTGTTTTGTGATGCAGTCTCTCCAAAGAGTGGAATAGCTTCTTAGCGTTTTCATATTTCGATCGTTTAAAGATATTTTTGGAGATCGACAAGAGTCAAATTTGCCTTTTAGCTGCAACATCACCGTTTTATCTGCAGATAGTGACATTTTATTGTTTTCACACCATTGATTGATTTTGTTCATTGTGATTTGACCGTGACGCCGAAGTTCGAGTCTCGAGTCGTCATGCACCAGAATGACTTTGTCATCCGAGAATACAATTTAGTCCAATTCATCGATCATGCTTGTGTTAAAGACGATAAGCCTAGAGGACTTAGGATAGAGTCCTGAGGACATCCTCTTGTAATTTGTTTAGAAACGGAACCATATACATATCTCTGATTACTGTGGCTCGGTTACTGAAGTAGCTCCTAATAACATTCATAGTGTTTCTAGGGAGATTGTAGACCGATAATCTAGCGATGACACTAGGTCACGTAAGGTTATCAAATGCTAGGCTGATATCCAAGAATATACCCATAACATATTTCAGTAGACATGCTACGTAACCTTTCAAGTGGATCTCTATCGCGGGGTTTCCTGATTGCAACCATTTCACCTGTTTTCCAAACTTTAATGGGGGATCCCACTTAAATGGGGGATCTTCAGCATCTGTGGATGTCCAACGTAGTTGGATGTGGATGTTGTTGATGCCGATCTTGCGCATTTCTGCCTGAAGCTCAATTTCGTTTGGTGTTTCGTCTGGCAGAAGTGAGTTGAGTAACTCCGAGCGTGTGTCATGCTACGTATCAGTGAAGACTCCATTTGTTTTCCTTATGGTATTCAAAACTTCAATAGGTATTGCTTTGCCAGCGGTAAATTTGTATACAAGACCCCGGAGGTCACTATTATACCATGTTCCGTAACGTACCGCTGGAAACTAGTTTACTTTGCTTTAAATACTTCATGGGAGTATTTATGTATTGTCACTCTGAAGAGAGTCACTTTCAACTCTTTTGCTCTAAGGTCCCGGTTAGTATGCTCGTCTAAGCTTATGAATAGAACATCTAAGTTTCCTTAGATTAGAGTTCCACCGACTATTTCGTTTCTTAGCTAATCTCTTCCTACTAATTGATTTGTTACAAACACTGATTAACTGTGTTGAGATGCGCTCCACACGATCTTCAATTTCATCTATCGAATTAATTTCTGGAAGTGTTTCTTCACTGTCCCAAGAGCCAACCAAGTGTCTAGGAAATAGACTCCAGTCAGCTATTTTAATGGCAAATCTCTTAGTGTTGCTACTTGCAAGTGGACTATTCTGTGGCGCGTTTGATAATTCAAACGTAATGAATCTATGATCACTGGATGTCCAACTTTCTCTTACGCACCATCCAACTATCGACCCCACAAGGCTCCGTTCATCGTTGTTAAATCAATGTTGGAGTTTCCATTAGACGAGAACGTCGTTGGGTTTCCCTGCTCGTTCACTATGAAAATATCACTCCTGGAGACGAATTCATGTTCTTTTCTTCTGTGTTCATCGGTTAAACGGTCATGCCACATTTTACTTTTAGCATTGGAGTCTTCATGTTGACTCGATAAAGATCCTAGGATCGTTTCGATTTTGTGGAGATAGTACTCGATCAGTTCACTTTATTAGACATATATTGAAAATTGGTAGAACGAACCAACTTCCACATGCGCAGTGGCTATCAAGAACTGACATAGCTTCACCATGTTCACGCCAACACTATGAATACTAATTGCAGTTTTGGGATTGACCGAGGGTGGTTCTTGCCTACATAATATATCTATGTCGTGGGTGGAGATGCGTTCACATATCTCTGATCCAACTATTTCAGCGCCCTGCATGTTGAGGTGAGCGATACGTAGGTTGCTGTTACAATATCTGGTATTATGACTAATCATCATGCTTAGTGTTTAAGCTCAGGCGTTGCACAGCATTATTGTATGCGTTACATGAAACGCGACCTACATATTTCATCCATGACCGTGTTGTGCACAGTGAGAGCAGGTCTCTGTGCGCGCCCTACAATTTTTTGCAATATGACCATATCGCTGGCACCTGAAGCACTTGTTTGGAGTCACAAACTCTCTCACATGGCATCGTACCCAGTCCGCGTGCAGTTTTTCATACTTTGCAACATGTTTTTGGTTTCCGGTTCTACTTCTACCACCCAGTGAGTGGTAACTTTAGTTTTCGTACCAGTTCTATATAGAATCTACACGATTCCTTTCTGGGCCTACCTAACGCAAAGCATTGTCTTCTTTCTGAAGCAATTTGGCCGTGTCGTTGATGTTGATGCTTCGCCAGGTGAAATCTACAGCCTTTTGGGTTTGGGATTCTTAAATTGGGATACACTTAACATTTTCCGTACCAATTTGATGCAGGAAGCTCTTTGTTTCGTGCAGTGAAAGCATAATTTCGTGTCTAATGCTTCCACAAGTTCATATTGAGTTTGCGTATCATCTTATTCCAATAATGCTTGCATACTCGGTTCAAATGTTTTTTGTGTTCCGGAGCGCTTCTTGTCCTCAATATCGAAATCGCCACTTCTGAAGCGTTTAAACCAATCTTCACAGGTAGTTTTTGATGGTACATGTTCGCCGTAGGCCTCCTCAAGCAAATGACATGCTTCAGCTGCATTTTAATTTCAAGTTGAAGCAGAAAAGTAAAGCTTCCCGCAAATGCTGTTTGTTTGGCACAAAAATCGACATTTTCGTCCTTAGGAAAAATATGTTTGCGTTGCGATACGTGCTGATATTACAACTGGTTCTTGACAACTGTTCACGCTATGAATAAAATACAAATTCTGACATAAACGACATCTAGATGTGTCGCTAGCACCATCTATGTGTGAAACCCGTAAATTTGATACCGCACCTGATATATAGAAATATAAAATTTGGCTATACAATATTTATTCGGCTGTTATAGCAAAAATAATATCTGCATTACCATCTTTAGACTGGGATAGCAAATACACTACGCATTATCTTTCGGCTGGAAATTGTCGGCTTACTTTAACAGTATCTGTACATCGTCATCATAAACAATTGTAAAGCGGCTAAAGAAAGAACTAAAAATTCTCGAGAAGTGACTACGTTACTACATGTTCAAAGTATACATTTTCAGACGGCATTTGTATGCGGCATTGTATTAGTGTTACACTGTAAAAACGTATTTTTTAATGAGACATATGTCATTTTTCTTAAAATTTGTATGTTATACCGTTTTCACCTGTTTGAGTAATTTATATTTCGACAAATAACAACTGATTTCGACTAGAGGTTACAATAGCCCCATGTACTAAGTGTTAAACTGTCGTAATACTAAGTATTAATCAGAGGTCTCACCAATTTTAAATTTTTTATTTAATTTCTATGGCATACCGATTTCATCAGTTTGAATAGTTTATATGTCGACTAAGATTATGAGGACCACGGGAATTCTTCTAAGACGTCATCAGGAGATTAAAATAGCTCTAGGTACTTAAAAATAAACGGCCTATATGCCATGCTGTATAAGATAGCGGAAATTTCTCAGCGTAAAATAAGAGATTTCGCTACTCGCCGCAAGTGGCAGCACAATCACAAAATTTATTTTGTTATGTAAATACCAGCGGAAATTTTTTATTCATTTTGAATTTCTTTTTTCACTAAATAAAACATCCCAGCGGAATAAAATATTAAAAGTGATCCTTAAAATGACAAATTGATTGATCTCCGAAGTAAAGGGACTCGGTAAATGAAAACTTGAAATTTAACAATATTCCGTCTTTCCGCCATTCTAAAAAATGACGATGAAATTTGGATAATAGTATTGATCTGGGGTCCAAAACTTAGGACACAATTCTAGGATCTGTTCATGCTGTACTAAACTTGGCCCTTTCATAACCAATCATTTTGAAAATTTAAATTTTTTTAGTTATTTATTTACAGTTTTTGGCCAATATCTCAAAAACACGGATCACTTTTAATATTTTATTCCGCTGGGATGTTTTATTTAGTGAAAAAGGAGATACAAAATGAATAAAAAATTTCCGCTGGTACATAACAAAATAAATTCTCTTTTGTGATTGTGCTGCCAATTGCGGCGAGTAGCGAAATCTCTCATTTTCCGCTGAGAAATTTCCGCTATCAGCATTTATATGCCATGTTCCAGCGGTCTTCCCAATTTTAAATGTTTTATTTAATTTGGCCTTCATACCGATTTCACCGGTCTGAATAGTTTATATGTCGACTACGATTATGAGGAACACAGGGACACTTCTAATACGTCATCAGGAGGTTACAATAGCTCCATGTACTAAGTAATAAACAGTCTATTTGCCATGTCCCAGCGGTTTCCCCAATTTTTTATTTAATTTGTATGTCATACCGATTCCACCTGTTTGAGTGGTTTATATGTGGACTAAGATTATGTGAATCACAGATATTCTTCTAAGAAATCACCAGGAGGTAACAATAGCCTGATGTACTAAGTAATAAACTGTCCATATGTCTTGTCCCAGAGGTCTCCCCAGTTCTAAATGTTTTATTTAATTTGTATGGCATAACGGTTTCATCTGTTTGAGTAGCTTATGTGTAGACTAAGATTATGAGGAACACAAGGATCCGTCTAAGATGTCATCAGGAGGTTAAAACGGCTCCACGTGCTAAGTAATTAACAGATTATATGCCATGTCCAGTGCTCTTAGTCGACATATAAACTACTCAAGTAGATGAAATCGGAATGTCATACAAATTAAACAAAAAATTGAAATTGGGGAGTCAACATATTAACTATTTCACAAACATTTCTTAAAAGCCCGTTCCTGAAAATGCTCTCCATTTGCAAAAGATGCCAAATTATAATAACCAGGTTAACAAATTTATTTTTTGTTTAAATATCCCCCAAAGTAAAAAAATATATTCTCGCATTTGAGAATGTCAAGATTCGTTTAGTTCGATTTTTAATATTATTTTGCAATTTATACATATAAATAAATAAAATCGAAATAAAATTAAAAAAACAAAAGAAAAGAAAAACTATTGAATTAAATATATATTTTTTATAAATATAAAATGTTTTTTATCAGAAAAATTAAGAAAGTTCAGCGATAAGAGCAAAGAATGGCGAAAAAAACGGTAAAGAATTTTCTCATTTCGTTTTCTTTTTTTCTACTTACTGGAAATTGGAAATAAAACAAAAATTGTCAATTAAAGTTTGAAAATGAATAAAATACCAAAAAATGGAGGATAAAAATTCAGATAAAATTTAATTGATGAAAGTTTTTATTTTGTTTGGCTATAGAAAATCGATTATCAATTTTTTTTTTGGTAGGGGTCTGTTATCAACAAAAAGTTTACACACAAAAAATATATAAATAAAACAACGAAATTATCGGATGATAAAAAAAAATAGAAGAGACCGGAGAAATATGGTTTCTGTGATATGAAGATTGGTAAGCAAAAGTTTTTTTTTCGGTACAAAGATATTTACACATTTATTCCCCATTAAGAAGCTTAATGTGTTCTTTTAATTTAGTATTGCTACTAAAAAATTCACCATGCCACTCTTAATCACACCTATATATACTGTACACAGCATGTTAAATAAATTTTTACTTAATTTCAAAACCAAAAATATGTTTGACATTGGAAAGAGTGTTAAACTTGGACGTTAAACGCAGACAAAAAAAAATAATTAAAAATGTTCATCTAAAATCCATCAATCATTTTGGTACAAATTCGATTAATTTCGGAGCTTTTCACACACAATAAAATACACCAAAAGAAATATTTCATTCCTAAACTGCATTGTTTGCATCGTCTCGTCTCGACTGTGTATGCATACTGAATTTACCTGAAATTGTTAGCACCACACTTCATCGCAGTGCTAGAACCACCAACCCAAAATTTAAATCAATAACAATAACCAAAAAAATGTTAATTAAATTTATACAAAATTCTTAAATATATGCGCGAATTGGCTTAGCTGTAATAATATCTCATAATCGTGAATCGAATTATAACAAGTAAAAAAAATTCTGTGTCTTAAATGATGCAATTCATGATTAATGTCAGAAATGCATTGACCTAAAACATGGCAAAATTATTTTTTTTTGCTTTGTGCTTTTTATACACGGATTTAGAATAAATGGTATTTTTTGTCGGTTATTTTTTGCAACATTTCAAAAGCAGTTTTAGTTGTTTGTGGGATTGCAATTTCATTGTTTAAAATACACAGCTTTTTTGTGCAATTAGAAAATCATTACATGTCGTTACGTAATTCTATGTCAGTTTCATATGGAGTGGAAAATTGAGGTACGAGGTGGTTAGTACGATGGAAGATAGAGAAAATGTAATACTGCTTACAAGGTAAATGAATTTGCTCAGAAACGCTAGGTTCTGGAGTTCGGATATGCTTAGCTTCCAAAAACTCAAAACCGCAGTTCGGTTTGATTTTTCCACATTTTTCCCATATCACATTATTATTCTCAAGTGGTAAGCGACGTATCTTATGTATTTGTTCTTTCAAAAAGTTGGTGACGCTCTTCATAGTAACTTGTCGAACTTTTCCATCAACAACAGCGTGTAATGTACTCTACATGTTTTTATCCAGCTAAAAACCCTAGTCAATAATTAATATTTCTTCGTCCAGTAGAAAAGCAAAGATGCTATGATGCATGTTTAGTCCAAGATGATCTTTCAATATGTGCTGCATCTGTTCGAGCGAGATTCGTTCGCCTTACGAGCCAATTTTCTGGCGCTACGGCGCGGATTCCGAGCCAATTTGGCCTTCACCTTTCGAATGATATCCGGCGATGTTGCAGTGCGTTTCGGTCCACCACCTTGGCAATGCTGCCAATATCGTTATAACGATTTATGGTGCGATACACAAACATTTTATTCACATGCAGATGTTTTAACTGATTAAAAATCTGCGGCTGTGGTTTTCCAGCCAAATATAGAGCAATCACACTATTACGCTTGTATTCCATTGCGGATAACGTTGGAACGAACCAACCAACCGTGTTACCAACATTGCGTCTGAATGTTGGTAACACTTCGTATCAGTCACCTGGTAGTAACCCATAAAAAGAGCTTAAATAATTCGGTTGTAGCCCCGATTAATCAATTAGCCTCATATCCAGCGAATCTACAAAGGAACCCGGTCAATATCACGACCAGCGGGACCAAAACCTACAACATCTATGTCAATCGATCCATCCACCCAGACAAGGCAAGTCAATTATATGAACAGGCCAGATGATTTCCGACAAGATTTCAGACTTGGACATAGGCGATCAAGAGGAAGAACAAGAAATTGAAAACTCCGAACTAAATTTTATGATGGACGCCTCTTTAGCGAACCATACTTAGAATACAGAACTGGAGACAAAAAATTACCCAAATTCCTCATCGACACCGGGGCAAATAAAAATTTCATCAGACCGAACCACCAGAAAACAAAATTCCGACCAGCAATCAATTCAATATTAAATCAGCTGGTGGAAGCATATCGATTAAAGAAAACAATTTTGGACCATTCTTTAAAAGTGTCGGAATCTACAAAAATTTGGAATTTTTCGTATTACCGGGACTTCAATCATTCGACGGAATAATTAAAAGAACTAGGGGCCATAATCGACAGAAAAAGGAACACGTTAATTCTAGGTCCAAACATAAAGATACCACTAAAGGAAAAGCAGTCATTACAAGTCAATAATCTGGAAATCCGAGACAATCATATCTCGCAAAAGACAAACAGGTCTTCAAGTAATGCTGTCAACAGAACATACAATTCATAGCGCAGAGCAGGACAACACCAATTTGATACCATACTGTGATGCACCAATGACTGTATTCAGAAATTAAATTTCGACGAACACAAAGAATCGTGCAGAATATAAAATGCGAAGAGAATAAATACAACATCATTCAGGCAGAGCATAAAAGAGCCCATAGAAATTTTCAAGAAAATAAAGAACAAATCTTGGAAAAATATTATTTTCCTCAAACGGCAAGCCCGATAAGAAAATATACACAGAACTGTGAGACTTGTCATACAAAAAAATACGACCGTCAGTTAAATTACAACAAACACCAATCCCAACCTATCCATCGTAGATCATCCACATGGATATCATCAACATCAAGCAGGAAAAATTCATCACCTGCATAGATAAATTCACCAAGTTCATGAAACTTTACCATATTAAAGATAGATCAACCACACATCTAAGAAGCAGGATCATCAAAATCCTACTACATTAAAATACTAGGAATACAAATCTGCCTCACATCCTCTCAAAAAAGCGAGGTAAACGGCACGGTTGAAACGGTCCATTCAACAATCATCGAGATCACAAGATGTCTAGTCTGCATTGCTGTGGACAGGTATAACAACACAATACATTCAGTCACCAGAAGGAAACCCAGTGACCTATTCTTCGCTAGAACCAACCCCATCAACTATCAGGGTCTACTAAATTTCAGGGACAAAGTGAATGAAGACGTAGTACAAAAGATACAAGACACTCAACAATCCAATTTACGGAGAGAAAATTTAAAAAAAAGCAGAGCCTAAAACTTATGAAGTCGGAGATACAATATACGTGGCCGTAAAGCAAATTCAAGGAAACGATAAAGCGAAATTTAAGATGGAAATAGTAGCGAAAAATAACCAAGTTACAGTTATAACAGCTTCAGGCAGAAAAATACATAAGACCCATATAAAACACGTAAATGAATAAGTATCATCTCTTTCATCCTCTAGATCCTGTGTTTTCACGATAACATCACCCTTAAACATCTATGAGTACAACAATCCGCTAGTAACAGTTAAACAAGATTGTTCATGTCATCAATCTAACCGTTTACGAAGACAAAGTCGAATAGATTTCACTCGAAATCAATCACATCGATCAAAAAAGCACACTTAAACCTCAGCTAACACACCCAGGTAAAAATACAAGGACGAAACGATCGATCGATTGGATTGGAATAGTCTGGAAATAGGTAGCAGGAACATCAGATGCTACCGATTGGAACCAAATTGTCGACAGTCAGAACAAACTCATCAACAATAACAACAAACAATACCAAATCAACACAGCCTTGATGAAAACGGCAAACAAAATCCTTGCCGAATATAACCAAATCGTTGACTCATTGCACGAAGATGCGGATGATAAAACACAGCAGATTCTGTTCAACAAACTCACAATCATGAAAAAGGAAATAAAGGAAATAATTAGAGCCGCATAATTAGCAAAAACAAAGATAATAAATACAAACGACATTTCTTAAATTTAGTCTAATGTTTTTCTGGGAGAATAAAAGTTAATAAATTAGAAATCATGGGGTTCCTAACAAAAAATGATACGTATACATATACGGTTCCAATCGGAATATTTTGCGGAAAGTGGTTTCTTATTAGATACAAATGGATTCCAATAGCCGCCACATGGAATTGTTTCTGTATTGGCTGTTTACGCCGGATTGACCGCGGAGGGAATTTTATTCGGATTTGACATTTGACGTATTATTGAATACATCGAATGAGAAGTGAACGAATGACGGTAATGCAGAGCGCCTGATTCGCACTCCATACAAAAAATTGTCATTACAAATACACATCAAATTTACTGCGGATGTGAAAGATTCCGGTTTAGTTGTTGTTTGCCATAAAGTCTAATAAAATGTGTTTGTTTCTGATTTCAAATATAAACAAAATAAGTTTAAAAATAAAATTATTTACAGAAAACGCACAACGAACCGAGTCCAGTTTGAAAAAATGGTTCGAATGATGAAGACGCATCCGGATGAGGAAAAGGAAATCAGGACACTATCAAAAGTTCAAAGTTCAATCAAAAGTTTTGCGACAACATTCGCGGCGAATTAAATTCGCTGGCACCTACCGATGAAAGAAATTGCGGACTGGAAAAAAGGCAAGGAGATTTGCTCAAGTCAAATAAATGTTTTAATTTTTAATTTCAGGTTTGGAGTGATTAGAATGCTTCATTAGAAAAAAATTAGCGCACAATAAACGTGAGGTTCGAAGTACTAGAGTCAGGGGTTACTCACAAATATTAGTCAGTCTTTTGGAGGAAGAAGCGATTGAACTGGTATGCCTTAGAGATTATGTAGAAAGTGTTGCAAAACTAATAAGTTCGGGTTCCGACGATGGCAAATGTCAAAGTATACCTCTGAATATAATTTGCTAACAGTAACAACTAATGATATAGACATATAGGAATCGCTGTTATCCGAGACTGACATTGAAATGGTATGGCAATAGCATTGGTATGGAAATATCTACAGAAGTTGTTCAAAATAACGGGCCCCAACAGTTAAGGCTGGTAGAAAAACAAATAAACATTCAGGAAAAAATGTACAGCGACAAATAAGAGTTTAGCAAAACGCAAAAATCGAGGAAGGAAACTCAAACCAAAAAAAATATACAGTGCCCGGACAAAAAAAGTGATCATCAAAAGCTTGTAAAGCAAACTATGGATGACACAAGAAAAGGAGAGGCATCATTTGAAAATGGAGCAGCTTTCACTTGAAAAAAATAAATTAAAACAGCAACCCTTATAAATTGAGTTTACAAAAGTGAATTAGAGGTATAGGGATAGTTTTAAGCATTATGGTGCGAACATAGCCATGAAGGCTGATTCATTATGTGACTTATAATAGTCAAGGAAGCTGACTAATTTTTATAATGAATAAAACAAGTTAAAAAAATTGAAATTTATGTTATCACCCTAAAAGTTCAATAAAATTTGGTTACGAAATTCATTCGCCCTAATTTCATCGTCCTCCTGAAATTGTTGCTCAATTGGATCATCATAATCTGGAGTAATTTTTTGTTTCTATCACCATTATTATATATGCTTTTCAAATATTCGGAAACCTCGCAGTTTCCCCAAATAAAGGAATCGTGACTAGCACCACTCTGCTTATGGTCACATATCTAAAAGTTAAAAGTCTATAATAAATAAGAAAAAATATGCCACTAAGCTCACTACCATGGTACTCAAACTAAAAAATCCTTTGCGGTTGTAAAAAGATGAACTTTATCACCTGATGGCTTAGTGATTTTAAAGTGCGTACCATTGACACACATAACAATACCAGGTATTCTGCACTTTGAAAAAAAAAATTAGCCTTGCCTCTGTTTTTTCATCTTCGGCCATTTTTAGCGATATTCATTTAGGAGCTAAAGTGGCTTCCTAAATACCAATCACTTCCGATAGTACAACCGAAACTGTTGGTTGTGACATGCCAACAAAATGATCCTGACCAAACCGTTCTGGTATCCGCATTCTGCTAAAAATCTTAGACACGCTGCCAATTTAAATTCTGTAGTTAGTGAGGACGACTTTATTACCGGTGGTAATTTTGTTTTCGGGTCTTTTAAAACATAACTAAACGCGGTTTTGCTTAGTCTGAAATTTTTTATAAATCCGAAAAATAAATGATCGTTAGGAGCAATAAAGCACATAAACAAAACTAAATTTCAGAAAATTTTTACTCGCTGGATGTTTGACAACTGGAAAATATCTTGCCCCCTATTTCGTATCGTTTTCCGTGTTTCTTTCTTGTTATTCGTTCCCTCGCTTAAATGTTTAATAAAACCCAATTGTAGCCATAATTACGAGGTAAAACACTTAATTATTGCACTTAAATATTTTTTTTTTTTTTGAATTTACGAAAATATTTATAAATTATTAAATAAACATTTTGTTCAATGTGGAATATTTGACTGCTGGTGGTGAAATTGCAGTTTCAATGCGGATCGATAACGCAGATTTCCGCCGGATTCTATAATGCAAATATTTTCAAATGAGCCTAGACGAATTAATTATTCGGGAATGAACTTCATCCTTAAGCTATTACCATAAATTAGTTCATTGGAGGTGGCGGCTTTCAAAGGAGCTTTATCTTTTTTGTGGAGCTTTATCTTTAAAACTATTATGAATGAAAAGTTTCTAAATTAATTTTACAAAAAAATCGGCTTAAACCAGTTTTCCAAAATCTAAGCGTAAATGACGATTTTTAAAAAAACTGTTTTTTAACAAAAAAAAAAGCGGCCGCTGTACAGACTAGACAGACTGATTATCGAGACGAAATTTCATAATTAAACATTTTCCAAAAATTGGGATGTATGGGTGATGTTTGGCCAAAATCTGTCAACCGGAATTGGCAGCTTTCATAGGTGCTTTTTGTTTTTTGTGTCAAATATTTTGAAAATTAAAACCGATTAAAACAAAAAGATTGTAAATTAAATTTCAAACAAAATTAGTTCAGAACATTTTTTAAATTTTACCGGAAATTACAAGTTTTAATGAAAAAAACAACGTTGTTTTACTAAAATTCCAGGCGAATTGACTATTTGAAATTTTTGGGGAGTTTTTTAAATGTTTGAAATAATGTTGAAAAGTTTATCATTTACAAAAAACTGTAAAAAGCGAGAGTTGACCTTGTTTTTTTCTGAAAGTATTAAATCAGCTGGGAAGGGCCATTATTTCCACTGTAAGGTAATGAGCATTTGTGTGCTTAATGCTGATGGCTAGTGCATTAATTAGGTGCATATATCGTTATAACTGTATCACTATAACGAGCATAATTCCGATACCTAATCTGACAAGAGCGAATATTAAATCAGCTGGGGAGGTCCCTTATCCACACTGTAAAGTGATGAGCGTTTGTTTGCTTAGTGCTGATAGTTAATGCATTAATTAGGCATATACCGTTATATTTGCCAAACTCTGTGAACGGTGGTTTATGGTGGCATACGAGCATAATTCCGATACCTAGTCTAACAGAAGCGAATATTAAATCAACTGTAGAGGCCCCTTTTCCCCACTGTACGGTAATGAGCATTTGTGTGCTTAATGCAGATGGTTAGTGCATTAATAAGGCATATACCGTTATATTCGCCAAACTCTGTGAACGGAGAAATTTATGGTGACATATGAGCATAATCCCGATCCCTAATGTATAACAGAAGCAAATATTAAAACAGATGGGGCGACCCCTTATCCACATTGTAAGGGAACGAGAATGTTGATGGTCAGTGCTTTAATTAGACATATATTTTTGTATCTGCCAAACACTGTGAATGGAGGAATTTATGGTCACATATGAGCATAATTGCGAAACCTAATCTGAAGGAAACGAATATTAAACCCGCTAGGGATATCCCTTATCCCCACTGTAAGGTAACGAGCATTTGTGTGCTTAATGCTGATGGTCAGTGCATTAATTAGGCATATACCGTTATATCTGCCAGACTCTGTGAACGGAGAAATTTATGGTGACATATGGGCATAAATTCGAAATCTAATCTGACAGAAGCGAATATTAAATCAGATGGGGAGACCCCTTAGCCCCACTGTAAGGTAACGAAAATTTGTGTACTTAATGCTGATGGTCAGTACATTAATTGCACACATACAGTTATATCTGTTAACCTCTGTGAATTGATGTATTATGGTCGTTAAAAAAGTGTCAATCAAATTTGTTTGAGGGCAGTTTTTTTTAAATTTTTTAATTTAGGTTCTTTTAAGTATGGTAAATCTCTTCTTCTAATAGATTTTATACTTAAAATTTGCTGTGTGTACGTGAGATTGTTTTTACTTTTTCGGGATGGAATTTGATTTTGTCCATATTTTTTTTAATTTTTCGGGCTGAAGGGCCTTTTAATGAAGTTAGCGGAGAAACACACCTACATTTTAAATGTGTTTTTCGGGATGGGTTTCGGGCCAGCTTCACATACGTGGATAACGCTGACCTACTCTCGACAAGACTTCTTGCAACATTTTTCTCAAAATCTAGTGGCAGTCTGGTGTAAAGAATTATTAAAGTTGGCTAAATTGACGTTTTTGAAATAAATAATTCTTTTGGGATGAAATTTACCCTTAGGCAAGTTATAGGTGTGATCTTTAACTAACTTATTCAATGTAATTAATTTGTAATAAATTCTGGTCCATGCATAAACCATCCCGATAGCATAGCTACATCAGAAGTTAGAATCTTGGCTGTGCAGGTATTGTAAGCTAAACCAGTCACTCGTTCCTCCTTGCTGTAATAAGTTGTAATAAATCTGTAACAAATTATGGTACAAGTTTGATTGAGGCGGGCTAATTTGGTCGATGCAGGTTTAGAGCACTTTTAAAATGGCCTATAACTGTGTTAAAAGATAAAGATCCACAACTTTCACCAGTGAAGTATCTCTAAAATAGATTTTCGCCCAACACACAAATCATTTTCAGAAATAAAGAATTTGCATTTCATGTTAATAGATTTGATTGTTGTTATCACTATTTACAACCCAATCACCCTCTTCTTTTAGCTTGTTAGTTTATAAAAAAATGAAGTTTCAAACCAAAACAAAAAATTTAATAAATTTTCTATGATAAGAAGAAAATGTACGATGCGGTTAGTTTTCAAAAGATGCTCTACGATACACAATTTAAATATTTTCGGAAAATCACAAAATTACCATAAACCATAATACATATTTTTGATTATATTTATTTATTTAATAAATTCTCTATATATATGCGAATATAATCTTAACCCTCTACATAACATTACATATCTGTAATAAAAATGAAAGGAGCAAGAAAGCAGCCGTACCAACATAAAAAAATATCATTCGACCTCTAAAAAAACGATATATGCGAAACTAACAATAATTTCTTATGTTGTTATTTATTTTTTGGAATTTTATTTCGGAATAAATTTTGGGAAAACAAGCAACGACGATGAAGAAAATAAGTAAACATTTTTTTCGAAATATGTACAGCAACAACAAACAAAAATAACGGAAAATTATGAAAATCCTACGAAAAAAAACGGAAAATTTTATTCGCACAAATAAAAACTCTACCCAAGTGTGTCATATCTCATTCTGACTGACATTTTCATTTTTGTTACGAGGAATATCCACACAAGAATATTGTATCATTGGATATGTATACACCAAACATACACCAACATGATACATAGACCATATAAGAAAAAGAAAATATAATGAAAATTATGATAAAAATATAATATGAAAATGGTGAAGAGGAATGTACGAGCACGACATCAAGTAAAAATATGGAAAAATAAAATTAAGGAAAATTTCGTTTTGTACTCATGGTTCTTATGCGCTTAGCGTATAGCAGTAGTTCTTATACGAATATATACACACGTTTCGCTCTTCACAACAATCTTATTTGATATTTATGCATAAAATATAACTCCACCTTTCCAATATACTTAAAAATATTTTTCCATTTTCCATTTTCCATTTTCGCGTTCCTAAATATAATTTTTTGTTATTTTGCTCGTTTGCCATATTTATTTTAAATCCACAATTGGTGCCTTGCTTGGTGGTAGTGTGCCCAGCATGTTTCGTAAAAATTATAAAAATCAAATAATGTCTAAGATCAGCAGTCATAGTTTTTTAATCCTTGTATACCTGGTTCTATGTTGTAAAGGTAAAGTTGATTCGAGTTTTTATTTTTCAGAAAAATTTAATTTAAATTAAAATATTTTACCTGAGACGAGCAATCATTGCAAGAATGTTAATGACAAATTGCAAATTTTGTTCATGACACGTTAAAAAATTACGGAAAACCGTATACAGTGTAAAGTATTACGAGAAAAACTTGTAGCTAGTAACGGGTGATTTTTTAAGAGCTTGAAAACTTTTTTTTAAAAAAAAACGCATAAAATTTGCAAAATCTCATCGGTTCTTTATTTGAAACGTTAGATTGGTCCATGACATTTACTTTTTGAAGATAATTTCATTTAAATGTTGACCGCGGCTGCGTCTTTGGTGGTCCATTCGGAAAGTCCAATTTTGGGCAACTTTTTCGAGCATTTCGGCCGGAATAGCCCGAATTTCTTCGGAAATGTTGTCTTCCAAAACTGGAATAGTTGCTGGCTTATTTCTGTAGACTTTAGACTTGACGTAGCCCCACAAAAAATAGTCTAAAGGCGTCAAATCGCATGATCTTGGTGCCCAACTTACCGGGCCATTTCTTGAGATGAATTGTTCTCCGAAGTTTTCCCTCAAAATGGCCATAGAATCGCGAGCTGTGTGGCATGTAGCGCCATCTTGTTGAAACCACATGTCAACTAAGTTCAGTTCTTCCATTTTTGGCAACAAAAAGTTTGTTAGCATCGAACGATAGCGATCGCCATTCACCGTAACGTTGCGTCCAACAGCATCTTTGAAAAAATACGGTCCAATGATTCCACCAGCGTACAAACCACACCAAACAGTGCATTTTTCGGGATGCATGGGCAGTTCTTGAACGGCTTCTGGTTGCTCTTCACTCCAAATGCGGCAATTTTGCTTATTTACGTAGCCATTCAACCAGAAATGAGCCTCATCGCTGAACAAAATTTGTCGATAAAAAAGCGGATTTTCTGCCAACTTTTCTAGGGCCCAACGGGCAAGCGTTGCTCGTTAGTAAGTCTATTCATTATGAAATGTCAAAGCATACTGAGCATCTTTCTCTTTGACACCTTGTCTGAAATCCCGCGTGATCTGTCAAATACTAATGCATGAAAATCCTAACCACAAAAAAATCACCCTTTAGTAGGAATTTACTATATTATTTTAAAGCGACTGCATGTATCCCAAAAGTTTATTTGGGAGCAACCGTTATTTAGGAAAGCGAATATTCTAACAATAAGGAATTTATACATTTTTCAGGTGCTAAAATTATTCTTATTAGAAGTGGAAATCGTCATTTTAAAGAATCATTGTATCCGTTAAATATGGTGTGGTTCCTGCTTCAAAAAAAGAATTCTCCAGACGATTTTATGCGTACACCGCCCCTATGTTATGTAATCAGCTACCAAATGCTGGCTTGGTTAATAATACTGTTAAAGTTAGCCGCAAGTTTACAGCCGAAAGGTAATGCAGATAGTGTCTTTGCTATTTCAGCCGAAAGGTAATGCAGATAGTACCTTCGCTATCCCAGCCGAAATATGATAACGCAGATATTGTTTTTGCTATCCAAGCAATGCATCCATTGCTATCCAATTTGCATCCATTTAGCATCCATTTTGTTGAGAAATTCTGAAGAGGATGCAGGGTGCGGGGGTGTAATTTTGCAAAAATTCTCTATTTTAATTTATCGAAAAGGCATTGAATGGTCTGTCGTTCAAGATTAACGTGCTTTGTCATTGATGATGGTTATTTGATAGGCCATAATGTTGGCCAACTTCGGCCTAATCGTGATGAAATTCTGAAGGGGATGCAGGGGTGTAATTTAGCACAATTTCGCTAATCCGTCGCTAATTCAATATATTGAAAATGCATTGACTAGCCTGTCGTTCAAGATTATCGTGATTTATCATTGATGGCACTATGGTTATTCGATATATTGAATTAGCGAAATTGTGCTAAATTACACCCCTTCATCCTCTTCAGAATTTCTCCATAATTAGGCCGAAGTTGACCAACATTATGGCCTATCAAATAACCATAGTGGGATCAATGACAAAGCACGTTAATCTTGTTACGGCCCAGCCATTCAATGCATTTTCGATATATTGAAATAGAGAATTTTTGCAAAATTACACCTCTGCATCCCCATCAGAATTTCTCCACAATTAGGTCGAAGTTGACCAACATTATGGCCTACCAAATAACCATAGTGGCATCAATGACAAAGCACGATAATCTTGAACGACAGGCCATGCAATGCATTTTCGATATATTGAATCAGCGAATTTTTGCAAAATTACACCCCTGCATCCCCTTCAGAATTTCTCAACAAAATGGATGCTAAATGGATGCAAATTGGATAGCAATGGATGCATTGCTTGTATAGCAAAAATAATATCTGCAATATCATCTTTCGGGTGTGATATCAAAGACACTATCTGCATTACCTTTCGGCTGGAAACTTTCGGCTAACTTTAATAAGGTTGGTTAATAGAGTCGGATGATTCCGAACTTTTATTCAAAGTAATGAAGTAATTTCGATATTATTGTTTTTATTAATGTATTACACAATTTTTTCTTATTCTATGATTGTTATGAATTAACTTAGTATAATTCTTTTTATTTGACGCCCCTCATCAAATATATATAATTTTAAAGTTTTTAATTTGAAGCAGGTAGTTATAAAAATTAATCGTTTAGTCGGTCACAAGAACTTCATAATTTCCTCTTTATGCGATACAAATATATTTTTGCTTACTCGTATCAGAATATTAGGGTTAACTATTATTATATTTTATATTATATTATTAAAATTATTACTCGTTTGTTAATTATTCTTAAGTATACTCGAAAATGATTTGATATAAATAAACCTAGAGTATTACATAGTACGCTCTCCGATAATAGGCCACAAACCCGTGGGCTGCGATATTTTATTGAAATAAGTACTATATTTTTTCCCGTGTATACAATCGAAAATGTTCTGAAAAATTAGGTTGACAGATTAAAAGGTCACCCTTTATTTGAGCTCAATTATACTGAATAAAAGATTTTATTCCAAGAAATATATTTTGCTAGCGAGGTCTGTGGTAGCACAACGTTTGCCTACCGAGTCCACTAGTTCTTCTATATACGAGTATATAAAAAGCAGGCTTGCAGTTCCCAAATAGCTGCATCTTATTCCCAACTTAATTTCGCTCAAACAAATTAAAAAATATTTGTACAAATTACCACTTGTCATCGATATCGCCAAGGTCATAATACTAACATATATGGTCACACTTTTCAACGGAAATAAACCTCCAAACAACACTGAACAATAAAATTGTATGCATTAAAATTCAGTTTATTTTTCATCGTGCTCGTATATAACAAACCAATTAAATATTTCACAAGACACTCACACACATCAGATCAGATACAATTTGCAATTCCAATCAGACGACATAAAATGAAAATTAGTTTTGCTTCTCGTATGCTGTACTCTTAGTAGTACGTAGTACTCAGAATATATGCATGTTCGTTTGTATGTAAGTCTCATACAACATAAAAATCACATATTCATAATACATTCAGCATCCATTTAAATTATTTTTGACAATTTTATGTTCGTCTTCTATACATTTTAATACAAGCCCAACAACAAAATTTGATTTTTTTTAATACATAACAAGAAGGAACATTGTCTTGTTTTTACTGTGAGAGATGAAAAAAAAAGAAAATTTATTTTTATTTATTTATTTTTTAATTTTTTTTTTCATATATGTATATTTATATTTTCTTCAAACTAAAATAAAATGCCAACAATAATTTTTTATATATTTCATTTTTCGCCATTTTCTTCTTTTCATTTTAATATAAACAAAATCCAGAATAGCAATATAAAAAAAGAAAATTTATTTTATTTTTTGTTGGTGGATTTTCCGTTTTTTTTTGTATCATCTTCAACAACATTTGAATATTATTTGTTAGATGCGATGAAAAGTAATGAAAAAAAGCAAAAAAAAAAAATTCACAAAATTCGTTTATATTTTTCGTTTTAAATCTATCTGTCACCATATTCAGGTGACATCACGTAATGCATATGAATGAATGGAGGAAAATAGAAAATGGGAAAAATATGTATATGTGAGTATGTGTAAGCTACAAACATACGCGAGTATGTTTTATATAGATAGATGTGTTTGGTGTACACATATTTATCGGGTAAAAGTTAAACGAAAACATAGACATGATTTATTGGGATAATTGCCAATTATACGTATGTGGTGAACATTTTATTTTAAGTTTTATACGTAATAAGATGATGTAGAAATTCATGGAGTATGGAATTATGGATTATAACAGGTATTGTAAGGTGGCTTAAGTTAAACACTGTAAAATCAAATTTAAATCGGCGTATGTTACAAATATTCTAAAATCAAGCTTCCAATAATACCCAATAACACCCAAAATAAGAAAAATATTACTTACGTCACGTCAAAATTTCCCCATATCAATTAAGTGTACTCCTTCTCCCACCCTTGCAGCTCACGCGGTATAATCTGAAACAAATAAAATAAGCAATTATTATTACATATTAGTTTTGATAATTATTTACTACCGAAATTAAATTTTAATTTCAGTATCCTAATCAAAATATTTTTTTTATTTAACATTGATGTACAATCAACAATCGCTCTTCCAAGAACTAGGAATTCTAAGTGTTCGCAATATTGCCTCCAACTATATATTTTACTCAAGTTGAGGAAAATTCGTAAAAAACCTTACCGGTGTGAGGTTTTTAACGAAAAGTGTAGCTACACAAATTAACGAAAAGTGTAACTTCTAAAAAGTGTAGCAATTAAAAGTGTAAATAGCACACCTACTAAAAAAGACCGTCAAAAAGTTATACTTCATGCAAATACAGAAATCAAATTTTATCATAATAATTCTAGTCTAAAAGTAATTACGAGTAAATTTTTTTTTAAATGTTTGAAATGATGTACATATCCGACACTACGGTCGATTAAAAAAACTCCAGAGATGATACTAATTGTTGGTACATGCCGTCTAATAGTAAACAACTTAACAAACAGTTAACTCTGATTCCTCCTCTTTTAGAAAATAACGGGTGTTTCAACAGGTGCGCTTCAACTTTTTTCCGATAGGGACGGCGAACGACGCCATATTTTTTATTAATCTTTTGTCATTTGGAAACTTCATTAGTATACATTTCAGCATGGAACGCTACACACGTGAACATCGATTGCAAATCGTGCAAATTTTGTATCAAAATAATCGTTCTGTTGCTGCTACTTTAAGATCATTACGGCCATTTTACGGTCCATTTAACAAGCCAGCCCGTTCGACAATCGACCGTATAGTGGCAAAATTTGAGTCTACGTTTTTGCTACATAATGTTCCGGTGCCCTCGAGAGCAAGAAGTGCTCGAAGTGTTGAAAACATCGCAGCCGCCAGGGCTTCAGTTCAAGAAGACGCGAATGTGTCGCTCACACGACGTTCGCAACAATTGGGCCTTTCTGTGACATCATTGTGGCGAATTTTACGTAAAGATCTTGGCCTACATCCGTATAAGATCAAGCTGACACAACAACTAAAACGATCGCCACGTGACTGTTAATTGGAAATCGATACCGCGATATGATAAACGATTTTTTTTGGCCGCAATTGAATGGAATGGACTTGGACGACATGCGGTTTCAACAGGACGGGGCCACATGCCACACAGCACACGATACACTCGCGTTATTGAAGACTAAGTTCGATGAGCGTGTTATTTCGCGAAATGGGCCCGTCCAGTGGCCGCCGCGCTCGTGTGATTTGACACCTCTAGATTATTTTCTTTGGGGTTATGTGAAGTCATCGGTCTATGCCAATAAGCCGACGACGTTTCAAGAGCTCAGAGCCAATATAGATCGTGAAATTGCTGGAATTTCGGCCGATTTATGCGAAAGAGTGGTCGAAAATTGGGTTCAAAGATTGGACTTCGTAAAACGTGCACGCGGTGGTCATGCAAAAGAAATCGAGTTTCATACTTAAATGTATATGTTCAAATTCGTTAATAAAAAAAAAATTAGTTCAAAAGTCGAACAGTTTGTGTTTTATTCAAAAAAAAAGTTGAAGTGCTCTTATTGAAAAACCCTCCACACTCCCATGTCCACACGTGGTAACATCTCTGAGTGTTCATGAATTGGCCATAGTTTAGCAAGTATTTTGAAAAATATTTGAATTTTTATGAAATTTAATCCTTGTGCTGAACAATTCCAAAACTATTTATTTTAATTTAGTTAACTGTTTTGAACAGCTTAAGTTGTTTACTATTAGACGGAATATGCCAACAAATGGTCTCATCTCTCTTAGTTTTTTTTAATCGACCATAATGTCGGATATGTACTCGTACATCATTTCAAACATTTTAAAAAAAATTTTAATCGTAATAACCCCAACATTTAGACTATAATTATAAAATTTGATTTCGGTATTTGCATGAAAAATACATTTTTGACGGTCTTTTTAGTAGATGTGCTATTTACACTTTTAATTGCTACACTTTTTAGAAGTTACACTTTTCGTTAATTTGTGTAGCTACACTTTTCATTAATTTGTGTAGCTACACTTTTCGTTAAAAACTTCTCATCGGTAAAAACCGTATGTCTCTTAACTCTACTTAAACCTATAAATTTAAACTAAATGACGGTTACAAATTATGTTACCGAACGGATAGAACAATATACCTGTATACAATGCCTAAAATTTTATTTACGAAAAATGAGGATTTTAGTAATCAATCCTGAACTAATCTCCGAATCGGGGGATTAACGGAAATGCCATTTATGTGATCTTTGATTAACATTATATTATCAAAACTGCGAAGATCCCGGGTGGTATAATGTCTCGGCATATCGTAAATAAGCTTAAGAAGTTTATTTTGAGTTATTTGTAGTTTCTTGAAATTAATATCAGCACAGGTTCCCCATACAGTCGCACCATAGGTAAGTATTGCCCGAAATATGATGTTGAATATAATTAATTTATTTTTTATGGTAGGCTTTGATTTGTGGTTTATTAGAGGATATAGAATTTGCATGAGTTTGTTAACTTTAGAGATTGAATACATAATGTGTTTGTTAAATGTAAGGGTTTTATCCAAGATAATCCCTACACGGAAAATAATATTGTTCTAAATTCAAGAACTTCGAGATCAAAATTTGTGAAAATAAAAAACTGAGAACTAAGAGCTTAGTATGATTAGTAAATTCTTGTTTCTTATTTTGAAAATTTGATTTGAGACCGATTTAGTTAAATTAAGTTAATATTTTTCCCCATAATCAGAGAATTTAATTCTAAAAGTTGGAAAATAATATTTGATTAGTACCACGATTTAAAATATAATTTTGTCCTCTATATTCTTGCATTAGGATTTTTTTGTGCTAGTACTTCTCAGTATAGGAACTCAATTCACAATTATCATTCTGTTTATACATGCGATATTGAGTAATCCATTTTTATGATATTATTCTCTGAACACGAAAACGTTTTGTTCGTATTTAAGAACTCTTATTCTCGATTTATGAAAAGCGTAATAGATTCACGAATTTCAGTAGTTTATTTAATCCTTTTGTTCTTAATTTGGAATTATCAATTCTTAAAATTCTAATGAGAACGATTTAATTTTTGGCCTTTTCAGTTTGTGCGCATGAACAGTTTTATCCCGTTACTGTTTCAATATTGCGCTTGCGTGACAACATTTTTTCTAGAAATGTGTATTTTTAGTTTTTCGTTGATTTTTGATGATGAAACATTAAATGTGCGGAAAGTGTTTTCTAATTATATAATAGTTCCAAAATTAAGGTTAAATATTATATACTCAGTGAGCAAGTGAATTATAGAACTTTAAGTAATTCAATTAGTTTATTTAATTCAATCAACGAACTAAACGAGTGTAATAATTGTGTGAATTATTGAAGTTATAGTCGTGTACGAAATTAAAATTTTCTACTTTGGTAAAGTGACGCCACTCAAAAAAAACATGGATGAACATATTTACACGGAGAGCCAACGCCAAATGTTTAATTTATTACAAACCTGGAATATGGACGATGTTTTTTCAACGTGCATAAGTACACTAAATTATTATTTAGTATATTTTGTTCTGGTGATATAAATTAATTAAAATTTTGTGAATATGGTTTTTTAGACAGGGTTAATCAAAACAACATGAACGATTTTTTAACATTTATCAGCGTCATGAGTACAAATTTTGTTTCTTTATCATATGTTTGATTTTTTATCATATGTTACAATTAATTTCTTTAAGGCAAAGAAATTTATTGCAAAAAATTGAACATGTCACGTCAACTTTCTTTGATTTATTAAATATTAGTTTGCTAAATCGATTCTGTTTTGGTACACCTTGCATGTATTTTTGATTAGCGTACTTTTTTATGTTTTTATTAATTGTATATTAAGAAAATCGCGTTCCAAATCTCTTAGGTATGTGCCTGGATATAAATTCATTCAAAATTTTAACCGAATCTGATCTGAGTTACCTGTTTCCGAATCCACCGACATCCAACCTTGGATATAAAGTTCAATTCAGGGAAAATTTGAAAAATTGGCGACGTTCACAGGTTTGTAGAATCGTGCGATATATGAAAAATTTGGCTATTTTATATATTCATTTAAATATTTCAAGAATTTAGACCCGGGATTTTGTGAAATTAGTGATCTCAGAGATTGGCTCACTAAATTCACCAATACCACCTTACTGTATTTCCGACCAAATACAGAAATCTTTTGTAAGTATTGCAAAAATGAGGATTAACTTTTTCGGTAATTTTACAATTGATAACATTTCATAAATTTAGAATTTAAACGAATATCTTCAATCCATTTCTGGCAAAGCTGTATGGAGTGGATATATCAATAATAATAATTGCTTGCCTCTTTTAATGAGAAACAAACTTATAAACGATATCGTCCACCAATACATAGATGGGAAAAAATTCATGCATCGGGAAGATTTTGAAAGAATCACGGAAAGTGTTTGTCTAACGTTCCAGCACGAAAGAAAAGTACATATTAAAATAAGTACTAACGCCCATATTCACACACACACTCATAATCACACACACACACACACACACACACACACACACACACACACACACACACACACACACACACACACACACACACACACACACACACACACACACACACACACACACACACACACACACACACACACACACACACACACACACACACACACACACACACACACACACACACACACACTTATTTATTAATTATATTGTATAAAAATGTTGTAATGACTAATAATGTTAAATCTAATTTGCTCCAGGAAACATATTTCTCAACTAATGGCCTTCACAATGCAGGACGTTTATATAACGCTTACAAAAACAAAGCAAGCAAACTTGTAAATTGCAAATTGTAAATGATAACGAAACCAATTCTACATATTACACCATATATGATAATATTTTTTATAAATTTAATAATTTAACCAATGCAATAACCACAGCATTTAAATTGCATTACATCTTCGGATTAAAATACCAAATTCAATGCAAATTAATCTGGGAATTTATTCAACAATATTTCTTCGAAATTAACGTTGAATCTAGCTCCACTCTACTTTGTCTACGCTGTTATCGTCGTTACATTAATTATAATATTTGAATATAATTTGATATAAATATGTCCCTTTTATGAACATAAGATAGAAAATTTATTTGAAATTGTTTCCAGATCTTTTTATTAAATTTTGATAGGAAAAACGTACTTAATTTTAAGAATTTTTTAGATATGATTTATAAATTTTAAATTTTGTGGGAATCTTAAATTGGTTAATTATTTTAATTTATAAAATTTTGATTTTTAATTCGTTTTATGAGAAATTGTTTAATATGCAATAAAAATGTATGTTTGCTTTTCATGTTCGAACCTCTTCAACAGAATTGACAGTTTAATTACGCATTATAAATGTGTTCATTTTCTGAAAACAAATGAATAGTTATAAATGCTCACAAGCATCATGTTCTCAGAGTTTTTCACATCTTAAACGTTTAAAGCGGCATTTATTAACACATAACAATGTGTTAAATTGTCAAAATACGGAAATACTTAAACCAACTCTGTGTCCTGAAACATTAAACATTGAACTTAAACATTCAAGTCAAAACAACCCTTTGCCATTACCCACTACCAGTTTTAGTGATTGTATAAATGGAATAAAAGAAAAATTGTACGATAATGCTCTTTTATTTCTTACGAAATTAAACAGCCAAAGCAATCTCACAAATCAACAAATTGAATTTTTAGTGAATGGGTTTTCGGAAAATATTTGCGCTGTCTACAAATCTGTCAAGGACATCATAATTCAAGAAATTAATACTGAGAAGAAACAACTAATTTCTGAATTGTTGGAATGTTGTGCTGAGCCGTTTATACAAATCAGTACGGAATATAAACTTTTACAAACACTCAAAAGAAAACATGTTTACCAATTCTCCAATACAATTTTCGGTTGAAAACAAAATAGGGGAAGTTATGACGAAAGGCATTCCTTCGATGGATGAACAAAAATTTACAGGAACTGTTTTACAGATTGAAAGTCAAATTAAACAATTTTTTGAATTACCAGATATGCTTTCGAACACTCTGAAATATATTCGTGATTTAGAAAACTCAGAAAGTGAAATTAAGGAAAATTTTGTGCAGAGTGACGTATGGAAATGTAGGAAATCGAAGTTTAATGGGAAAAAGGTAATCCCATATTTTCTTTACTATGACGACTTTGAGGTCAATGATGCGATAGGAAGTCACGCAGGTACTCAAGCAGTTTCTGCTTTTTATTATAATTTTCCTACACTTCCCACTCATAAAATTTCGAAGTTAGAATATATATTTACAGCAATGTTCATAAATGCAAAATTTTTTAAAAAACTTGGTCCGAATAAATGCCTGTATAAACTAATTGACATCATTATTCGTTTAGAAACCAATGGTATTGTCATAGAAACTAAAAATGGGCCGGAACTTGTTTATTTCGCGTTGGGCTTAGTAATTGGAGACAACAAAGCTATAAACGACTTATTTCTATTTGCAAGAAGCTTTAGCCACAATTTCTTTTGCAGCTTTTGTATAATGCCAAAATCAGAAACTCATAACTCAACTTTAGAAAACGTAAATCTAAAAAGAAATATTTGTTTATATAATGAACATTTAATTATGAACAATTATAAAATTACTGGAATTTTAGGTGACTCTATTTTTAATAGAATACCATCTTTTCATGTGACGCTTAATTATTCCGTTGATATTATGCATGATGCGCTTGAAGGCATAATTAAATTTGGTTTAATGAATACTCTAGACTATTTTATAAATGTTAAAAATAGTTTTGATTTAGAAACAGTTAACTACAAAATGCGTCATTTTAGCTATGGTGAAATAGAGTATCGTAAAAATTGCATCTCTCTGCACGCGAGAGTTATACAATGTTACATTTCTTTACTTGTTTTGTTGGTGAGCTAGTTCAACGAGAAGACAGTGTATGGAAATATATGTGCCTGCTGGAAAATTTAATCGACTTTATGCTTCGGCCTTCTTTTTCTGTCACTGACATTGAAAAAATGTCACTATTAATAAAAAATCACCATTCTCTTTACATACAAGTATTTAATGAACATCTTAAACCAAAACACCATTTTATAACACACTATCCTCAAATTATAGAAAATCAGGTCCTTTGAGGCATTTGTTTTGCATGCGCTTCGAGTCTAAAAATAGAGAAATGAAGTTGTATATGAACTCCACAAGTAGTAGAAGAAATTTGTCATACTCAATTGCAAAGAAAAACGCTATAAAATTTTCATATTTTATTTTAAAAAATAGATTCTCTTCAGAAAATACCCGGAAAATTCTGTGTAAGAAGAATGCTAAACATCTTCCTGATCAAATATATTTCGATAAATTGAAAAATACTTACTCTGTAGATGAATTTAATAATCTGATTATTACTGAAAAACTTAATTACAAAGGAACGGACTATAAAAATGGGTTTTATTTATTTAAGGACTTGCATTTGTACAAAATCCAAGACATTCTAGAGTTTACAAATTATGATGTTTTTTTGGTGTTAGAAAAAAGCAAAATTGTATGGGATAGTCACTTCAACTGTTTCCAAAAAATAATCGGTTCAGAAGAGTTTCCTTTCATAAAAAGTATAAATGAATTTAAGTATAAGCCGTTTGAATTATATAAGATTAATTTAAAATACTATTTTAAAATAAGGTATTTATAAGATATATTTTTAAATTTGTGTAAATAAATTACTAAAAAATGTAAACCACCAATATTGTTTTATTTTTGGCAAAAGTCCTACCTCAACAACATACAATGCTTAATTTGAGAAAAGTCAGTTATTAATATACGCATTTGAGTTCACGAACTAAGCTCGTTTATGGCATGTTTTAAAAATAATAATGAGAAATTGAGAAAATCAACTCTTTGATGTCAATGTAATGTTCGTAATTCGAGAAAATCATTTTCTTTCGTCATAATCAAATGTCTTTAATTAACCAAATGTACACTCTTATTAACGACAAAGCTCATATTTTTAGAATAATGTTTTCAAAATTTACGAATAACGTTCTTTAATCTAATTAATTAAGGAATTATTTTAAGTATTATCTTCTTTATATCAGAATGTTAAGGAATGATAGTAATGGACTGATTTCAGTATAAGAAGTAAAAACTGCCGACGTGAGAAATATGTTCGTAAATTACCTTGGTAAAATTCGGCAATCAAGAACTAATAAAATATATCAGGAAATTTTTATTGTGAATTTACACCTACACTTTAGTTAAAATTAAGGAGAAAAATCATAATTTAAAGAGTAATGTTCTTAGGGCCAAATTGATGTTGAATTATCATGATTTGTGCGCTTGGGGAGTAGTTTTTTCTTTCCGTGTAGGTACTTAACATTATCTTCCCAAGAAATCGAATTATAGTCTATTTGCGAATTCCTTTTAGGAAGAAAATTAGATTTCCGACGCCTAGGAAAGAAAGATACTTGAGTTTTCTCAACATTCAATTTTATATTTCATTTGGTGAAGTAAGCATTTAGCATATTAATACCATTTTCCAGAGTCAAGATAATTTGACTCGGATTCCTGAAACTGGAGATTAAAGCTGAGTCATCAGCATATAGTAGTGGGTCACAATCGGGCGGGGTTGGTACAGCATGAATAAAAATATTGAACAATGTTGGGCTCAATACAGCTCCTTGTGGAACGCCTGATCGTACAGTCATTTTCTAAGAACGTGTACCCATTAGTTTAACCGAAAATGTTCTATCACTCAAGTAACCCTTCACAATTTTACAATGTTGACTGGCGTATTTAACAGCATTAGTTTATATATTAGAGCATCGTGTCACACGCTATCAAATGCTTTTTCTATATCCAACTCAACTCCTGAGGAAAGCTTATTACGAAGATTACCCTGAATGATATGGAAGAAACCTTTGGCTTGATGATTAGCTTAATAGAATTTTCTAAACCCAAATTATAAAGGGTGTTTTTTTAAGAGGTTGCCGATTTTTTTTTTGAATAAAACACATATAAAATTATGAAATGACCAAAATTTTTTTTTATTTGGTAGATAATTTTTTGGCATTTAACATTTAAACACAATTTCTGGCATATGGCTACCACGACTATTTTTCACAAATGTCATTCTGGAGGTCCAATTTTCCAGCACTTTTTCAAGCATTTGAGGGCGTATGTCAGCAATGACACGTTGAATATTGGTTTCCAAAGCGTCAATCGATTGAGGTTTATCCACATAAACCAATGACTTCACGTATCCCCACAAAAAGTAATCGAGTGGCGTCAAATCGCACGAACGCGGAGGCCAATTCACCGGACCATTTCTCGAAATAATGTTGTCGTTGAAAGTTTCTTTCAATAAGTCGATTGTTTCACGTGCTGTATGGCAAGTGGCACCATCTTGTTGAAACCACATTTCATTCATATCCATATCTTCAAGATTTGACAACAAAAACTCATTTAACATGGTTCTGTATCGATTTCCATTCACGGTAACGCGTCGTCCTTCCTCATTTTTAAAGAAATATGGACCGATGATCCCACCAGCCCATAGACCGCACCAAACAGTACATTTATCAGGATGCATTGGTAATTCTAGAACGGCGTGTGGATTATCTTTGCTCCAAATGCGACAATTTTGTTTGTTGACGTATCCATTTAACCAAAAATGCGCCTCATCACTGAAGAGAATTTTACGGTAAAAAAATGGATCTTCGTTCAATTGATTTAACGACCAATCACTGAATTCACGGCGCAAACGATGGTCGTGTGGCTTTAATTCTTGCACCAATTGAATTTTGTATGGCACCAAACCCAAATCTTTACGTAAAATTTTCCATAAAGTCGATGGACAAAGTCCAATTTGCTGAGCACGACGACGAATCGATAAATTGTCGTTTTCTTCGACACTGGCCTCAACGACAGCAATATTTTCTTCTGTACGAACTCTTCTCATTCTTGTCGGTGGCTTGGCATCCAAAAGAGTGAATGTAGACCGAAATTTGGTAATTACGTTCTTTATGGTGGTCTCTGACGGACGATTATGTGCACCATAAAATTCACGAAGTGCTCTATAAACATTTTTAATTGAACACTGATTTTGAAAATAAACTTCCACGATTTGAAAACGTTGTTCTGGAGTTAACCTATTCATAATGATTTGCCAAACAATACTGAGTAGAAATGCCACTTTGAGCTGTCAAAACAACTGTCATAAAATAAAACGACATCTATCGGAAAAACAAACCTCCTAAAAAAACACCCTTTACGAGTAATCAATATTTTAAAAACTAAAATAAGTGAGATTTAGACGTTCACTGTATCGAGAATTGGCCAGCTCACAGAGATTTCTCACAAACACGATATGTATGCTTAGTTAGCTTATGACATTCTAAACAAACAAAAATTATCCCCATTTTAATATGATGACGTAGACCCATTTGTTATTGACGCCGAAGCTGATCAATTTTTGAAAAACTAACAAAAATGGGATTTAGACGTTCACTGTATCGAGAATTGGCCAGGTCACAGAGATTTCTCACAAGCACGGTATGTATGCTTAGTTAGCTTATGGCATTCTTAACAAACAAAAAATATCCCCATTTTAATACGATGACGTAGACCCATTTGTTATTGACGCCGAACTTGATCAATTTTTGAAAAACTAAAAAAAATGGGATTTAGACGTTCACTGTATCGAGAATTGGCCAGCTCACAGAGATTTCTCACAAACAAGGTATGTATTCTTAGTTAGCTTATGACATTCTAAACAAACAAAAATTATCCCCATTTTAATATGATGACGTAGACCCATTTGTTATTGACGCCGAAGCTGATCAATTTTTGAAAAACTAACAAAAATGGGATTTAGACGTTCACTGTATCGAGAATTGGCCAGCTCACAGAGATTTCTCACAAACACGGTATGTATGCTTAGTTAGCTTATGACATTCTAAACAAACAAAAAATATCCCCATTTTAATACAATGACGTAGACCCATTTAGCCTAATTTTGGCCTAAAATTGATCAGCTTCGGCGTCAATAACAAATGGGTCTACGTCATCGTATTAAAATGGGGATATTTTTTGTTTGTTTAGAATGTCATAAGCTAACTAATCATAAATACCGTGTTTGTGAGAAATCTCTGTGAGCTGGCCAATTCTCGATAAAGTGAACGTCTAAATCCAATTTTTTTTAGTTTTTAAAATATTGATTACTCGTATATGGATAATTTTTAGTTGTTTGAACATTTCGAATTTCGTATTAATTAAATGTTTTGTTATTGTCTTTGCCGAAGTCGCTAGTTTACTAATTGCGTATTAACGAGCAGTTGATTTTCATAGCAAAATTTTTAAAAAATCCTAACATTGCTTTTGTCAACTGTTTTACTAATACATGTGCATTTTTGTTATTTCGACAAATTTTTTACTCCGCCATGTTTTGTTATTTTTTAATTTTGTCGAAAACTTCACATTCGTTAGTTTAACCGAAAATGTTCTATCACTCGAGTAACTCTTCAACAATTTTACAATGTAGACTGGTGTATTTAACAGCATTAGTTTATGTATTAGAGCATCGTGTCACACGCTATCAAATGCTTTTTCTATATCCAACTCAACTCCTGAGGAAAGCTTATTACGAAGATTACCCTGAATGATATGGAAGAAACCTTTGGCTTGATGATTAGTTTAATAGAATTTTCTAAACCCAAATTATACATTTGACAATATTGAGTGGCTTATAAGATTATTTTGTAATCTTGAGAAAATTGTGCGTTCAAATATTTCTGATATTGAGCAACGAAGTCTAATCGGCCTATAATTCATTGGGTTATCGTTACCTTTATTTGGTGTGGGCACATGAATTACTAAGGCATGTTTCCAAGCCTATGGGAAATAGTTTAAATTAAAGCACGCATTAAATAAATATATCAATTACTAGAATCAAAAAAATTACGAGAACCGTTTTTAACAGTAAATTCAATCAATGTTATTATTTGAAGAACCATTGAGATAAGTAATGGACAATTAATTGTACCATGTTTGCCAAAGGAGAGTCGTTATGGAATGCGACTAAAAACAGAAGCAAACGCTTTTGCTTTTTCTTTATCAGTAATGAGCTACCGAGTATCACGCTTTAAAGGTGGTGAAAGTCTATTTTTATTTTTTATGACTTCGGTAATTTTCCAGAAGGGTTTTGACCCAGTGTCAAGTTCACTGAGTAACGTGTTCCAGCGCACATTGCATAGCTGAATGATTTAAAATTCAATCTCAGGTTTCAATTCATAATAAACCCGCTTGACGAACGGATCCCTAGTTCGTTGCCATTGACGTCTGCGAACATTTTTGACTTTAATTAACATTTTTACCGAATTAGGCAATACAAGATCTATATTTTTACGTAAGTATACTTTTGGTACGGAAACATCACGTGCATTGCATATATATATATATATATATATGAGATATCACGTTTTGCAATTTCTCATCAATATCATTAGTACAATTATGTGATACCGCCGTATGATGCTGTGAATGGCTCTGTGATAGTATGGATATTGTTAGTTAAATTTATATCCAAGGTAGAAGGTTGGCGTCTTGAGAGTATTTATATAGGTAGAGGTAATAGGATAATAAACACTTAGACCCTGATGCGATATTATGTCATGCACTATATGATCAGCTATCTTAGCTTTTGAGCAACCCCACAACCTGTGACGTGCATTCAAATCCCCACACAAATAAACGGTCTTGTGAGCTTCAAATTAAGTTTAGATCCGACTTGAAATTATTCAATTTCTGTTACGTAAGAAAGCTACCGGGAAAGTAAACCAGATTCACTCATAGCCTAGGCACTCAATTTCATTTGTCCTGTACCACGGAAGAAGATAATGCTGAATTCTCCTACTAATCAAGACAGCAATGACCCCTCCTCTACGTTCAGTTCTATCCAGTCTATAACATTTATAATTAGTTGCACTAATCCTATCCGAAGCCTGTGACCAAGTCTCGCTCAAAATCAGCACATCTATCTCATTATTATTTATGAAATCAATCGTTTTAGTTATTTTGTTTCTTATGCTGTGGACATTCCAAAAACAAATCTTTAGCCTATTTGTTACCGCCATAGCAATACTAGGAATCGGAAAAGTTTCGAAAATGTTATGATCTAGTACTGGTGGTCTCACAATATGAGTAAGGACAGAAGAAACTTCTCTTGGCCCGAAGATTGCCTAAAAGCTTTCGAAATGGTAAAGCGTTCTCTTGCCGCTGTCACTCTTTTGCCGCTGTCACTCTCATTCGTTCGACGACGCGCAGTTCAACAAAACTACCGACGCTTCCAATGTAGCAGTTGGAGCTGCCTTGCAACAACGTAACAAAAATTGTTGGCAACCATTAGCGTTCTTTTCAAAGAAGCTCTCTCGCGCGGAAATTAAATACTCTACTTTCGATAGAGAACTTCTTGCTATGTATTTAGCAATGAAACACTTTCGCAAATTCGACGAAGGCCGAAATTTCTCTATTTTTACCGACCATAAACCACTTGCAACAGCTATTGCGTCAAAGGCAGAACGTAGTCCTCGGCAATTACGACATGTTGATTACATTGCCCAGTTCACTACCGACATCCATCACTTCAAAGGTAAACACAATGCGGTGAGCGACTGTTGTCTCGTTCTGGTGAAACACTTCTCACAGAACTCAGCGTCTTCTCCTTCGACACGAAGGAATTACTTGCACAGCAACAACGCGACGACGAATTGCAGAAATTGATTTCAGCACGCACACCGAAATTAAGCGTAAACCTGCAACGGATCGACTTACCAGACAAACAGCAAATTTGGTGTGAGACTTCAACAGGTAAAAATCGACCCTACAGCCCTCTTAACATGTGATGGACAATCTTCGATAGTCTACATGGCTTATCATATCCCGGCATCTGTGCTACGCGAAAACTGATAGCTTCAAAATTCTTCTGGCCAAGAATGAATACTAGTACAAGCAATTGGGCTAAATCTTGTATCCCATGCCAAAAGTTCAAA